>CM022945.1:6663851-6958851 GCA_012931725.1 Litsea cubeba | reverse complement strand
AAAACACCATTACTGGACTACGAAAAGGAGATGGATATAAGAGAATTATACCCCACAAACAACAGTTACATAATGCGAGCCATCCAAGAAGAGACTCTATCAACCCCTTGAAGATGGGTTTTTTCCCACTGCACTTTTTTTTTTTCTTTTAGAAAAATGGCTCATTTTCTTCTATTTTTGGAACTGGGTTTTCTTGTTTGGGGGTGGTTTTTATTTTTCCTCTTAGGAAATAGGGAGAGAAGGAAAGGAAAACTTGTAAGCATGTTTATCGGGTGTCAGTGTTTCGTGGATTGAAGCTCATCCAAAACATTGTATTTGGAGCAGGGTGGGACTTGGAGATAGCCAAATAGGAACCGTGTCATGTGGATTTTGCCCAATTTGAACTTTTTCTCTAATTCAATGAATGGTAAAATGATGATCTTTTGAGCACATGGGAAAATATATTATCCTTGTGGAGTTTGTGTGGTGTTGATTGTGTTGGGCTTAGTAGGTCCAGACCAAGTAGGTTCATGGACATGGGTATTTTGGTAATTGTACCGGGACTTTCTTATTGACTAAGATAGGGTTTCTTGGGGAATAAGAAAGAGAACATTATATATATGATGTAATGTGTAACCCATGATAGAGACAGATAGACAGACAGAAGAGTGAACCTAAAGGAGAGTCGAGTTTCTTTCCCGTGGACGTAGGCAAGATTGCCCGAACCACGTAATTCTCTTGTGTGTGATTGTTTGTCTTGTGTGGTTGTTTGTTTGTTCGATCGCTGATTCACGTTTTCGCATACTCACGCACAATAAGTGGTATCAGAGCTTAAGCGATTGTGCTGCGTTGCGATCGACGGATCGGATCAAGGAATTGATCCGGATTTCTGCACGGTGCTCTTCGTCGCAGAAAAGCACAGAGATCGGTTCAGATCTTTGTTTGGGCCACACGATCAGAGAAGATTGGAGAGAGATCGTTTTTTCTGATCTCTTCTGAGTCACACGGATCGAGTTTCTGAAACAGAGAAGAAGCCTGAGGGATTGGGTTCCTTTGATCCTCGCTGGGCCATAGAGGAACAGGTTTTCTGTCCAGAAGGGGCTGTTCCTGATTTTTTGGACCCAATTTCAGAAAACTCGGATTGTTTCTCTTCACTGCGTGTCGCCGGAGAAGAGGGCAGGTGTGGACTGCAGTTGTCGCTGGAATCTTCGCCGGAGTCCGCCGCTGACCGCCGCCGTCCGGCCGCTGCGCCATCGCCGGTCCCCGCCGCCTGACCATCGTCGCAGAGGAAGAACCGAAGGAGCAGCCCTCCATCTGTTCTGGTTACAAAACCAGAACCAAGAAACAGAATGCATTCTGTTTGGGGAGAAGAACAGCCCAGGTCAGGTTGGGTTCGGGTCGGGTCGACCTGACCCGTCTGCAGAAAGCCCAGCGCATCAAGCCCACAGAACTAGGACCAGATCAGGTCAGGTTCTGGGTCAGTTCCGCCTGACCCGTGAACTGGAAAGCCCACTCCAGCATTCTGCTGACGTCAGCGCCACGTCAGCGCACAGTTCGGTCAACTAGGGTTTGACCAGATTGACGGCTAATTATTTCGTCAATATCTTGATCATCCGAGGTCAGATCGGAGATCCGTTTGCGCCTACAGACTCGTTGCGAGCAGATCTACGTAACTGTAGGAAGAAGATTGGCAGTTTGACGGTCAACAAGAAAGTTTGACTAATCTGAGCGCAGAAAATTATTTTTGCGATATCGGAGCCATCCAAAGTCGGATTTCAGATCCGTTTCTTCCAGCGTACTCGTGGTGATGAGATCTACAGATTGGTGCAGAAATTGAGGTTAGTGACAGTAGTTTATATTTCTTGATTATTCAATTAAGATGGAGAACAACACTGTGAACACTACCATGATCAAACTCAACCATACCAATTGGTTGATTTGGAAACCTAAGATGGAGGATATACTCTATTACAAAGACCTCTATGATCCCATTGAGGGTGATAGTGCCCGACCAAAAGATATGTCTGATCCAGATTGGAAAAAGATGCATAAAAAGACCATTGGTCACATCAGACAGTGGGTGGATAACAGCATATTTCATCACGTATCTAATGAAATCAATGTGAGAACCCTTTGGATGAAGTTAGAAGAAAGATATGAGAAGAAAACCGCCGTAAACAAAACTTTTCTGATTAGAAAGCTTGTAAATATGAAATTCAAGGAGGGTGGAAAAATTGAAGATCACATAAATGATTTTCAATGCATTGTGAATGAGCTGGCTACAATGAAGATGGTCCTTGATGATGAGATGCAAGCTTTATTTCTTCTAAGTTCTTTACCAGATACATGGGAGACATTAGTTGTTTCCGTGAGCAACTCTACTCCAGATGGTGTGTTATCAATGAGTCAGGTTACTAGCAGCTTGTTAAATGAAGAAACAAGAAGGAAAACCTGCAGGGACAGATAATGCACAGGCCTTTGTTACTGAGAATAGATGGGAGGAGTAAGAGTAGTGGACCAAAGGGGGGTCGTGGCAAGTCCAGAGGTGGCAAGGAATCACAGACTAAGAAAAAGTCTGGAAAATGCTTTCATTGTGGCAAGGAGGGTCACATTAAGAATTGCTTTGCCTTGAAGGAAAAGAAATAAACCAACAATGAGCAGAAGAATGACACTAACACCACTGCTACTTTGGATAATGAAGTAGTGATTCTGACTAGTGAAGTTGAAGAGTGTTTGAGTGTTGCGGATAATCAGGTTGAGTGGGTTGTTGACACAGCAGCATCCTACCATGCTACTCATTCTAAGGAGATGTTCACGAAGTACAAAGCAGGGGACTTTGGCACTGTGAAGATGGGCAACACAAGTCATTCGAATATTGTTGGGATCGGTGATGTTTGCATTCAAACTGATATTGGTTGCACAGTGACGCTGAAAGATGTGCGACATATTCCTAATCTGCGGTTGAATCTGATTTCCGGGACTTCATTGGACCGTGCAGGTGATGAAAGTTACTTCGGAAATGGCAGGTGGAAACTCACTAAAGGGTCTCTTATTTTTGTGAGAGGGAACGCGTGTAATACGCTGTACAAGACACATGTAAAGCTATCCAAAAGTGTGTTGAATGCTGTTGAAGACAGATCCTCTCCAAATCTGTGGCATAAGAGACTTGGACATATGAGTGAGAAAGGACTGCGGTTATTGGCAAAGAAAGATCTGATTAACTACTCCAAAGGTACATCCCTTGAACCTTGTGATTATTGTTTGTTTGGTAAACAACATAGGGTTTCTTTCTCTAAAACATCAACTGATAAAACCTAATAGTGTTGGATTTGGTATATTCTGATGTTTGTGGTCCCATGGAGGTGGAGTCATTAGGTGGCAACAAGTCTTTTGAAAGAAAAGCACAGAGATTGGTTCAGATCTTTGTTTGAGCCACACGATCAGAGAAGATTGGAGAGAGATCGTTTTTTCTGATCTCTTATGAGTCACACGGATCGAGTTTCTGAAACAGTAGAAGAAGCCTGAGGGATTGGGCTTCCTTTGATCCTCGCTGGGCCATAAAGGAACAGGTTTCTGTCCAGAAGGGGCTGTTCCAGACTTATTGTGCGCAAGTATGCGGAAACGTGAATCAGCGATCGAACGAACAAACAACCACACAAGACAAACAATCACACACAAGAGAATTACGTGGTTCGGCAATCTTGCCAACGTCCACGGGAAAGAAACTCGACTCTCCTTTAGGTTCACTCTTCTGTCTGTCTATCTGTCTCTATCATGGGTTTCACATTACATCATATATATAATGTTCTCTTTCTTATTCCCCAAGAAACCCTATCTTAGTCAATAAGAAAGTCCCGGTACAATTACCAAAATACCCATGTCCATGAACCTACTTGGTCTGGACCTACTAAGCCCAACAGATTGAACTATATTCTGTCTGATTAGTGGACTTCAAATGGATGGATATCATCTTCTTGGTGGAATTAGATGGTGTCACTAGTACATGATGCTATTATAGGCCTATCACAACCATTTATTTGTCAATGTGGCCCATTCACTTGGTCGCCCACCTGATCAACAGCACCATGTAAATGGTGAGGTTGAAGTTGTATGAAGAGTTGATTATTTGTATCATCGTTTGTGATTTCTGATCTGAGCTCATTAGATTACTATGTATTCATCAGTTTCATAATAGATTGTAATATATTTGAGTCATGAAGCAACTGGAAAAAAAAAAAATTTGTAGCGACTCCTTGTCAACTAATGCAATGTTGACTTGATTGGATAGAAAAGACGAGGTTTTGATTGGTGTTGTAGCTCTGTCATTTTCAGAGTTGGGTTTGTCATTAGAGTTTAAAATTTGTGTTATTTGTTTCTCAAATTGATCTCTTCATAATTGGGTATTGTGTTATTTGTTTTTTTTTTTTTTTTTGTATTGTTGTTAGAGAATGTTAGTTACTTGAATATGTAAATTTTCATTGGCATTTGAATGTTGGTAAACAGTAGAATGTTAGCATTTGTTTTAATTTTATAATGGTAATGGTAAAGTGCTTTCAATATTGATAGGATGTTTGAATATTAATATGAAGTGGAATGAATTTTCTTGTTTCATTTTTTGATGATTTTGGAATGGAAATGGATGTTGGGTGTGTAGTAGATTTGGTCTTGGATAATGGAATTAGCAATTTCAATTTATTCATGTGACACAGGTTGGAAGTTGTAATGAATTGATGTATATATAGGAAAAGAAAATTAAAAATCAAATAAATAAAAAAAATTATATTTAAAAAATAAAAAAATTATTCCCGGCGAGAAAAAACGCCGGCAAAAAAATAATTTTCGTAAATTGTAAATCTTTTCCTGGCGCAAAATAATGCCGGCAAAAGTTTTTCTAAATTTATTTTTGAAAAAATAAACCACTTTTTTTGGCGCAAAATAATGCCGACAAAATTTTTTTGAAAAAATAAACCTCTTTTCCCGGCGTAAGAAAACGCCGGCAAATGTTTTTTTATTATTTATTATTGAAAAAATAAACCTCCTTTTCAGGCGAAATAAACCTCCTTTTCAGGCGAAATAAAACGCCGGCAATGTATAGCTTTTTACTGGCGCTACCTCTTTTTTGCCAACAAATGGTATTGCTGGTGGTCTTTTCCCGACGACTTGCCGGCGCAAGAGAAATCGCCGGGAATAATGTTTTTCGGCGTTTTATGGACCTTTACCAGCGCTCATTGTTGTAGTGATCATAGAGATTCAATGGCTAGAGGAATTTGCCAGATGAAAAAACATAATGAGAAAAGTAAGAGCAATACTTATATGAGAAATAAAAAGAATTAGCAAGATATAACATTTGAACATACCTATAGGAAGTGGACCATTGAATTTATATACTCCAGCATCAAGCATTTTCAGCGATTGGAGTGCACTCACATATGGTAGAATTGTTTCATTTAAATTATCGAACCTTAGTTTTAGCTCCTCAAGCTTTGCTTAATTTGGACAATCTCTCGAACGCTGCATATAAGAATGAGAAAATATCACTATAAATAGGGCTGCACATAGGCGGTTCGGATCGGTTTAACACTAAAACCAACAACCAAACCGAACATGTCGGTTTTTTAATTAACCGATCCGACCGATGGAGAGGGCTTAAACCAAACCGAATCGAACCATTCGGTTCGGTTCGGTCGGTTAAACCATTGTTTTTTATTTTACTTTTTTGAAAATCAGACATTGAAAATCTCAAAATAATGATACCTCGTCCTTTGTATTTATTCCAATGTTTAGTGCAAACATAAAAATCCAACATTTTAGTTACCCATATAAAAAATAATTCTACTCCAAAAAGTGAGTTTGGACTAAATACAAGCGCACAAAAACGAAACCCTAAGGCTAAAATAATAAAAAAGCAATACTTAAGTTATTGTATACGGTCGGATCGGTTTAAGCGGTTAACCGTGGGCTCAATCCGATAACCGACCGATGTAAGCGGTTTTTATGATTTTCAAACCGTTAACCGAACCGATCTACTATAAACCGATCCGAACCGCCCGGTTCGGTTCGGTCGTTTGCGGTGGTACCGGATTTTTTGTGCAGCCCTAACTATAATTCATGGTTGAGAAATTCCCTAAGTTTACTCTTGACTCTCCCGAGTCATCTCGTTTTGACGAAGGCCGGTCAACTATAGGGGTGACTTGGCTTAGTTGCCTCAGTTTAGTAAGCTATTTACATTTGAACCATTTGATCATAGATTCAATTTTAAATGGTTAATATTTATTTTTAAGTAAGTATCCACGAGTCTACAATTTAAAAATGATGATTGGAATGTAATTTGAAACTTATATTTGATATTTTACATACGATATTTGGACTGAAAAATATATAATATGCAATCTTTTCATTTAGTTTCTTATTATAATATTTTCCTTGTATATATAAATATATTAATTTGAATTCATTAACATGAATGCATGTGCATAAATGTATATTTATATTTTATAAATACTTGATCCATTTTTAAAATTATTTTAAAAAAGACATGACTCTCTTGAGTTACTGCATTAACTCTATTCGAGTCAAAATTTTTGCATTGGACGAGCCGAGTTCGAATCCCGAGTTTTCCAACCTTGCTATAATTCTCTTCATGGCTAAGATCATAATTCTAAATGTTCCTTGTCAAACCGTGGATGCCAAATTCAAATTATTTATGGATCCTCATAAAAAGAGCAAACAGTCCATTTTTAGCTACTTAATTAAATGGATATGACTATTTAGTATTTGAAGGTTTACACTTTGGAGGATGATAATAAATGTGCATATATTCTAGTATTTATATAAATGAAACATGATTGCAAAAGAATTTCAAATAAGGCCTTAAGTTTTTCAAATTAAGGCTGAATTTTTCCAGTAAGTTTTCTATTAAGGACAACTGGCCATTTAAAGGTATTTCCCCATGACTTTTTTCCTCAAAATTCGAAAATATCCAAATCACCCATCATTGAAACAAATTGAACCCTACCCACTTCCTTCATCTTCTCCTCCTTTCCTTCACTGGCGTATTTACTGTGATTGATGGCAACCAGCGTCCCCATGGAGATTGGTGGCATGTAGTGGTTGCAGGAAGCATGCCATGCCCTTAAATGAAGGGGTTTTGACATATTAGTTATCCTTAAATCCATTTTCTCCAATTTCATGACGAGAATTCAGATAATGTCATTAGAGTCGCTCGACTCTGGTCAATATTTTTTTAACTTTTTTGTCCTGGATCCTATGATATCATGGAAATACTGTGTGATAAATCTCATGATATCATGGGTCTGTCCCATGATGTCGTGGCTTTTATGCAGCATCTTAGGGAATTTTTTTCTCTAAATAATAAAACCTAAGAATTGGTGGTAAGATGTGTATTTACTTTTTACAAAATGTCATTTCTCTTGTTTTATAAAAACTGAATTCATTTGCTAGTCGCAGAAATGTATGATACAAAAGTTGAGAAATCCCATGATATCCTGGGACCATCCCATTATATCATGGGATACGGTGCAACTTGAATAGAGATTTTGCTAAAGAAAACTTGAATAGAGTTGGGAGTTAGTAGGGGCTAAAAAGAGGAGATATAACACAAGTTAGGATTCGAATTCTGCGACTGAACTCAAGTCCTAAAGAAGTTCTCTGCATCAAATGTGGGACTCTAGTCTCTTTTCTTTCTTAACAAAGAAGATATTTCCAATTCATACGATCACACGATTTAAAACACCGACCACAACATACTTTAAATAAGAAAATGACTTCAATTAAGATAAACAAGACGACTAGGACTTATTACATGAATAGAAGATAAAGAAAAAGTGCCATCAATCTGGGGAGCGAGACATACCTTCTCCATCTATCAAACCCCTCATTGAATTCTAGGTCAAGTCAAGGCTTTGCAATTCTTTGAAGCAGCAAGCTAGCATTCAGATACCAATCTCCCAAAACCCCTTTCAAAAGCCTTGTGCACGAAAGATGAAGTTTTACCACTCGCCTTTTCCTAGAGTTGCATGTGACTCCTTCCCAGGTACAACAATCAGTCTCCACTTCCCTTGAAGGCCCTTGAAGGGAAGGAAGTGCCGTTTGGGTGAATCATGGAGGATTTTAGCTCCAAAAGTGCACTTTTCTCTTCATCAGAACACCCAAAACATCCATAAACCTACAGTTGAAAAACAAACAAAACCCTAACGCAGCAAACCGATGTCCACCCTATGCAAAAAAATAGATGACCTTTCTTGATGCACTCTTCACTGCTTTCTCCACTGCATTTGAAAATGAAATGCCACACTCTCTATTTGTAAGCTCTTAACACAGACTAACCTTCTCACTTTGTCCAAGGAATTTACTTGGAACCTCCCATATGAGACAAATACAGTTGCCACGTTTGAAAACTTCAGTTGGGACTCCTCTTTCGGTCTAAGGTGTGATGCTATACGAGTTAACAGGGATGTCACCTGGCTACGAAGGATGACAACATGGTGTCACCTGACTACCCAATGATGTATATGCCACTCTTCCCACATATGTGGATTCCTCTTCCCACATGTGTGGCCTACCTTCTCACTTGTGTGAGCTGTCTTGGTACTCAGCTCCCTTAGCAGGGGTAAAAAAAAAAAAAGCTTCAGATGGCTAGCATCACTTGATGATACTCTTTCAAAGTAAGGATGAACTATTAGTATCATGTGTTTTTTCTTTTCTTTTAAAAAACAAGCATTTGATCTGGGGGAATATTAATTAAGTTGATCACACTAAATTGCGTTTATCTGATCCTGATGGTGCTTTTAATTGTGATTGGTTTGAAATTTTATACTTGTATGGCCTTCTGTGGGTGAGTGGGGTGTGAGTAAACTACGTCTAAGCATCAAATAGACAATTTAGAAAACCAAACGACGAACTCCATTGTTGTACAAAAAATAATATCTAATGGACAATATCCTTCTTGTTACTGCAGTGGTTAATAATGCTAAAGCTTGTTGTAGATAAAAAATGGTGGATCCACAACTTCAACGATTTTGGATCTCTGGAAAGTGCCACCCACACAATTAAATTTGATTTGGCCTTGTTTAGCACACCATCATGAGGTCAATCTTTTGAAATCGATCCCTTTTAATCTTTAAGAAAAATGAAATAAAAGAGATGGTGGAAGCAATATTCTAAAAATAGAAGTACTAAGTTGTCCATACTGTTTGAATTAGAACTACTACATGTTCTAGTTCGATTCAACCAGAATCTGCTTCTCTTTAGCCAAATCATTCAAACCATGAAGTAAAACCGTCAAACCACTAAAATCATCGAATTTTTCCAATCTTCTAAGACTTACCAAATGAGTAAAATTGGGGAAAGAATTTTGAATAACTAAATCTAAATCTTTAGACTATTATTAGTTTAGTTTTATAAAGCGTGATTACTGTTTTAGAGTGATTAATTGTTTTTAGTTATTTACGTTTAATTTTAAGTATTTTTTTTTTTAAAAACGAGCTAAAATTTTAGAATCTTACATTTTAAAGATCTTTTATTGTTAAATATGTTTTTGATTATTTCAATTTTTTATTTATTATACAATTATAAAATCATTTCGACCTCATTCTTCATGTTTTCTATGGCAGGAGGTGCACCTATGAGAGGAGAGCGTGACTCGCGAATCAGAGAATTCATTCTATCAAAACCATGAATATAACTTCCTCTAACAATTTCAACTGCTCTTGTCTGAGTATTATTTTCACACAAAAACCCCACATTAAATCAACTCCATGCTACTTACAATAGAAGAGATCACAGGGATTTGTACAAATAAAAAGCACACCAGGAGTCAACAACATGAAAGAAGCACATTGCACGCCTCTTAAAGGTGAAGTAGAGAACTGATATTGTCCCCAAGAGAAAAACAAAGTATGATCCAACAAATGATGCATAGAAGCTAACACGGTTGTCTTCATTGTCATCCTTTTCTTCTTCCTCTTCAGCAGCTGGGATGGCAGGAGTGGTGGATATGCAACTTTTGTTCAACGGAGCTCCACAAAGGAGTGCATTGCCTTCATAGCTACTTCCACTGAACGTAGCGAACTGAGACTTCATATCTGGAGTTCTGCCAGACAGGTTGTTGTGAGCAACCGAGAAAATTTCCAAATAAGTTAGCTCTGTTAGCTCAGAAGGAATTGTTCCATTCAATCTGTTGTAAGAAAGGTCCAAGCTCTCAATCAGGCTCAAGTTCTTGAAGGTTATTGGTATTGGCCCAGTGAATTGGTTGTGGGACAAGTTCAAAGAGTGGAGCCCATTTAGCTGTCCCATTTCAACCGGAATTTCTCCCGTAAGATGATTACATGAGAGATCAATCCCAGACATGTAATTAAGGATGTCACCTTTGTAAGAATATTTGATACCCTTGGTTATAAACTCCGCTGCTATTATCTCACCAGGTGTCAAATACACTGCTGAACTGTCATCTATTACATATGCACCGTCTAAAACTACTGACCTTCCAAATGTCAAATTATTGATGCATGATGGCAATGACCCGAAAAGATTGTTGTAAGAAAGATCCAACAAACTTAGATTTTTGAGTTGACATAGCTCAATTGGAATATGCCCATGTAAATTATTTCCTTTCAGAAGGAGTATCCTCAATTGCGAAAGTCCACCAACCCAAGAAGGAAGAACACCACCTATGTAGTTATCCCTGATATTTACCAATTTTATGGATGAGCTTCTCGATAGCGCACTTGGTATTAGCCCAGAAAATGCATTCTTCTCCAAGTGTATATACATAAGCTTTGTTAAGTTGGAGCAAGATGGTATTGGCCCAGATAGCTTGTTGTCAGAAAGGTCCAAACGAGAGAGTTCACTAAGCTTGCATAACTCGGATGATACCATACCATCAAAATGGTTTCCACTTAGGATGAGGGTTGACAATCCTGATAGGTCTCCAATTCGTTTTGATAGTCTACCCCACATGTTGTTATCTTCAATGTCCAATACGTTTAAACTTGAGTCATTGGAAATTATAGGTGGAATTGTCCCTACAAAATTATTGTGATCCAGATACAATGACCCTAAGCTTGTCATGTTGAAATATGATGAAAATAGCCTCCCATCAAAATTGTTATTGGATAGACTAAGAAACTGCAAGTCATCCCAACCCGTAACCATGTGCTCTGGTACTTCTCCTGACAACTTATTATGTGACAAGTCTAAAGTCACGAACTCTGTCATGTTTCCCATTGAAGGAGGTAGGCTTCCTTGGAAAGAATTTCTGGACAAGTTAAGCCAACCAAGTTTTGGAAGGAGAGTTCCAATGTCAAATGGAATTTGTCCACTGAAGTTATTGTTGGAGATGTCTAATAAGTTTAAGGTCATGTTATTGCTATTGGGTGGTAGTTGAAAGGTCCCCAAGAAGGAGTTATTCCTGAGATCCAACATTTCTAATCTTGTATTGTTTTCTAACAACCAAACTGGGAATCTTCCCGATAAGCGATTATGGGAGAGATCCACTTGTGTCAAGTCATGTTGACCGTACAAGAAGTGGGGAATAACACCAGTACGCCTGTTTTGTTTGCAGTTGGATAAAAAGAGGTGTTCCAATTGAAATGAAGAATTCCATGGTGGATATTCAGTTTTGATGATGCCAAAATTGTGTTTCGGACACCACCGGTCGAGGTAATAAATGCAATAAATGCGATAATTAAAGAAGGGAGAAGGGATTATAGTGGTTCGGTCGAATTGACCTACGTCCACTGATGAAAGGCAGGGATTGCCTGTGATGTTTTACTTCCTCAATGATTTCAGGTTACAAACGAGAAGAATACAAGAGTCGAAGTGAATGGGAAAATCTTAGATGCCCCCATGTGCTGGTAGGGCTCTTGATTTATAGTGTCAGCCTTAAGACGGGCTGCAACGTTCGCCCTTGGAACCCTCGAACTGCCTTCGCGCTGGACGAGGCAGGTGAGGAACTGCCTTGGCGCTGGACGAGATATCTCTCAGAGGACCTGGTAGGAGCGGAACCGTTTCCAAAGCAACGTGGCTGCCCTGACCCGGTCTCTCCGTGGGCTAGCGCCTGAACTTCTGCGGATCGAATCGGATCTTAATGGGACTGACGGACTGACCTATCACTCTGGACCGGGTCACTCGGGCTTGGATCGAATCACTAGATCCGACTCGCCATTACAATCCGGATCTCAGGTCTGACTTATCATTTGCCCCTCAATGCCCCGTGCCCAAAAATTTTTTTGAAAGGGGGCATTGGAAAAATTCCAATCTCATCTCCCTACTGAGTCTTTTCTTTTTCTCTCTAACCTTGTTAGTTAGTGTAGATAGGAGTCTCGGAGAGTCCTTCCGGCTTGGGCCACTCCTCTTTAGAAACTCAAGCTATAAATAAGCCCTAGAGTTGTCTTCAAAAGAGAAACTAGTTTTTGCAGAACCATTGGGAGAGAAGATGGCTACAGGCAGCAAAAGAGGCAGTGGTGAGAGTAGATCCGAACAGTGCGCGGGCGACGAGGACCCGACGGGCGGCGGCGTGGCTGCCGCGGTGGGCGACCCGCTGCTGCGGGGCGGCGATGGAGTGGCTACGCCCGCCTGTGTGGCGCGGCTGGGCGTCGCCCCGCCATGCACGGGCGACGAGGATCCGACGGGCCGGGGCGCTGCGATCGTGGTGGCGACAGGCGGCGAGGCTGCCGTGGTGGGCGCCCTGCTGTCGCGGGGCGCCGCGGGCGCTGCGGGCACGATGGCGACAGGCGGCGAGGCCGCCGTGGTGGGCGCCCTGCTGCCACGGGGCGCTGCGGGCGCTGCGGGCATGATGGCGACAGGCGGCGAGGCCGCCGTGGTGGGCGGCGACGCCGCGGGCGACGGCGCAGGCAGGGGTGCTGCCATGGGCGGTGAGGTCATGGGCGGAGGACCTGTCGCGGTGACGGACAGGGCAGCCCTGTTCGCGGGCGGAGGCGAGGGCAACGGCCTGGCAGCGGGCGACAGCACATGTGCTGCCATGGGCGGCGACGCCCCGGCCGTGGGCGTGGGCGGCGCAGGTGCTGCATTGAGCTCGGCGTCGGGTGTCCGCCAGGCTACGGGCGCCCCTGCATTAAGAGTCGGACGGGCCTCCCGCCATTCTGCGGGCGAGGGTTGTTCTAGCGTTGGCATCACCTCGGTCTCGACAGCGCGGGATAAGTTGCGCCCTCGCCCAAAAAGGTATCAAGGGAAGGTAGTTGTCGACGACGATGGATCCAAAGTGAATACTATCTACAGCGTATTCACCACTGATGAAGACTTTTTCAAGATCGCAGCTTTTTATCGCATTCCTCCCACCGTAATGTGTCGACGGGCTGAAACGGACGAGCCGGCTTGTGATGGCTCATCTGGTGATATCGCCATCTACGAGGAGATGCTTGAAGCAGGATTGAGACTCCCCCTGTCGTCAGCCGTTTGCCGCATTCTCCATTATTTTTCACTAACGCCGGGGCGGTTAGTGCCCAATGGGTGGAGAATTCTCATTGGCTTTCTAGCATTATGGAGACAGTTACACAGAGAGGATGCTTCTCCTGTAGAGTTCCATGCTGCTTATAACCTGACCGAGTCTCGAGCCCCTAACAGGGGATGGTACTATCTTTCCCCCAGGGGCGGCAAGCTGATCACAGGCCTACGCTCAAATTGCCATAGTTGGAAGTCACGCTTCTTTTTCATTGGCGGAGAGTGGGCCTCAGAGACGGATCGAGCATTGGTGCCAGTACGATGGGCTGACGCTAAAAGATTAGGTATTCATCGACCATGTTTTCCTGTAATTTTAATTTTAAAGCATCCCTATGCTCATTTCTTCTTGTTTTCCGCAGAGTCCCCCGTGCTTTTCTTCGGATCAGGAGCGAAAACTACAGGATATAAAAAATTATCCCAATAAAGATTTTTGCGATCTCCTCTCCAAAGAGAATAGTAGGGCTGGTGGACCCTCTTCCGGGACTTCCTCTTCCAAGAGAAAAGGTAGTTTAATTGGCTTTGACCACAAACGCCATTTTTATTTTTTAAAATGACATTTGTTTTTCTGCAGTAGTAAGCAGGGAGGCAATTGGAGCTCGCTTTTCTAAGAGAAATACCCCTCCTTCTATAGCGAGGGTAGACGATTCAAAGGGGAGTTCTCCACCCTTGACTATCAAGGCGAGTTCTCTCCAACCCACTTCTTCAGCGAGGCCACCAGTAGCGTCTATTCGACCTGTCACTCGGGATCATTCTTCCCCAGTTACACCTCATTCTGCCCTGGTTCGTGTCCTCCACCTTTGGGAACTTCAACGGGGGCATCAACTCGATCCGGTACCATGCCTGATAATCCATCAACGATCCGGGAAAGGCTCTGGAGATTTGTGTCGAGTCCTCAGGTTGCACAAGTTAATTCTTTGGGCTCAGAGGCGGTTATAGATTCATTCCTAGAAGGTTTGGTTCAGGTAAAGTTTACCGTTCCCCTTCTCCATACCTTCATTTTATGCGTACTCTCTCATTTTTCTTTGTCTCTTATTGTTTCAGGCTTCCACTGCATCGGTCGTCTTGTTTTCCAGGGCCCAATCTCTCAGTCGGCTGAAACAGGAAAGAGAGAGTATGCGGAAGGAGCTCTCTGCTGCTCAAGGAAAGATTTCTGCCCTTGAAGCTGCTGGAAGGGCTTCCCAGGTCGACCTTACTGCGGCTTGCAAGAGAGCCACCCAGTTTGAGACCGAGCTTTTAGCAGCCCAGAAGAGGACGATGGATGTAGAGGCTGAGCTTGCGAAGGCCCGTGAGAGGGTCTTGCTCAGTGAGGGTGAGCTTCTGAAGGCCCGCGAGAGGGCTTCGCTCAACGAGGCTGAGCTTGTGAAGGCCCGCGAGAGGGCTTCGCTCAGAGAGGCAGCCTTGGAGACAGAGATTAGGGCTACACATGAAAGAGCTTCTCAGGCTGAGCAGGACTTAGTGGATGGTATTGCCGATGCCTTTATTGACGGCTATGAGGAGCTCCAAGGGAAGATCTCTGTTGCCTTTCCAAATATTGATTTCTCAGGCTTCGTGCCGACTGAGGCGCCTGATGATGGTACTGGGAGTTCCGACGAGGACGATTCGGAGGACGATGGCGAGGATGGTGGAGATAGCGATGAGAGCAATTAGTATCAGGGTGTATCAGGGTGCCTTAGTTGTTGCATTTGTTTTTTTTTTTTAAGAAAGGCAGTTGATGGCCTAACTATTTCAATGTAAATACAAGAATACATTTTTCGCAAAATAAAGAATGTTTTATTCATCCATTACTCATTGCAATATGTCAACTTAAAAACCAAATATCAAAACTTGGGCCCCGTACATTTACTACTCTGATTCCCAAATAATGCTACTGATAGTACCTCTTCAAGTGCTCTGCGTTCCATGGATGGAGTAAGACTTTCCCGTCAGAATTTTGGATTCTGTAGGTGCCTGGCCTTACTACTTCTGTAATGAGGTATGGCCCTTCCCAGTTTGGTCCTAGTTTTCCCTTCCCAGTTTGGTCCTAGTTTTCCTTCGCGAGAGTCCTTAGTGGCGAGGATGACCTTTTTTAGGACTAAGTCTCCCATTTGAAAAGAACGAGGCTTCACCCTCGAGTTGTAGTATTTTGCCATGCGCCGCTTGTACTCCGCGTTGCGGACTATAGCCATCTCCCTTGCCTCCTCTATCAAGTCGAGGTTGATGCGGAGTCCTTCGTCGTTGGTAGCAGGGTCATGTAGATGAACTCTTAAGGAGTGGACCCCTATCTCGACAGGGATAACTGCCTCAGTCCCAAATGCGAGAGAGAAAGGGGTTTCCCCGGTAGCAGTTCTTGGTGTAGTTCTATATGCCCATAATACCCCTGGGAGCTCGTCGACCCAAAGACCTTTTGCTCTGTCGAGTCTCGTCTTTAGATTTCGAAGGACTGTTCGCACCATAACTTCTGCCTGTCCATTTGCTTGTGGGCGTGCCGGACTGGAATGAGGCTGCTTTATCTGGAGGTCAGAGCAGAACTTGTTGAACAGTTTGTTATCAAATTGCTTGCCATTGTCACTAACGATGGCGTGAGGTATCCCAAAGCGACAGACTAGGTTTCTCCAGACGAAGTCTTTTACCTTTGAGTCTGTTATTTTTGCTAAGGGTTCTGCCTCCGCCCATTTTGTGAAGTAGTCAATGGCTATGACTACAAACTTACATTGTCCTCTGCTTAACGGAAGAGGGCCCAAGATATCAATGCCCCATTTGGAGAAAGGCCATGGGCTCAGAATTGGTGTCAACTCCTCTGGTGGTTGCCTTGGCACGGTGGCGAAGCGTTGGCACTTGTCGCACTTCCTAGCAAATTCTTTGGCGTCCTTCACCATGGTGGGCCAAAAGAATCCTTGCCTGAGTGCTTTGTGGGACAGGGATCGACCTCCAGAATGATTTCCGCAGATTCCTTCGTGAATTTCACGAAGGGTGTAGTCAGCATCCTCAGGCGATAGGCAGCGCAGCAAAGGTAAGCAATAGCCCTTTTTGTAGAGAGTATCTTGTAATAGAATGTACTTGGAAGCTCTCATCCGGAGTTTTTTTCGCCTCAAGGGGATCAGCCGGTTCTGTACCCTCTTGGAGGTATGCCATTATTGGGGTCATCCAGTTCGATTCATCCGTTGCACAGTTGATGTTTGTAATTGCTACATCTAACTTGCTCGGTTCTAACTGGTGCCCAATGAGTGTTGGTTCGGCGGATGAGGCTTCTAGTGACGAGGCGAGTTTGGCGAGTGCATCTGCAACCATGTTATCCCCTCTAGGGATGTGACAGATCTGGAAGCTTTGGAAATGAGGAATCAATTTCTTTACCATGGCGAGGTAGTCCTGCATTCTGGCCTCTTTTGCCTCGAACTCGCCATTTACTTGATTTACCACCAATTTTGAATCACTGTAGGTGGTTAAGAATTGGGCGTCCATTTCAATCGCCAATCTCAGTCCAGAGAGGAGGGCCTCATATTCTGCTTCATTGTTAGAGGCAATGAAGTGGAGCTTCACTGCGTACTTGATTGGCGTACCGTCAGGGCTGATTAAAATGAATCCATCCCCACTTCCTTCATTTGTTGCCGAGCCATCAACATATAGTCTCCAAAGTGGCGAGGGAGGCTGATTGCGTGGGTGAGGTTTTTTGGCTTCTTGTGAAGCGGGGGTGCCTGGAACAGGTTGGGCACCTGGATCTGAGGGGAAAACCAGGGTGCCAGGGATAGGCAGGTCGCCAATGCTGGTGGAGGAGGCCTGGGCGCCCGAGGTAGAGGAGGAGTTCTGTGCATCCAAGGTGGAGGGGGTTTGGGCGCCCAAAATGGAGGAGGTCTGGGCGCCCAAGGTAGAGGGGGTTTGGGCGCCCAAAATGGAGGAGGTCTGGGCGCCCGAGAGGCCTTGGGCGCCAGAGACAGGATGGGCGCCCCTGTGGCCTTGGGTGCTTAGGGGAACTTGGGCGCCTAGGGAACTTGGGCGCCCAGTGTACCATGGCCGCCAGTGGTCTCTTGATCAGGATGATTCTGAGAGCCCTGTGTGCCACTAGGGTTATCTTCCGGGGGTGGCAGATTTTCCTGCGCGCCGAGGCTTGATGGTGACACACTACTAGACCCATTCATATTCTCCTCAGCGTATGTGAAGTCAGCTACAAAGTCGGCTAGGGCTTGTGCTTTGATTGCTGCTCTCGGCTGGTACTGGACATCGAACTCACCTAGTTCTACTGCCCATTTGACCAGTCTCCCGGATACATCCGGCTTTCCCATTATTCCTTTTAGGGGCTGATCAGTAATTACGACAATTGAATGGCTCTGAAAGTAGTGTCGTAGACGCCTTGCCGTTGAGATGAGGGCAAGCGCCAGCTTTTCCAAATCAGAGTACCTGGACTCTGCCCCCCGGTACGCTCTGCTTACATAATAGATGGGTTTTTTGCACGCCATCGTGATTTCTAATGAGAACCGAGCTGACTGCTGAGGGGGAAGCGGAAAGATACAAGTATAACACCTCGCCTGGTGTGGCATGTGAAAGAAGGGGAGGAGCGGCTAAATAGCCTTTAAGCTTCTGGAATGCTTCCTCAGCCTCGGGTCCCCATTCGAAAGCTTTTCGGAGGAGTTTGAAAAAAGGCAAGCATTTGTCAGCAGATTTGGAAACAAATCTGTTGAGTGCTGCAACTCTTCCATTGAGGCGTTGCAGCTCCTTGGTGGAAGTGGGTGGCTTCATGTCCAGTATAGCTTTAATTTTATCAGGGTTCGCCTCTATTCCCCTTTGGTCGACCATGAAGCCCAAGAACTTTCCCGATCCAACGCCAAAGGCACACTTCTCCGGATTCAACTTCATACGGTAGAGGCGGAGAAGGTCGAAAGTTTCTTGGAGATGGTCGATGTGATCTTTGGCAGCAAGGCTCTTTACTAACATGTCGTCCACATAAACCTCCATGGTTCGCCCGATCTGGGAGTGAAACATTTTGTTCACCAGGCGTTGGTAGGTTGCGCCCGCATTTTTCAACCCGAAAGGCATAACCCTGTAACAATAGGTTCCTCTCGGGGTGATGAACGATGTCTTCTCTTGATCTGGGGGGTGCATGTTAATCTGGTTGTATCCAGAGTAGGCATCCAGGAAGGAGAGGAGTTAATGTCCTGCTGTGGCATCAATGAGGAGATCAATCCTCGGCAACGGATAGCAGTCCTTTGGGCATGCTTTGTTAAGCTCGGTGAAGTCCACACATAGACGCCACTTTCCATTCGCCTTTGTCACCATCACAACATTTGAGAGCCATTCAGGGTATGTTACTTCCCTGACAGCCCCGCTTTCTATTAGTTTTCCGACCTCAATGTCCATTGCTTGGGCCCTTGCAGTGGAGGCGCCCCTCAGCTTTTGTCGAACAGGCTTGTGGCGAGGGTCGACATTGAGGTGGTGAGTGGCGACATCGGAATTAATGCCTTCGAGATCCGCATGTGACCATGCGAAGATATCCATGTTATTCCGCAGAAAATTTGTCAGCTTTCGGACCAAATCTTCAGGAAGAGAAGAGCCAATGTACACTCTTCTGTCAGGAAGGTCCTTGTTTAAGACGACAGGTGTAAGTGCTTCAACTGGTTCTCCTCTTTCTATGGTGGTGTCGTCCCTCGGGTCCAAGATTTCAACTTGCAACGCCTCCTGCGCTTTCTTGGCCCTCATTGAGGAGACGTAGCATTCCCTAGCTGCTACCTGATCCCCTCTTACTTCCCCGATTCCATTCAGGGTTGGGAATCGGAGGATGAGATGGTAGGTGGAGAGAGCGGCTCTTAAGGCATTAAGAGCTGGTCGCCCTAAAATGATATTATAGGCTGAGGGGCAGTCTATTACCAGGAAGTTGACCATGATAGTGGAGCTTCGGGGTGTTGTACCCGCTGTGACCGGTAGAGTAATTGCCCCTAGGGGATAAACTTTCTCCCCTGAAAATCCGATAAGAGGGCCTTTGACAGGCTGCAGCCTTTCTCGGCCCAGCTTCAGTTCGTCATAAGCTCATGAGAAAAGAATATCTGCGGAGCTGCCGCTATCCACCAAGATCCTACGCACCCGGAAATTGGCGACCGTCATGGTTAGCACCAGAGGGTCATCATGGGGGTGCTGGATCCCTTCCAAATCCTTATCCGAGAAGGATATGATTTCGTCGGTAGCTCCATGCCTGGACGCCTTGGACGGGCGTGCTTCATCATCTGGATGTCTGGCCTTCCTAACATGAGCTTTCATGGCAGAGTGTGACTCCACACACTCCGCTAGTCCTCCCGCGATCGTCCTGATCTCACCGATCGGCTGCTGGTCCTCTGGATGCTGGGGCGGTGGTGGAGGTAGTGCTTGCCCCCTGCCAGCAACATATCGGCGTAAGTGACCATGCTGAATGAGATCCTCGATCTGGCTCTTGAGGTCATAGCAGTCATCCGTGTCGTGGCCATGGTCGCGATGGAAGCGACAGTACTTGTTCGGGTTCCTGCGGTTAGGAGGGGACTTCATCTTCCCCGGCCATTTTATTGCAGGATCATCCCGTACTTGGAACAGGATGTGTTCAACGGTGGCATTGAGGGGAGTAAACACTCGCCTATCTTTTTGCGGAGTAGGACCGAGTCTGTCTCTGGCGGGTACCCTCTCGGTCCTGCTTCGCTTGTTGCTAGTTTCTTTCTTTTCCTCCCTTTCCCGCTCCTTTCCCTTGTCCACTGACTTTGAGGACTCTCCTCGCCTGGCCCTGGTAATATCTTCAGCGTTCATGTACTTTTGGGCCTTCGCCAGCAACTCCGGGAAGCTCTTCGGAGGACGCTTCATTACTGAAAAGAGGAAACTTGATGAACGAAGTCCTCCTAGGAATGCGGTCATGGATACCTTGTCATCGGGCTCTTCGACCTGAAGTACCTCCTCGTTAAAACGAGTGAGGTAGCTCCTGAGACTTTCAGTTTTATCCTGCTTTATGCTGAGCAGGTGAGTGGCGGGCTTCTGGTGCCTACGTCCTCCAATGAAGTGGGAGACGAAGGATTTGCTCAGTTCTCCAAAGGTGGCGATGGATGCAGGGGGGAGATTAGCAAACCATTGCCGAGCGGAGCCTTTCAATGTGGTAGGGAACGCCCTGCACATAATTTCGTCGGGGATGTTATGCAGCTGCATCCTGGTTTTATATGTCTCCAAGTGATCCAACGGATCCTTCCTTCCGTCGAAGGTTTCCATGGATGGCATTTTGAACTTCCTTGGAAGTGGATACCGTACTATATCGGGTCTGAACGGTGTATCCGTTCGCCCGACTAGATAATCCACAGTCTCCGGTGCCTGGGCCTTCATTGCATTGAAGACATCGCCCAGTTGATCCTGCATCTCTTTGATTTTTTCCTCCCAGTGATTGTGAAGCTCCCTGGATGGACCGGGGAAATAACTTTCATCTTCGATGCAGTGATTCTCACTTCCACCTTCTTGGAAGTGAGAGTCCTGCTCGTCTTGATGGAAGGGTTGAGGTGGTACTTCTCCATGGGCTCCACCAGGGGGTGGAGGAACTTCGTGCCCATGGAAACTCAGATGTGCTCCTCGGCCATGGGGGCCATGATGTGCTCCTCGGCCATGGGGGCCATAATGTGCTCCTCGACCTTGGGCGCCATGGTGAGGGGCGCCCAAGTGAGGTGCTCTTCTCTGGGCGCCGAGAGTATGGGCGCCCTGGTGTATTGCTGCTCCCTTTTGGGCGCCTAGGAGAGGGGCGCCCGGGAGAGGTGCACCACCCTGGGCGCCCGGGAGATGGGCGCCCGAGAGAGGTGCTCCCTCTTGGGCGCCTGGGAGACGGGCGCCCGGGAGAGGGGCTCCACCCTGGGCGCCCGAGAGATGGGCGTGCAAGGGATGGGCGCCCTGGAGTGCTCCTCCAATCTGAACTCCTCCTTGTCCCGCAAGCACGAGTTGCAAGATTTGTTGGTTTTGGGCCAACAGCTGTTGCATGGTTTCCAACATCTGCTGGGGAGTTGGCGCAGGGGCGAGAGTATTCGGAGAAGGGTTACCCGGTGGAGGAGCATTGTTTCCCTGGGTAGGGGAGTCTGGGCGCCTTGAAGGACCCGGACCTGCAGCTTGGACGGGATTGTCTTCTCGTCTTACGGATCTTGTGCTGATCACCATGATTTTCAAAATAGGATGAGAACTTTTTTGTTCGTTCCCACAGACGGCGCCAAACTGATGATGCCAAAATTGTGTTTCGGACACCACCGGTCGAGGTAATAAATGCAATAAATGCGATAATTAAAGAAGGGAGAAGGGATTATAGTGGTTCGGTCGAATTGACCTACGTCCACTGATGAAAGGCAGGGATTGCCTGTGATGTTTTACTTCCTCAATGATTTCAGGTTACAAACGAGAAGAATACAAGAGTCGAAGTGAATGGGAAAATCTTAGATGCCCCCATGTGCTGGTAGGGCTCTTGATTTATAGTGTCAGCCTTAAGACGGGCTGCAACGTTCGCCCTTGGAACCCTCGAACTGCCTTCGCGCTGGACGAGGCAGGTGAGGAACTGCCTTCGCGCTGGACGAGGCAGGTGAGGAACTGCCTTGGCGCTGGACGAGATATCTCTCAGAGGACCTGGTAGGAGCGGAACCGTTTCCAAAGCAACGTGGCTGCCCTGACCCGGTCTCTCCGTGGGCTAGCGCCTGAACTTCTGCGGATCGAATCGGATCTTAATGGGACTGACGGACTGACCTATCACTCTGGACCGGGTCACTCGGGCTTGGATCGAATCACTAGATCCGACTCGCCATTACAATCCGGATCTCAGGTCTGACTTATCATTTGCCCCTCAATGCCCCGTGCCCAAAAATTTTTTTGAAAGGGGGCATTGGAAAAATTCCAATCTCATCTCCCTACTAAGTCTTTCTTTTTCTCTCTAACCTTGTTAGTTAGTGTAGATAGGAGTCTCGGAGAGTCCTTCCGGCTTGGGCCACTCCTCTTTAGAAACTCAAGCTATAAATAAGCCCTAGAGTTGTCTTCAAAAGAGAAACTAGTTTTTGCAGAACCATTGGGAGAGAAGATGGCTACAGGCAGCAAAAGAGGCAGTGGTGAGAGTAGATCCGAACAGTGCGCGGGCGACGAGGACCCGACGGGCGGCGGCGTGGCTGCCGC
The DNA here is from genome assembly GCA_012931725.1 of Litsea cubeba. Lineage (NCBI taxonomy): Eukaryota > Viridiplantae > Streptophyta > Magnoliopsida > Laurales > Lauraceae > Litsea > Litsea cubeba. Next base: position 6,936,291 of record CM022945.1, on the reverse strand, counting down.
GGTGGGCGACCCGCTGCTGCGGGCGGCGATGGAGTGGCTACGCCCGCCTGTGTGGCGCGGCTGGGCGTCGCCCCCGCCATGCACGGGCGACGAGGATCCGACGGGCCGGGGCGCTGCGATCGTGGTGGCGACAGGCGGCGAGGCTGCCGTGGTGGGCGCCCTGCTGTCGCGGGGCGCCGCGGGCGCTGCGGGCACGATGGCGACAGGCGGCGAGGCCGCCGTGGTGGGCGCCCTGCTGCCACGGGGCGCTGCGGGCGCTGCGGGCATGATGGCGACAGGCGGCGAGGCCGCCGTGGTGGGCGGCGACGCCTGCGGGCGTACGGCGCAGGCAGGGGTGCTGCCATGGGCGGTGAGGGCATGGGCGGAGGACCTGTCGCGGGTGACGGACATGGGCAGCCCTGTTCGCGGGGCGGAGGCGAGGGCAACGGCCTGGCAGCGGGCGACAGCACATTGTGCTGCCATGGCGGCGACGCCCCGGCCGTGGGCGTGGGCGGCGCAGGTGCTGCATTGAGCTCGGCGTCGGGTGTCCGCCAGGCTACGGGCGCCCCTGCATTAAGAGTCGGACGGGCCTCCCGCCATTCTGCGGGCGAGGGTTGTTCTAGCGTTGGCATCACCTCGGTCTCGACAGCGCGGGATAAGTTGCGCCCTCGCCCAAAAAGGTATCAAGGGAAGGTAGTTGTCGACGACGATGGATCCAAATTGAATACTATCTACAGCGTATTCACCACTGATGAAGACTTTTTCAAGATCGCAGCTTTTTATCGCATTCCTCCCACCGTAATGTGTCGACGGGCTGAAACGGACGAGCCGGCTTGTGATGGCTCATCTGGTGATATCGCCATCTACGAGGAGATGCTTGAAGCAGGATTGAGACTCCCCCTGTCGTCAGCCGTTTGCCGCATTCTCCATTATTTTTCACTAACGCCGGGGCGGTTAGTGCCCAATGGGTGGAGAATTCTCATTGGCTTTCTAGCATTATGGAGACAGTTACACAGAGAGGATGCTTCTCCTGTAGAGTTCCATGCTGCTTATAACCTGACCGAGTCTCGAGCCCCTAACAGGGGATGGTACTATCTTTCCCCCAGGGGCGGCAAGCTGATCACAGGCCTACGCTCAAATTGCCATAGTTGGAAGTCACGCTTCTTTTTCATTGGCGGAGAGTGGGCCTCAGAGACGGATCGAGCATTGGTGCCAGTACGATGGGCTGACGCTAAAAGATTAGGTATTCATCGACCATGTTTTCCTGTAATTTTAATTTTAAAGCATCCCTATGCTCATTTCTTCTTGTTTTCCGCAGAGTCCCCCGTGCTTTCTTCGGATCAGGAGCGAAAACTACAGGATATAAAAAATTATCCCAATAAAGATTTTTGCGATCTCCTCTCCAAAGAGAATAGTAGGGCTGGTGGACCCTCTTCCGGGACTTCCTCTTCCAAGAGAAAAGGTAGTTTAATTGGCTTTGACCACAACGCCATTTTTATTTTTTTAAAATGACATTTGTTTTTCTGCAGTAGTAAGCAGGGAGGCAATTGGAGCTCGCTTTTCTAAGAGAAATACCCCTCCTTCTATAGCGAGGGTAGACGATTCAAAGGGGAGTTCTCCACCCTTGACTATCAAGGCGAGTTCTCTCCAACCCACTTCTTCAGCGAGGCCACCAGTAGCGTCTATTCGACCTGTCACTCGGGATCATTCTTCCCCAGTTACACCTCATTCTGCCCCTGGTTCGTGTCCTCCACCTTTGGGAACTTCAACGGGGGCATCAACTCGATCCGGTACCATGCCTGATAATCCATCAACGATCCGGGAAAGGCTCTGGAGATTTGTGTCGAGTCCTCAGGTTGCACAAGTTAATTCTTTGGGCTCAGAGGCGGTTATAGATTCATTCCTAGAAGGTTTGGTTCAGGTAAAAGTTTACCGTTCCCCTTCTCCATACCTTCATTTTATGCGTACTCTCTCATTTTTCTTTGTCTCTTATTGTTTCAGGCTTCCACTGCATCGGTCGTCTTGTTTTCCAGGGCCCAATCTCTCAGTCGGCTGAAACAGGAAAGAGAGAGTATGCGGAAGGAGCTCTCTGCTGCTCAAGGAAAGATTTCTGCCCTTGAAGCTGCTGGAAGGGCTTCCCAGGTCGACCTTACTGCGGCTTGCAAGAGAGCCACCCAGTTTGAGACCGAGCTTTTAGCAGCCCAGAAGAGGACGATGGATGTAGAGGCTGAGCTTGCGAAGGCCCGTGAGAGGGTCTTGCTCAGTGAGGGTGAGCTTCTGAAGGCCCGCGAGAGGGCTTCGCTCAACGAGGCTGAGCTTGTGAAGGCCCGCGAGAGGGCTTCGCTCAGAGAGGCAGCCTTGGAGACAGAGATTAGGGCTACACATGAAAGAGCTTCTCAGGCTGAGCAGGACTTAGTGGATGGTATTGCCGATGCCTTTATTGACGGCTATGAGGAGCTCCAAGGGAAGATCTCTGTTGCCTTTCCAATATTGATTTCTCAGGCTTCGTGCCGACTGAGGCGCCTGATGATGGTACTGGGAGTTCCGACGAGGACGATTCGGAGGACGATGGCGAGGATGGTGGAGATAGCGATGAGAGCAATTAGTATCAGGGTGTATCAGGGTGCCTTAGTTGTTGCATTTGTTTTTTTTTTTTAAGAAAGGCAGTTGATGGCCTAACTATTTCAATGTAAATACAAGAATACATTTTTCGCAAAATAAAGAATGTTTTATTCATCCATTACTCATTGCAATATGTCAACTTAAAAACCAAATATCAAAACTTGGGCCCCGTACATTTACTACTCTGATTCCCAAATAATGCTACTGATAGTACCTCTTCAAGTGCTCTGCGTTCCATGGATGGAGTAAGACTTTCCCGTCAGAATTTTGGATTCTGTAGGTGCCTGGCCTTACTACTTCTGTAATGAGGTATGGCCCTTCCCAGTTTGGTCCTAGTTTTCCCTTCCCAGTTTGGTCCTAGTTTTCCTTCGCGAGAGTCCTTAGTGGCGAGGATGACCTTTTTTAGGACTAAGTCTCCCATTTGAAAAGAACGAGGCTTCACCCTCGAGTTGTAGTATTTTGCCATGCGCCGCTTGTACTCCGCGTTGCGGACTATAGCCATCTCCCTTGCCTCCTCTATCAAGTCGAGGTTGATGCGGAGTCCTTCGTCGTTGGTAGCAGGGTCATGTAGATGAACTCTTAAGGAGTGGACCCCTATCTCGACAGGGATAACTGCCTCAGTCCCAAATGCGAGAGAGAAAGGGGTTTCCCCCGGTAGCAGTTCTTGGTGTAGTTCTATATGCCCATAATACCCCTGGGAGCTCGTCGACCCAAAGACCTTTGCTCTGTCGAGTCTCGTCTTTAGATTTCGAAGGACTGTTCGCACCATAACTTCTGCCTGTCCATTTGCTTGTGGGCGTGCCGGACTGGAATGAGGCTGCTTTATCTGGAGGTCAGAGCAGAACTTGTTGAACAGTTTGTTATCAAATTGCTTGCCATTGTCACTAACGATGGCGTGAGGTATCCCAAAGCGACAGACTAGGTTTCTCCAGACGAAGTCTTTTACCTTTGAGTCTGTTATTTTTGCTAAGGGTTCTGCCTCCGCCCATTTTGTGAAGTAGTCAATGGCTATGACTACAAACTTACATTGTCCTCTGCTTAACGGAAGAGGGCCCAAGATATCAATGCCCCATTTGGAGAAAGGCCATGGGCTCAGAATTGGTGTCAACTCCTCTGGTGGTTGCCTTGGCACGGTGGCGAAGCGTTGGCACTTGTCGCACTTCCTAGCAAATTCTTTGGCGTCCTTCACCATGGTGGGCCAAAAGAATCCTTGCCTGAGTGCTTTGTGGGACAGGGATCGACCTCCAGAATGATTTCCGCAGATTCCTTCGTGAATTTCACGAAGGGTGTAGTCAGCATCCTCAGGCGATAGGCAGCGCAGCAAAGGTAAGCAATAGCCCTTTTTGTAGAGAGTATCTTGTAATAGAATGTACTTGGAAGCTCTCATCCGGAGTTTTTTTCGCCTCAAGGGGATCAGCCGGTTCTGTACCCTCTTGGAGGTATGCCATTATTGGGGTCATCCAGTTCGATTCATCCGTTGCACAGTTGATGTTTGTAATTGCTACATCTAACTTGCTCGGTTCTAACTGGTGCCCAATGAGTGTTGGTTCGGCGGATGAGGCTTCTAGTGACGAGGCGAGTTTGGCGAGTGCATCTGCAACCATGTTATCCCCTCTAGGGATGTGACAGATCTGGAAGCTTTGGAAATGAGGAATCAATTTCTTTACCATGGCGAGGTAGTCCTGCATTCTGGCCTCTTTTGCCTCGAACTCGCCATTTACTTGATTTACCACCAATTTTGAATCACTGTAGGTGGTTAAGAATTGGGCGTCCATTTCAATCGCCAATCTCAGTCCAGAGAGGAGGGCCTCATATTCTGCTTCATTGTTAGAGGCAATGAAGTGGAGCTTCACTGCGTACTTGATTGGCGTACCGTCAGGGCTGATTAAAATGAATCCATCCCCACTTCCTTCATTTGTTGCCGAGCCATCAACATATAGTCTCCAAAGTGGCGAGGGAGGCTGATTGCGTGGGTGAGGTTTTTTGGCTTCTTGTGAAGCGGGGGTGCCTGGAACAGGTTGGGCACCTGGATCTGAGGGGAAAACCAGGGTGCCAGGGATAGGCAGGTCGCCAATGCTGGTGGAGGAGGCCTGGGCGCCCGAGGTAGAGGAGGAGTTCTGTGCATCCAAGGTGGAGGGGGTTTGGGCGCCCAAAATGGAGGAGGTCTGGGCGCCCAAGGTAGAGGGGGTTTGGGCGCCCAAAATGGAGGAGGTCTGGGCGCCCGAGAGGCCTTGGGCGCCAGAGACAGGATGGGCGCCCCTGTGGCCTTGGGTGCTTAGGGGAACTTGGGCGCCTAGGGGAACTTGGGCGCCCAGTGTACCATGGCCGCCAGTGGTCTCTTGATCAGGATGATTCTGAGAGCCCTGTGTGCCACTAGGGTTATCTTCCGGGGGTGGCAGATTTTCCTGCGCGCCGAGGCTTGATGGTGACACACTACTAGACCCATTCATATTCTCCTCAGCGTATGTGAAGTCAGCTACAAAGTCGGCTAGGGCTTGTGCTTTGATTGCTGCTCTCGGCTGGTACTGGACATCGAACTCACCTAGTTCTACTGCCCATTTGACCAGTCTCCCGGATACATCCGGCTTTCCCATTATTCCTTTTAGGGGCTGATCAGTAATTACGACAATTGAATGGCTCTGAAAGTAGTGTCGTAGACGCCTTGCCGTTGAGATGAGGGCAAGCGCCAGCTTTTCCAAATCAGAGTACCTGGACTCTGCCCCCCGGTACGCTCTGCTTACATAATAGATGGGTTTTTGCACGCCATCGTGATTTCTAATGAGAACCGAGCTGACTGCTGAGGGGGAAGCGGAAAGATACAAGTATAACACCTCGCCTGGTGTGGCATGTGAAAGAAGGGGAGGAGCGGCTAAATAGCCTTTAAGCTTCTGGAATGCTTCCTCAGCCTCGGGTCCCCATTCGAAAGCTTTTCGGAGGAGTTTGAAAAAAGGCAAGCATTTGTCAGCAGATTTGGAAACAAATCTGTTGAGTGCTGCAACTCTTCCATTGAGGCGTTGCAGCTCCTTGGTGGAAGTGGGTGGCTTCATGTCCAGTATAGCTTTAATTTTATCAGGGTTCGCCTCTATTCCCCTTTGGTCGACCATGAAGCCCAAGAACTTTCCCGATCCAACGCCAAAGGCACACTTCTCCGGATTCAACTTCATACGGTAGAGGCGGAGAAGGTCGAAAGTTTCTTGGAGATGGTCGATGTGATCTTTGGCAGCAAGGCTCTTTACTAACATGTCGTCCACATAAACCTCCATGGTTCGCCCGATCTGGGAGTGAAACATTTTGTTCACCAGGCGTTGGTAGGTTGCGCCCGCATTTTTCAACCCGAAAGGCATAACCCTGTAACAATAGGTTCCTCTCGGGGTGATGAACGATGTCTTCTCTTGATCTGGGGGGTGCATGTTAATCTGGTTGTATCCAGAGTAGGCATCCAGGAAGGAGAGGAGTTCATGTCCTGCTGTGGCATCAATGAGGAGATCAATCCTCGGCAACGGATAGCAGTCCTTTGGGCATGCTTTGTTAAGCTCGGTGAAGTCCACACATAGACGCCACTTTCCATTCGCCTTTGTCACCATCACAACATTTGAGAGCCATTCAGGGTATGTTACTTCCCTGACAGCCCCGCTTTCTATTAGTTTTCCGACCTCAATGTCCATTGCTTGGGCCCTTGCAGTGGAGGCGCCCCTCAGCTTTTGTCGAACAGGCTTGTGGCGAGGGTCGACATTGAGGTGGTGAGTGGCGACATCGGAATTAATGCCTTCGAGATCCGCATGTGACCATGCGAAGATATCCATGTTATTCCGCAGAAAATTTGTCAGCTTTCGGACCAAATCTTCAGGAAGAGAAGAGCCAATGTACACTCTTCTGTCAGGAAGGTCCTTGTTTAAGACGACAGGTGTAAGTGCTTCAACTGGTTCTCCTCTTTCTATGGTGGTGTCGTCCCTCGGGTCCAAGATTTCAACTTGCAACGCCTCCTGCGCTTTCTTGGCCCTCATTGAGGAGACGTAGCATTCCCTAGCTGCTACCTGATCCCCTCTTACTTCCCCGATTCCATTCAGGGTTGGGAATCGGAGGATGAGATGGTAGGTGGAGAGAGCGGCTCTTAAGGCATTAAGAGCTGGTCGCCCTAAAATGATATTATAGGCTGAGGGGCAGTCTATTACCAGGAAGTTGACCATGATAGTGGAGCTTCGGGGTGTTGTACCCGCTGTGACCGGTAGAGTAATTGCCCCTAGGGGATAAACTTTCTCCCCTGAAAATCCGATAAGAGGGCCTTTGACAGGCTGCAGCCTTTCTCGGCCCAGCTTCAGTTCGTCATAAGCTCATGAGAAAAGAATATCTGCGGAGCTGCCGCTATCCACCAAGATCCTACGCACCCGGAAATTGGCGACCGTCATGGTTAGCACCAGAGGGTCATCATGGGGGTGCTGGATCCCTTCCAAATCCTTATCCGAGAAGGATATGATTTCGTCGGTAGCTCCATGCCTGGACGCCTTGGACGGGCGTGCTTCATCATCTGGATGTCTGGCCTTCCTAACATGAGCTTTCATGGCAGAGTGTGACTCCACACACTCCGCTAGTCCTCCCGCGATCGTCCTGATCTCACCGATCGGCTGCTGGTCCTCTGGATGCTGGGGCGGTGGTGGAGGTAGTGCTTGCCCCCTGCCAGCAACATATCGGCGTAAGTGACCATGCTGAATGAGATCCTCGATCTGGCTCTTGAGGTCATAGCAGTCATCCGTGTCGTGGCCATGGTCGCGATGGAAGCGACAGTACTTGTTCGGGTTCCTGCGGTTAGGAGGGGACTTCATCTTCCCCGGCCATTTTATTGCAGGATCATCCCGTACTTGGAACAGGATGTGTTCAACGGTGGCATTGAGGGGAGTAAACACTCGCCTATCTTTTTGCGGAGTAGGACCGAGTCTGTCTCTGGCGGGTACCCTCTCGGTCCTGCTTCGCTTGTTGCTAGTTTCTTTCTTTTCCTCCCTTTCCCGCTCCTTTCCCTTGTCCACTGACTTTGAGGACTCTCCTCGCCTGGCCCTGGTAATATCTTCAGCGTTCATGTACTTTTGGGCCTTCGCCAGCAACTCCGGGAAGCTCTTCGGAGGACGCTTCATTACTGAAAAGAGGAAACTTGATGAACGAAGTCCTCCTAGGAATGCGGTCATGGATACCTTGTCATCGGGCTCTTCGACCTGAAGTACCTCCTCGTTAAAACGAGTGAGGTAGCTCCTGAGACTTTCAGTTTTATCCTGCTTTATGCTGAGCAGGTGAGTGGCGGGCTTCTGGTGCCTACGTCCTCCAATGAAGTGGGAGACGAAGGATTTGCTCAGTTCTCCAAAGGTGGCGATGGATGCAGGGGGGAGATTAGCAAACCATTGCCGAGCGGAGCCTTTCAATGTGGTAGGGAACGCCCTGCACATAATTTCGTCGGGGATGTTATGCAGCTGCATCCTGGTTTTATATGTCTCCAAGTGATCCAACGGATCCTTCCTTCCGTCGAAGGTTTCCATGGATGGCATTTTGAACTTCCTTGGAAGTGGATACCGTACTATATCGGGTCTGAACGGTGTATCCGTTCGCCCGACTAGATAATCCACAGTCTCCGGTGCCTGGGCCTTCATTGCATTGAAGACATCGCCCAGTTGATCCTGCATCTCTTTGATTTTTTCCTCCCAGTGATTGTGAAGCTCCCTGGATGGACCGGGGAAATAACTTTCATCTTCGATGCAGTGATTCTCACTTCCACCTTCTTGGAAGTGAGAGTCCTGCTCGTCTTGATGGAAGGGTTGAGGTGGTACTTCTCCATGGGCTCCACCAGGGGGTGGAGGAACTTCGTGCCCATGGAAACTCAGATGTGCTCCTCGGCCATGGGGGCCATGATGTGCTCCTCGGCCATGGGGGCCATAATGTGCTCCTCGACCTTGGGCGCCATGGTGAGGGGCGCCCAAGTGAGGTGCTCTTCTCTGGGCGCCGAGAGTATGGGCGCCCTGGTGTATTGCTGCTCCCTTTTGGGCGCCTAGGAGAGGGGCGCCCGGGAGAGGTGCACCACCCTGGGCGCCCGGGAGATGGGCGCCCGAGAGAGGTGCTCCCTCTTGGGCGCCTGGGAGACGGGCGCCCGGGAGAGGGGCTCCACCCTGGGCGCCCGAGAGATGGGCGTGCAAGGGATGGGCGCCCTGGAGTGCTCCTCCAATCTGAACTCCTCCTTGTCCCGCAAGCACGAGTTGCAAGATTTGTTGGTTTTGGGCCAACAGCTGTTGCATGGTTTCCAACATCTGCTGGGGAGTTGGCGCAGGGGCGAGAGTATTCGGAGAAGGGTTACCCGGTGGAGGAGCATTGTTTCCCTGGGTAGGGGAGTCTGGGCGCCTTGAAGGACCCGGACCTGCAGCTTGGACGGGATTGTCTTCTCGTCTTACGGATCTTGTGCTGATCACCATGATTTTCAAAATAGGATGAGAACTTTTTTGTTCGTTCCCACAGACGGCGCCAAACTGATGATGCCAAAATTGTGTTTCGGACACCACCGGTCGAGGTAATAAATGCAATAAATGCGATAATTAAAGAAGGGAGAAGGGATTATAGTGGTTCGGTCGAATTGACCTACGTCCACTGATGAAAGGCAGGGATTGCCTGTGATGTTTTACTTCCTCAATGATTTCAGGTTACAAACGAGAAGAATACAAGAGTCGAAGTGAATGGGAAAATCTTAGATGCCCCCATGTGCTGGTAGGGCTCTTGATTTATAGTGTCAGCCTTAAGACGGGCTGCAACGTTCGCCCTTGGAACCCTCGAACTGCCTTCGCGCTGGACGAGGCAGGTGAGGAACTGCCTTCGCGCTGGACGAGGCAGGTGAGGAACTGCCTTGGCGCTGGACGAGATATCTCTCAGAGGACCTGGTAGGAGCGGAACCGTTTCCAAAGCAACGTGGCTGCCCTGACCCGGTCTCTCCGTGGGCTAGCGCCTGAACTTCTGCGGATCGAATCGGATCTTAATGGGACTGACGGACTGAACCTATCACTCTGGACCGGGTCACTCGGGCTTGGATCGAATCACTAGATCCGACTCGCCATTACAATCCGGATCTCAGGTCTGACTTATCAAGTTTCAACCTCCAAGTCATTATTGCTAAGCCCTATTGTCTTGAGCTTGGACAAGTGAGCAAACGAGCTAAGCGTCAAAAAGCCTGAAAAGTCATTATCTTCAATAGAAAAGAATGATAACGATCTTAGGCTAGTAATTAGAGTTTTCGGGAACTTTCCACTGAATCCATTGTTTGCGAGATCAAGATCATGAAGGTTTGTTAAATTGCCGAGACATGATGGAATAGCTCCTTCAAATTCATTATCGGTGAGATACAGCTGTTGGAGGTTTTTTAATTTGCACAACCCTGCAGAAGTAAAACATATATGTCACTTTTCTGTAAATTTTACATTCAAAACACAATGTGTAGGGTTGCTCAAAATAGTCAATCCTTCCCAATGGAAAAATCAGGAAAAAAAACAAAGAGATGTTATAATGGTGAAAGTAATTAAATGAAGAACATCTTACAACATCATAAGAATACTGTGTCAAAAGTTGGGATGTTCATGGCGGGGTTAGGCCGGGGTGAGCAATATCAGCTTAACTTGATTTTTTAATAATTGGCCCGAGCCTAGGCCACTTGATAAAAGCTAAGCCCGAGCCCAAGTGGATAATGGGTTTTATATAAAATTAAAAGAGCCTTCTAGTAACTATCATATGTCGTAGCTTAGATGGTTGGGTCGTAGGGGTGCACATGGGCTGTTCCGATCGGCTTAGAGAGGGAAACCATCAACTAAACCGAATCCATCGGCTTTCTATTTTCCCAAACCGAATCGAACTGAACTGAACCGAACCTACGGTTTTTTTTTTTAAATTTTGTTTTTTCACAAAGAAACTGTAGTTCAAACTTGGTCCATCAAATGGAATGAGGAGAAGCTGTAATGAACACTAAAATATATTTCATAATTCATTTCAACCAAGGAAGCATACAGTCAAATGATGGATGAACTCTTTCCATCCATCATCCGGTCACGTGATTGAATGGACCAGGTTAGGGTCGGTCATCTTTTCAGGCCAATAAGCTGAAGCAGTTTAAATCTTAATTTGGTAAAATACACCAACAAAATGGTTAGGCTCGTACCTATTTCTCTGCATAAGACTTGGACTAGACTACATGGATTGATCCAGATCAATGAATTCAACACAAAAGTAACTAGTTCTTTATTTTTTATTTTTGCCAGCAAGATGGGTTATAGTGGAAAGTAGCCCCAATTTTGAACTAATTGAGATGAGCTTCTTTATAGTTCACTTAATTTCTCTTTTGTCAGACCAAACCTCTGGGCAGCGCTACTAAAAACTCAATAATGCATACTTTTTGTAGAACTTTCATCAATATGTAACATGCAAGTAGAACATAAAAGCTTTACCTCTAAGGCTAAAATAGCCAACACTCAATACTCATGTTAATACATACGGTCGGTTCGGTTTAGGCGATTAACCGTGGGTTTAAACTGATAACCGATCGATGTAAGGCGGTTTTTATGATTTTCAAACCGTTGACAGAACCGATCTACATAAAACGGATCTGAACTACCCGGCTCGTTCGGTTTGATCTGGTTTTGCATGCGGTAATACTGGATTTTTTATGCAGCCCTATTGAGGTTGCTTGTTTCTTTTGCTTTAAATTGTGTCAATCATTCGGGCTAGGCCATGCTTCGAAATCTTTATCATTGAATCCAATCCCGTCCCGTATATTAAATAATGGAGCTAAATTTTAGGTCCAACCCCGGACTATGTACCAAGAACTTAGGCTTAAGCCCAGCACGAAGGTGCTGGCCAGGGTAGAGCTCAGGTCGGGTCGGTTGATAAGTACCCCTAGTCAAAGTACAACTCAGGATGATCCACAAGGGGATTATTGTACAATCTATGTTTCTTAGGCTCATTCAAAAGAATATTACCATTCAACGACAGGGAATTTGAAGGATCATATCTATGGAATAAGAATGGTAATTGGGTTTCAACTCCATCACAGCCCACTCATATGCAAGTGTTAAATGAATAGAATTAAAAACCTATCATGTTGGAGAATGGAGAGAGACATATATACCTTCTTCATCAATGAAAGCCCTTATTGAATTACCGCTTAAGTCTAGCCTCCGCAATTCTTCAAAGGGCGCCAGCAAGCTGGCATTCAGATGCCAGTCTCCTAAGCCTTCATTCCGTTCATAATAAAGAAAAATTCCAACCACTCGTCCTGTGCTGGAATTACATTCTACTTCTAGCCAACTGCAACAGTCAGTCCCTCTCCATAAAGGAAGAGAAGTGCCTTTTGGGTGATTGATGGAGAATTTGAGGTCCAAAAGTGCGCTTCTGTCTTTCTCAAAACATCCAGAACATCCATATAACCACAACTGAAAAACAAAGACCAAAACCCAGAAGCAGAAAACTTGTTGGTACTCCATAAAAATAATGTTCTGTGCTACCTTAGCATATAGCATTCTCTGCATTGCACAAGTGAAGTACTATATATAGGCCTTGAGACAGAAGCTTTTCTCCCATTCGTGTCTCATTTTCCACAATACAATTATGGTGCAACTTAGTATTTTCCAACCAATGATGGAGCCCAATTCTTTTGATAAGCCAAAGGCACCCCACACTCAAGTGATTTCTTTTCTCCTTGGTTTTGTTCTACAATGGGGTAGATTTCGGTGAAATATACTTTTTGTTTTCAATAATAACTTAAAAAATTTAAGAGAATCCGGACTGTCATGCAAATTGAATAATAAATGAAAAGTATTATGTAATTTAAGAATTGATTTGTAAAAATTTAAGAGAATCTCTAAGCCCGAGGGGTAGCTCAGTTGGCCTAGAACAATGGTTTGCTCCCGGAGGTCGAGAATTTGAAATTGCACTACCACACTAGAGCTATAAGGGATTTATCCAGCTCCCCCTTGGCCCGTAGGGATTAGTCCGGCGTAAAGGGTCGAGACACCCTCTGTCATATAAAAAAATGTGAGTAAATTCATATAAATTAATTTATGATTCTCAAATCTTAACTACTCCTATTTTTAGTTAAATTTATATAAATTTGGATAGGCCGGAACATCCCATGGCATGTATATGGGGAAAAATGATAGTTTAGATAAGTGGATTACTTATGATGGATCTCATTTAGGTAAAGGCAAGATGCATAAGCTATTTATTTATCGGATCGGATTTTAGATATTTAAATTGAGATTGTGAATATTTTAACAAAAGAAAAATTGAGAGAGTGAATAATAAACCGTGCTTTATAATGTGGCTGAGGAGAGAGTGTGAAATCAATTCTCATAACTGGCTATAACGTGTTACATGCTCATTCCTTCCCACATGGACAGCTATATATATTCCTTAGTCCTTGCTACATGAAGGAGATAATTGACCTAAGGTACTAACGTGTTGCATGCCCATAACAACCGGCGCAAATATTTGTGAAGGAGAAATCAATTCTAAATTTGGGAATGGTCAATGGTCAGCCTAAAAATTGCATCTATTTCTACTCCTAAAATCAAATTCTCTAGTAATCAAGCTGGAATCTAAATTGGAATCAGACCTAACTACGGCAGGGCTACAATGCAGCGCCCCATCATCAAAGCACTGTAGGGACCACCTTTTCAAAACCAGACCTGGTCATCAATCCTTAGACCCTCTGTATTGATCAATCTAGAAAAGTTATTATTCAAATATGCAACAGGGCCACCATTGGATTTGAATCTATCTGAAACACATGATGAACTTGTCCTTACTTTTCTTTTGAGGAATAGAAATGAAGTGAGTCACTCATGTGTGATCAATCTAATGGTTGGCCTGCTGATTCTTTCCTTGAAACCTTAGATATTGTGAATATTATGGGTCATAGGGTTGATGACCGGCTTGGACTTTAAAAAGGTGGGCCCTACTGAGTGGTGGACCCGGGATTTTAGTTTGAGGGGGCTGATGATAGGTGAATTGAAATAGTTCATATATAAAATAAGATGATTTTACCGGTAAAGTCCAGTAATACAGCCATTTATCCCGAAGGGTCCTGACCATTTGTGCAACACCAATGGGGTCCGCAGTACTATTCAGATTGCAAGGGGCTAAAGAGGGACACTCGGTGATCTTTAATAGGTGGGTTTTATATGGTATAGGGATGAGATTTTTATTTTTATTTTTAAGAATTTCATCAAACAACAAAAGCAAACAATCTACATCACCCATTTTAACAACTTTTTATACCAATAAACAATACAAATGTCTGTGAGCTTCTCTAATTTTTTTTTTACCAAAGTAAAAGGAAAAGCATAAAAAATTAGACATTATATTGATTTTTTTCATGTAAATTGCAAAAGTAGGCATAAATGCACAAACTTCTTAAATGGAGATCAACAACCACTAAAATGAAATCAAAACGAGCAATAAAGTGAGTATACAAGCCCAGACAAAGTATCTCCCTTCAGTTGGAGACAAAGTACAACTTTTGGAAAAGATAGGATAAAAAAAGAATGGAAACTAGGGGACGAAGCGAAGTTATATAGGGCGCGCAAAGCGACGATAGCGTCACTCAATATTTATTTGAGTGATGCTATCGTCAGTACGAATAAAAAATAAAAAAAATAAAAATGTGGCGGGAAGACTCCATTGGTGCTAGCACAAATGGTCAGGACCCTTCATAAATATAAATGATTGTATTTCGGGACTTTACCGATAAAATCCTCATAAAATATTTTTAGATGACCAACTATAAGGAGAAAATAATATATCTAAAGATTCAAACGAGAGCAACTCATTTATAAATTGGGAACTTGAGCTCAAGCACACGTAGCCCAACTTAAGTCCATTGAAAACCCTATCTTGTCAAGAAAGTTTAGATAATTGTACATAAAATAAAATATATCATCGTAATTAGTTTAGAGAATGCAATCCACCAATGCCGATGCCGGAGGATTTGGAGGGTGGGAGAAAACTCGGAGTCAAAATGAGGCCAGGAGAAGACTCAAGTTAAAGAGAAAGTGCCTGGTTGGAGAAGACATAAAGTACCAAGGCCCCTTAATGGGCTTTTTCGGGATCTGGTGGGGGCTCATCGACTCAAAGTTGATGAGATGAGAGTTTGACGAGTGAAAGGCTCCAAGTCCTAAGGCCCCTTAGGGCCTGTTTGGATAAATGAGGAGTGGAGTGAAATGAAGTGGATTTTACATGTGGAGTGGAGTGAAGAGAAGTGGGTTGAAGTTAAAGTATAATACTTCATTTCACTCCATTTGGATGCTTATTTTGAAATTAAGGTTTGAAGTAGAATCTACTTTACTCAAGAAAATTGAAGTAGTTAGAGTTGAAGTGAAATGGAGTACATATGGCTCACAACATTACTTCATCTATTAGGCCATACTCATCCAAACGGGGTAGAGTTGAAATTTTAGACAGTTAGTGTCCATTTAACTTCACTCTACTCTATTTTTTGCCTATCCAAACAGGCCCTTAGGGCCTTTCTCAAATCATGTGGTGGCTTCGGCCCCACCAACTAATACATGGGTCCACCCCATGGCCCCACCATGCATTGAAGATGGGCCGCTGCACCATAACTATTCAAGTATTGGGTTGTATTCGTAGATGGATTGCAACTTGAACTTAATCATTTAATACACTGAGTTGGACATTATTAATGACCGATGCAGTCCAATCCAAATGTAATTAAGGACAAATTGATAGCTCCGTGGTGGGGTGTAGAGGTTTAGAAATTAAGAAATTATTTATAGAAAAATTTGAAATGTACAAGAAGACAAAAATAAATTAAGAAATTACTACGTATTGTAAAGTCACAAGCATATAATGACCAATTGAATAAGTTGGACAAGAGAAAAAGATATCTTAGGCTTACAAGAATAAGAGAAAGGAAAAGTAATAACTAAAAGTAACGTCATATGTATAAAGAGTGACAACCCACAACTGTTAGTGAAAGATCTGAACAAGACTATTGCCCGTCCATGGGGACAGTGCCCTCTAGGTAAAGCTAGGAGTGAGAGTCAAACACAAGATCTTGGAGAGCAAAATCAAGTCTTGTGACAATGCACCGCCACACAAGTGGGCTATCTAGAAGAATTTAGAATAGGATATCTAGAGATTTGATTTGGAGAGTTTTAAAAGAAACAAGTATCCCAAGCGATTATACTTACATTATTAAATACAACGGTACTAAGTATGAGAATTACTTACAAAGAGATAGATGATCGCCTTTAGTGACGATAAGTGTACTCTTACTCAAGAGAAGGTACATTGGTATATGTTGTTTTCAGGTGATCCAATGTTGGAGGATGAAATGAGAAAGAGGCTGTAAAGCCCAAAGTTATCAAAATGAGTCGCACAAAGACAAAATATATAGATTGTAGCATTAATGGAGATATACAAAGAAATGTAACTCTTGAAAAGTCTGCATTCTTCCCATTTTGAATGATATGAAGAATGCTTGAAAATCACCTTAATTTATATATAATGTTGGACAGTATCCCTTGGAATTGTGTCACATCCATTCAAATGGACCCAAGAGACACTTCTCATCCAAAAGCACAAATATTTTTGAAAAGACATCAAATTCAAAATATTTGAAAAGGCACATCCAATCTCAAGTACCTCTTGAGATTTATTATTTTTAATTGTGGGTTTTTAGAAAATATCCAACAATCCCCCACTATTTTCTAAAAACATCTTTTAAAGAAAATAAATAAATAAATAATAATAATAATAATAGAAAATAACTAAAAACTATATAATGCATTCCTCACGGGTGAATGTCCCTTAAACCTGAAGGTAGAATACATATCATAAAACTTTAGTGTGAGTGAGTGGCCTAAGTGAAGTTCACGATACATATATATTCACATTATAATATGGTCGAGCATCTATATTCTCCACGCTGTGCTATTTCATAGGTAATGCGCTTGTCTTGGTGTTAGTGAATGCTCTAGAGTCTTACCGACAAGACCCATGGGAGACAGCCATGCATGACCTCTACATTCGCAAAGGCAAACCCATCGGGAGTGCTTTTGCTCACTCATAAAGAGAGGGAGAGAGGGACATTGGAAGGTAGAGAGGGAGGCAGCGGTAGTTTGGAGATTTTTCACAAGGGTATATAGGTAATAATATTAGTTTTAAAATGGTGAGTGTGCAAAGAATAATGTGGTGTGCATTTAGAAGCTCTCTCCTCATAAACGCTTCATTGCTGTTTGTTTTTGCCCTTCAATTCCTCTAGCCCAAATGGATGGTCGTTACTATAGGGGAAGTGCAACTCAGCCAACTTACAAACCCAATCCTTACTCAAATTCTTAATTAAGGGTTAGGACTGTCCCTATTTACTTCAACTTTGGATTTAAGTTGACACCTACACGCTACAATATTTAAGAATGGGCAGGTTTTGGGCTCAATTGACAATTAAAAACTTGTATGAGAGAGCGGCACTAAGTATGAGATTTACTACAAAGAGATATATATATATATATATATTTTTGCTAACCGGGGGTATCCAAGGCCTTTTAGAGCACCTGACTAAATCCCCCGGGGTGGTGGCCTCCCCTTGTTTCCACTCACCGGGTTCGTCGGGCCAGGAAGCCTAGCCTGGGGTTCTAACACTGGTGGGTTTCGATGCTGAGACCTCCAGGTGGTTACGGAGAGTCCTAACCAACGGCTCTACCAAGCGTTGGTACTACAAAGAGATAGATGAATCTTTCGTGATGATAAGTATACTCATATTCAAGCGGAGGTACATTGGTATATGTTGTTTTTAGGTGATCTAATGTTGGTGGATAATATGAGAAATGATGCGAATGAGAAATTCCAGAAATCGCAGGAGGCTTTAACACCCAAAGTCATTAAAATGAGTCGCACAAAGATAAAATATATAAATTGCAGTGTTAGTGGAGAAATGCAAAGAAATGTAACTCCCGTAAAAATTAAATTATGCTAATGCTGGCAATTAGACTTGTATATCGCTAGCATAACATCATATATGGTATTTAGAAATTCTTGATAAAAGTCTTAGAGTTTATTAATCATAATGAAGATTTGGGCCTCTTTTTTTACTAGAATTCTTTACAAGAATTTAGTATGTTAGGAGTTTATTAACATAATGCGATGGCTTGTCCTCTTGCAAATGTCATATTTCTTTGCCAAAATCTTAAAATTCTAGCTACCTAAAAAATTATCAAATGACCTTTGGAATTCCTGAGATTTCATACAAGGAGGATTCAAGAATCCCACGTGTTTGGGGATTCCAGAATTAGGATCTTGTGATGGGAACCTTTTGCCCTGTAAGGATGTTAACTCCCGACCAACCTATCAATTAAATGAAATGTACACAATCTACAAATCGCATAGGATGCATCAGGGGGCCTTTCTTGACATGAGTTCCATTTCATCGTGTTTACTTCTTTTGATAGTCCCGTTAAGGGGCTGGGTCTCTTGTGAGGCTTTCACATGTAAGGTAATTGGAACTCACAGGTGAAAGGAGCAAACATCTGATAAATGTGAGATAACAAGAATTCACACTTGCAAGGAGGACTAACTTGAACGTGCCGAGATAATAGGGACTCACACATGAAGGGTGTGGACAGATTTGAATTGTGGTCGAACCTATCCACCCAATGAGGACTGCCGCATCTTACCAGTAGGGAACTCCTGAGAGTCCCTTCTCATTTCTTCCTTGTTTACTATTTTGACATGGGGCAGGAAAGTGCAGCTAACACTCGGCACTTTGTATTGGAAATGGACTGATCAGTGCTTTATTCAATTCTCCACCGTATATTTGTAATGTTCTTTTTGCCCTTTTCTTCAATCCCCACCGCCAGAAATGGATGGTCTTTAGAAACGCTTCTTTGCTGGTTGTTTTTGCCCTTTTCTTCAACCCCTACCCCAAATGGATGGTCCTTACTCGAATACTTAATTAAGGGTTAGTACTGTCCCTATTTACTTCAGCTTTGGATATAAGTTGACACCTACAGGCTACAACATTAAGAACGGGTAAGGTTTGGGGTCAATTGATACTGGACTCATTGCATATAATATGATTGGTAATTAGGATTTGTTTTTAGCCTTTTTAACTCCTAGGATAGATTTGAGTTTTTTTTTTTTAGCCGTATACTTGTGGGAAAGCAGCCTACTGAGTGGAAAGGAAGCCCTTACATGCAGGAAGAAAGCTCACACAAATGAGAAAGGAGCCCGCACAAGCGGAAATAGGTCCCGGAGTTCGAACCCCGGACAGTCAGGTAAGAACTAGAGTGGTAAGGAGCCGTTCTTGGATAGAATTGAGTTATAACTTCTGATCCGAGTAATAAGGGTTCTGGCCCTAAATCTGGGTTTGGGTGCTGCCAGTTGGGCCCGTTGGACTGTCCAAATCCTCAATTATCGTAATTGAGATTAAGTATATTCAGGCTGGACCTTGGTCCTTTGAAAGCCATAAGCACACACCTACTTTATATTATAAGTTTTAAAAATTATCCAACCCGAATCAAAACTAAGGTTCTAAGTACACATAAGGTGTCGAACTTTGGGCCTGACCTTGACCAAGACCGAAAATGACTACTCTGAATTTGGGTTGGACCAGGTTAGTCATGTTTGAGCTGGCCCCAATCGAAGTTGCACGCACTTAGATGGACAACCTACACCTTCTGTCCATGTGGCCATCCAATCTAGATAGCTCTGTCAATGGGCTGGGCGTGAGTTCCTTCGGACCCATACTTTTCAATCTCAATGGGTAATATGCGATTTGGTCGTGTTTCTGGGCCTAAACCGTCACCATTTGGTTCGGGCGTAGAGAACAATTCAGCATTAGTTTATGATATGTTTCTTTGGTGTAATAAAGACAAACAAAAATGCTGCTCATTGTGCCAGGTTAGAGCCTGATACATCTAAAGCAGGGAGGTCTGCTAGTGGCTTTAAAACTTGGCCAATTCTAAGTTTAGGTCAAAGTGTACTCCAGTCGACGTCGGTTGACCTTATCTGAATTTGGATTCAGACGCTACCTGTTGACGTTCTTATTTGGGTGCCTAGGACTGTCCTTGGATTCAGACGCTACCTGTTGAAGTAACCTACAACTTCCGAATGCAAAACGTGATCTTATTTCAATTGAGCTAAAACAATCTGTTCTCGATTTCATACCTTAAAAGATGTGGAACATTCTGATTTGGGGGGGGGGGGGGGGGGGGAGAGAGTAGTTGCAACGTATTAATTGATCTGTAGCATCACTGCACCGAAACCGGGCCTCAAAAGTCAAAAGATCAGTTTCTTGCTGACCCATGAATTAGACTATATATGTCTTTAATTCTAAATCTATCACTGGAAAAGAGATGGTGGAAGACAGACTTTTAATTAAATAAGAAAGACATGTAAAGGACGACTGAAGAAAGATGGAGGAAGACCAACTTCATTGGAAGACCGACATGAATTTTTACCAACCAAAAGTCCAATGTTTGAAAAAGTGGGAGTGTGGGACCTCTTAATTAAAGGGTAGACTCAAAATTCCACACTTGCAGAAGAAAATCCCCGATCTTTGTGAAGAGGACCTGCAAAGTGCAGACTATCACCCATTATATATAGGAGCTAGTTTCATTTTAGAGATCATATTTCTCACAAGGATTTTTCTTCAAGTTAGAAATTTATCAATGACTGCCCCCCTAACACTTGTTTTGTTGCAAGTATTTTTTTACGAGAAATTCCATTTTAGAATTCTTTACAGAAATGCAGAGCATGTCTTTGAGAATTTCCAATATACGTGGGGTGATTTTCAAGGTACCAAGATTACGTTAACTTCGGCGATAAGCTGCCAGTTAATCCTGCCTACGTGCCGTTCAAGCGCACTTCGACGATAGCATCAGAACACTGGCCGAGACCATGCTTACTTCAGTGACCCTGACCTCGGCTATGCACATGACCTTGGCCAAGCATCACGGCCGAAGAAATCAAGCTGCTAGTCAAGACAAATACTGTGGTCGTTTCCCTACTTCTGCTGCGTCATCAGACATGTGGCTGAGTACGGGCATGCACGAATGAGACAGATGGGCCATCCCAACCGTCTACAATCTTCACCGGATCACTGACAATGCGGCATCCAGCGGCTATAGCTATATCAGGGCAGAGCCCGAGGATGGATCCGATGGGACCTCAACCGCCAATAAGTCGGGACAGGATCAGGCCCAACATGACCTGCATTTAATGCAATGTGGGCTGATCGAACTGATAATAAATACATTGTGGGCTATGATGGATCCTCATTTATTACTTTGCGGGCTGATGAGACCTTTCATGTCAAATCAATGGGCCCACTCCAAGATATTAGGTAAAATCCTCAATAAATATGAGGACGTTCAAATGCAAAGGTATGCATACATATTCCCTCTAGAGCCGTTACTCTGTCTCTCTTCTCCTTCGACCTTTCTTGCACTAACTTAGGCATCGGAGAGTCCTGCGCTGCCCACAGCCAGGGTCCTCTGACTGTTTGTTTCTTCCCTTTCAAGATCTTAGCAGCAAATCTCCATCTGTCCCTTTGGATAAGTCCTATCAGGCACCCCCTAATATTGTTAGTTACATTTTTTACACTTACACTCTGTATGAGAGAGTTTGAAGGGGGAGCAAAATTCTTACAAATCCAGATTTTTGAATGCTACTTTGGGCATAAATGCATTCCGGAATTTTGCTTTACAGGACAGCATTTGAAATTCATCAAAAATTCCAAATAAAAGATCCTAGAATACCCGCAACCAAATAGGCCCTTAGAATCTCAAAATGCTATATTTTATAGTTGGAATTCTAAATTTTAACCCACTCAAAAAAATCACAAATAACCTATAGAATTATCAAAATCTCAAACCCTTAGAAATTCAAAATGTTGGACGGGACATAAGAATTTTAAATTTTCATGTGGGGAGACAATATTTGAAAACTCCACATAAGAATTCTCAAAACTCTTGAAAAATTCAATAGTCCATATAAAAGGAACTACGCATTAATGTAAAAAGATAAAAAAATGGAGTGTCAAATTAAAAAAAAAAAAGAAAGTGGAGTGAGTTGGGAGAAAAACAATTTGTTTGTTATTTTGTTCTTTTTTAGAGTACATTTTTTTAATCATTTTGTGCATCTAAAAGTATAATTTTTTTGTAATTTTCTGCTTTTTACTATCAACTCCCACCACTTCATTTTTACTTTAGTTTGACACTCTATTTTATTTTACTCTAAAACACAAAGACAAGCCCACGGACAAAATTTTCTGAAAAGGTTGTCACGAGAGAAAAGAACCCTCTCTTCAACTTTTCAAAGCTAGCTGTCAGTTGGGCCCCATTGGCAACTTGAGCATCTCAAAAGTCATATTCAATTGTTGAGGGACAAATAGGGCTACCGTGCAACGTCGCCCACTTTTGTGATTGTAAACCCACCCCATCATTCGTATATCATCTTGGTCCCATTGCGTGTATTTTGATGAGTACATCATTTTTCGTATTGGACACTTACTCATTGGACCTCAAATTCATCAAGTGGACCCTCATTTGAATTTAAATGTAAATACATGAAAGAAAGGAGGGCTTTCTTATAAAATGGGGGAAACTATCTACTTAAAAACCCAAACCCCTCTTTCCAACGATCATTTCCTCTCATTGCATGTTGGATAGCTTCTCCATCTCTCATTCCTTTTCTTCTCCATGTCTTCTCCTCAAAAACCCTCAAGGAAAGAGCTTGCATGTGTGATTAAAGAAGGAATTTGGTGTTGGAAAATTCCATCATGTGGGGCCACACACGTAAATATTAAATGTGTTATGCTATCTTTGGTTAAGCCTAAATTGAAGTGATCTAATTAAGACTTAAAGTTTTAAGGCTTAAGGGTATAATTGTCATGGGATCAAGGATGAAAATAGTGGTAGCGGCGGGCGTAGCGGCCCGCCGCCAAACCGCTACGAAGCGGGCGATACGTAGCGTAGCGGGGATACGTAGCGGCGTAGCGGTGCGATTTGAAAAAATTACACAAAATCTGAAAAAATTCCAAAAAATTCAGAAAATTATAAAATGAAAGAATATGTGGTTCTTTTGCAAAAGTAAGTAAGAAAAAAGGGGCGCAGCGGTGCCCTCAATATATGAAGTCCTGTATCGTTGTATAAATAAAAAATAATAGTAATGATTAGTTTTTCACATGTATTCATGTTTCTTAATCATACTAACTTAGAAAGTAATGGAAAGCTCATAAAAAAAAAACTAGAACATGAAATAAAGGCATAAGACTTAAGAGTTAGGTCATTACTTGTTAATGAACATTGAACAATTAAATATCAATACTTCAACATTCAAGGTTTAAATTCAATTAAGTAAATGAACTATGAAGTTATGAAGTGATCAACTATCAACATTCAACACCAATTTAAAGTGATCAACAATCAACATTCAACACCAATTTAGAAATGATAGAGTAAAGAGTTAGTGAAGGAAATAGGAATACCTTAGTCACCAGCACAATGAGGGTTCTTTATAAAACAATTTAATTAAGACCAGTTTGAAATCTAGTAGTAATAGGTAACTGCATCTTTACTACTATACAATTTCAAACATAATTAAACATGTTTAATATCTTATCTAGCAAGTTATGATAATAATAGACATCCAAGCACAAAAATGAAAAGACAACCAGCAAAAGAGTCCTAGCTATCATGATCAAGTAGGATCCTTTCGTCTTCTTGATTGACACTTTTCTAAAACATGTGCTTTGCGGAAGGGGTTCGGAGGTATCCGGCCCCCTGGCGGGGGTCGAGCTGGAAGGATGCCGTATCGGCCGCCACGTTTTGTGGCGGTCGTAGCGGCCGCTATAGTGCGATACCTGCTATTTATAAAATAGCATGGCGGTACCGGCCACTACGCGATATTTTTATCCATGCATGAGATTAATGTGTAGATACCAGAATGCTATTTCTAATTTGATGAGGGGCCAAATTAGAAATAGCAAAACCTATGATAATCTCATTATTATATATTAGGGTTATGGTCCCCAATTCATATGGTAAGTTCCTATTCTCTCTGACATCCCATCATCAGAAAGAAGGTTTCTCTAGGTAGCCATATTGGATTGGAAGATCAACAACCTACGAACAACTTCCACAATGGATCAAGGTATGTTTCCGCTTTACATCTCCCGATGATTTGACATGGAGGATCTTGGTTGACAATAAAGTTTTCTAAATCTAGATTCTTGTTTACTAACATTTGGCTCCTTCATCTTCTTCTCCATCTCTACACATCCTTGAATTGGCAAGAGCCTCTTCCCCAACTTTTCATTGGCTTCCAATAGGTGAGGAATCCAACCTTCCTCTAGAATTATGTTTGTAATTTGAGTTAAAGAGACTCCTCTACACTACATGCATGCATCCTCATGATCCATTTCACATGATTTCTTATTAGGGTTTGTGAATTAGGGATTTCTTACATTGAACCGAGTTTAATGAAGGAGAGCTTGCAAAGCTTCAATTAAGGCAAGTATAAGCTAGAATGACTATTGCATGTTAATTCCATTTGATTCCGTTGTTCAGATTCAATTCTTTGTATACTTTTAGCCTATTGCATGTGGTTGATATATAATTTGAAACTTAGCTTATCATAAAATTCAATGGAGTAGATTCATTTAATGTGCTTAACTCGTGTATTTCAAAATTCAAGTATGGAAATTAAGTTGGATGAAGTAATTCAATATGTGCCCTTGCTATAAGCCCCTCACTAGGGTCCACACCTAAAACTCAAACCACTCTAAACCTCTGTTATTTACCTTTGCTTTAGCAAAATTTTACTTTTATCAGAGTTGGGACTACAATTAGATTGATTACATATGAAATTCATGGTTTAAATAAAAATCAAAGTATTATTCTTTATTTTACTAGGGATCAATCTTATAGTGTGGTCAATTATTATTGGAGTTACATATGGATTAGTGCTAATACATAGGAGTTCAAATATTTTGAATGGCTTGAAAATATACACACACACAACATATATGTCAAGGTCTTGCTATATGTCTATCACTAGGGTTCACATCCAAAACTCAAACCACTCAAAATACATGTTATTTACATTTGCTCTAGGAAATATTTACTTCTATCAAAGTTGGGCTTGCAATTAGATTGATTACATAAAAAATTCATGGTTAAAATAAAAGCTGAAGCAAACTTATATATTTTACTAGTGATCAAGCGTAACGTGAGGGCAATTATGATCGATTAGGGTACGTTAGATGTGAATTAGTACCAATTCATAGGGGTGCAATGCTTTTGAGTTGCTAGTACTCAGCAAATTGAGCTGTGATCTGTTCGCAATGAATTGTTGTAGCTCACTCAAAGGCCTCTTCAACTCCTTCCAAAGCAAACGGTTGAACCAATGATGAATAATGGTTGGATGAGTTTAAATTTGGGCTTGACCAACTCACAAAGAGGTAATAGATGTCAAGAAGGACAACTTGATCATGGGTGAATTAAATGGCTTTGAAAATAAGGTGGGCTACGCATATGAATCATGTGCATGATTCTCATCTAGACACTGGTGTACAAATATATAGACAAACATACTTATAAATAGGTAGAGCAATGCATCACATAAAATTATGAGTTTGGAATGATACGGTATGACCGTAGGATATCGATGTAGAACAAGTAGCGGAACAATTTCTTGGTCAAGATCATAAGAAATTAAGTTAAAAGGGATGAACAAATTAAATAGTGTTTTAATGTGGTTATATCTGTAACATTCCGTCCCTTAATCTTCTATTAATTATAATTAATCGCTTGTTAGCTAATTAAGTGTGTTTAGAATCTTAGCGAGTCGGGTTTGGCGTGTGAGTCACGCGTGCGAAGTCTCGTGTGATTCCAAACTCGTTTGGGTACAATAGGGGTGTGTGTCGCTATTTCCGGAAAGTTTTGAGGGTTTTTTAGTATTTTTCGCTTTTCGAGATTTTACCACCATTGGGTAGATTACCTAATTTCGCGGACTTTATCCTTCTGTTACATTTTTATCCAGACCCTCGAACCCGACCCAAAACCAAACCTGACTGGAACCCACCTAAATTTATTTTATTAAGCTCCCAAAAGTCAAACCCCTCGTCACCTTAGCCCATGTGAACCCCATCCCTCACTCCCCATCACACCCAACTCCCTTAACCCACGTGGGTGACCCTCACCCACCTCTCACCCCTCCCCACCTTATCCCATGTGAACCCCATCCCTCACTCCCCATCACACCCAACTCCCTTAACCCACGTGGGTGACCCATCTCTCATTTTCCCCTTTTACCCTTTCCTTTATTAGGTCAAGCTCTCATCTCCTTTCTTTCCACTCCACACAACACAGCAGCAGGCCCCATGCCTCTCTTTCTCTCATCACTCTCTTTCTTGTCCCTCTTCTCGCTGCATCACTGCCGCCAGACTCCGAGCACGCCGACCACCACCACCAAGCTCTCCTTCTCCTCCCTCTTCTCCACTCTCTCATCTCACCTCTCATTTCTCTCACTCATCTCTCTCCCACTTCCTAGCTCACGGCATCCCCATCTCTCTCTCTCTATATATATCTGTTTTTCCCCCATTTCCCCTTCCCTGTTTCTCTCTTTTCATCCTTTATTTCTTTCTCCCTCCACTCCCCTTGCTGCCCACGTGAGTAACCCCCTTCCTCACTCATCTCTAACAACTTGTAGAAGATGCATAAGAAGAAGAAGAAGAATCATAGAAGAACCAAAGAAGAAGAAGAAGAAGAAGAAGAAGAAGAAGAAGAAGAACCAGAAACGAAACAGAGAAGAAGAACCAGAGGAGAAGCAGATAAGGTGAGAGAAATGTTTTCTTCATTCATTGATCTCCTACATCTGAGTACACACATATATATATAGCACATGAGTCAGTCTCTAACAGACTGAGGCAGTTATAACAAACTAACGACATTTGTACAGTGACAATGAATTCAGTTTAAATCAGTGATAACAACACTGGACTTCTTCTTCTGAGTTGACTCATCTCTTACATCCCCCTTCAAGCTGATGGGTCTGTCAGAAACAAGCAGCTTGGACCGAAGAAGGTGAAACCTCTTTGGATGAATGCCTTTGGTGAAGATGTCTGCAACATTGTCTTGAGTAGAGACATGACGAACAGAGAGGTCTTTACGAAGCACCTTTTCCCGGATGAAGTGGTAATCAACTTCGACATGTTTAGTCCGGGCATGAAACACTGGATTGGAAGCTAAAGCAATTGCTGAAACATTGTCACACCAAATAGCAGGACAAGAAGGAAGACAAATCCGCAGATCCTTGAGTAATGTGCGTACCCATGATAATTCAGCTGCAGTGTGAGCTAAGGAGCGATACTCTGCTTCCGTTGATGAACGAGCAACAGTAGATTGCTTCTTGGCAGACCATGAGATAGGAGTGGGTCCTACACAGAATCCTGTTGTGGAGCGACGATCAAGAGGATCCCCAGCCCAATCCGCATCCGAAAAAGCTGTAAGATGAAAGCGGCCAGGTTGAATATGAAGACCAAATTGTAAAGTGCCCTTCAAATAGCGCAGGATGCGTTTCAAGGCAACCAGGTGATGGTTGGTAGGGTGATGCATATGCTGACAAGCTTGGTTTACAGCAAAGGTAAGGTCTGGGCGAGTGAATGTGAGATATTGGAGTGCCCCAGCAATACTGCGATATAGTGTAGGATCCACTGAGGTGGAATTCGAATTATTAAGAACAACATCTTTGTAACAGCATGGAGACCCAATAGGCTTGCAATTGATCATGGAGGTGCGCTGCAGAAGATCCATGGTATACTTTGTTTGTGAGAGAAACAGACCACGAGAGGTATAGGACACCTCAATACCCAGAAAATGGTGAAGACGACCCAGATCTTTCATCTCAAACACTTGACTAAGCTGATAAATCAAGTGTGAAATGTAAGGTTTATCATTCCCTGTGAGTATAAGATCATCAACGTAGAGAAGAATGATAGTAATTGAGTTGTGGCGATGACGAAGGAACAAAGAAGGATCAGCATATGTAGGCACAAACCCCAGACTGAGAAGATAGGAGGAAAATCTCTCAAACCAAGCACGAGGTGCCTGTTTAAGCCCATATAAGGATTTGTGAAGCTTACATATGTGATGAGGAAAGGCGGGATCAACAAATCCAGGGGGCTGGACCATGTATATGTCTTCATTGAGAATGCCATGGAGAAACGCATTTGTAACATCAAGCTGTTGAAAATACCAGTGATAATGGACAGCAAGAGAGAGGATAATCCGAATGGTAGAGTGCTTCACCACAGGGCTGAATGTCTCTGTATAATCAAGACCATGTTGTTGATGAAATCCTTTGGCGACAAGACGAGCCTTGTGTCTAGAAACAGAACCATCAGGATGATGCTTGAGTTTGAATACCCATTTACAACCGACTATGTTTTTGTCTGGTGTGGAAGGAACTAATGACCAGGTGCCTTGGCGTTGAAGGGAAGAGAACTCTTCTGACATAGCACTGCACCATGCTGGGTATTTAGCTGCTTCAGTGTAACTAGAGGGTTCAACAGATTCATAGTAGTGATTAGAAGGGAGCTGAACAGGGTGTTTAGTGGAAAGAAAGATCTTCTTTTTGCTAATGCCAGACTTTAGCCGAGTGACCATAGGATGGGCATTGGAAGAGGAAATACCTGGGGGAGGCTGTGGAGTAGTAAAAGAGGTTTGTGAGGGAGGAGGTGAGGTGTGAGGATCAGTAGGAGGGTGAATTGCAATAGTAGGAGAGGGTGAATGGAGTGGCAGGGAACTCATAGAGGGCGTCTGGAGTGATGAGGTTGAAGGTACTGATGAAGTGGATGGTGTAGAAGAGATGGTGGCTGTAGGTTGTATGGGAGGACATGAGGGAAGGGGAACTGTCATAGGAAAGGGACAAATATGTGGTGCTGGTCCAAGGACAGAGGAAGAGGCAGGTGATGTAAAAGGGCCAAGAACAGAGGAGGGGGTGACAGAGCTGAGCCATTGAAATGGTGTAAAGGGTGTAGTGGAGGAAATGGCTGGTGGGGAAAGTGGAGTACTAGAGAAAGGGAAATCAGTTTCATTGAAAGCCACATGTCTGGATAAAAAAATACGACCAGAATTCATATCCAAGCATCTATATCCTTTGTGATTCAGGCTATACCCAAGAAAGACACAGCGCCTTGTTTTAGGTTCCAATTTGTGAAGGTTATATGGCTTAAGCCAAGGATAGCAAGCACTGCCAAAGACGCGAAGTGAAGAGTAATTAGGTGGCTGATGGAAAAGTTTTT
The DNA here is from genome assembly GCA_012931725.1 of Litsea cubeba. Classification (NCBI taxonomy): domain Eukaryota; kingdom Viridiplantae; phylum Streptophyta; class Magnoliopsida; order Laurales; family Lauraceae; genus Litsea; species Litsea cubeba. Next base: position 6,907,361 of record CM022945.1, on the reverse strand, counting down.
CCCAGGGGGAAACATGATGAAACTGTCGAGCTGGTAGTCTGTTAATAAGATATACAGATGTTGCAAAGGCTGAAGTCCAAAACTTGATTGGCATCCCTGCATTGAAAATAAGTGTAAGACCTGTTTCAACTAAGTGCATGTGCTTGCGTTCAGCGCAGCCATTTTGTTCAGGTGTGTATGGACAGGACACCTGATGAGTAATCCCATTTGAGCGCAGTAAGGATTGAAAACGATGGCTCAGAAACTCACCACCCCCATCTGACCGAATACATTTGATCTTTAAAGAAAGTGAATTTTCAACATACAACTTGAAAGTGGAAAATACAGAATATGCATCAGATTTATTGATCAATGGATAAAACCATGTATAACGTGTGAAATCATCTACAAAAATGATGTAATATCTGAAACCATCAGTAGAGGTGATAGGAGCAGGGCCCCATATGTCACAATGAATCAAGTCTAATGGTTTACAAGAAACAGTAGTAGAAGTAGTAAAAGGTAGTTTGCATCGTTTTTCAAATTGACAAAATTCACAAAAAGAAGGTAGTGAAGTCCCATGAACAGGTAGACAAGGAAGAAGATGACGCAAAACAGCAGCTGAAGGATGTCCCAATCGCTTGTGCCAGACTTCTGATGATGTTTTTTCACCAAGCAATGCAACGGGAGAGGAAGAAGACGATGAACAGTGAACAGCTGGGAATGGGTAGAGACCATTTTTAGTCGACCCTTGGAAAAGAATCTTCCCCAACCGATCCTGAATAGTGAAACCAGAAGCATCAAAAACAAAAATGCAATTATTGTCCTTAGCAAATTGATAAACCGAAAGGAGATTTGTAGAAATTGATGGAACATGAAGAATGTGATTGAGTTTAAACAATCCAGACTTAGTGTGAAAAACAGAAGAACCAATGCTGGAAATAGGCAAACCTTGCCCATTACCGACGGAGACTTTGTCTTTGCCAACATAGTCGCTGTGCACAGAGAGATTCTGCAGGTCATTGGTGATATGGTTTGTGGCGCCAGAGTCTGCATACCAGTTTTGATCTGGAACAGGGTTATATGAGGCAGCCATTGCTGCTAGCTGAGATGGAGGATGACGACCTTGGTAACTGTAATCCATCCTATGAAAACAGTCGAGAGCAGTGTGACCAGATCTGTTGCAGATTTGACAGCAAGGTCTGTTAGAAGAGGTTTGTGGAGTGCCACGACCAAAGGGAGAGCCAGATCCACGCGGAGAGCCAGATCCACGCCCAGTTCTATTGAAGTATCGTCCGCCTCTGTTCCGACCTCCTTTTGAATGGTTAGATCTACCATAACCACGGCCAGAAGGAGCTTCAGTGGAACGGCCATCAGCAGTGGATTTAGATGAGAACAATGCCGATGTTGTATAATCAGTCGTCTGTGACTGAGTTCCATCAATGTTGAGTTCTTCAACCAAGAGTAGAACATGAAGTTCTTCAATGGAGATGCCTGTCGCTCGTGTGCGAATGGATGTCTTGAATGAATTGTATTCTGCTGGAAGGCCATTTAGTGTGTAGAGAACAAGATCATCAACATCAACAGGGCTGGATACTACAGCAAGGCTATCAGACAAATGTTTGATGCGTTGCAAATAGTCTGAGATCGATTGTGACCCTTTCTTGATGTTCTGCAACTGTGTTTTCAGCTGAATGATGTGAGAGCGCGAAAGAGAGGCGAATCTGCGCTCTAATGCCAGCCACACTTCTCTAGAAGACTGTGAACCAACAACATGAGCCAAAACAGGTTCAGTTAGAGTGGCATTGATCCAACACAAGACTTGTTGATCTTGTTGGAACCAGATTGAGAACTCTGGATTGATTTCAGCACTAGTTTTCCCATTAACATCAACAAGAAACTGAGATGGACAAGAAGAAGAGCCATCTACAAAGCAGATCATGCCACTTGCACGCAACACAGGCAAGAATTGCGATTTCCATAGTAGATAGTTTTGTTGATCCAATTTCACAGAAATCAAGCTGCTGATGTTTGAAATCAAGAAGTTTGAAGAAGAAGATGCAGTCATGTTGAAGGCAACAAATGCACAAACCAGACGAAGTTCAAGAAGTTCCAAAAAATCAACTAGAAGAACACAGATCAAAGAGATGACAGATCTATTACACAAATCTATCAAGTTGAAACAGATTCGTCAAGAATTACAAGATCAGATCTAGAAGAACAGATCAGAACAATTCGCCACTAGACATTGCAGATCAAACATCCAAAGAGAAATCGCAGAGAAGAAGGTAAAAGAGAAAACTTAGCGAGAAGAAGCAACGCTCTGTAGCAGGATCTTTAGACGTCAGTCTTTCAGCTCTGATACCATAACAACTTGTAGAAGATGCATAAGAAGAAGAAGAAGAATCAGAGAAGAACCAAAGAAGAAGAAGAAGAAGAAGAAGAAGAAGAAGAACCAGAAAAGAAACAGAGAAGAAGAACCAGAGAAGATGAGAGAAATGTTTTCTTCATTCATTCATCTTCTACATCTGAGTACACACATATATATATATAGCACATGAGTCAGTCTCTAACAGACTGAGGCAGTTATAACAAACTAACGACATTTGTACAGTGACAATGAATTCAGTTTAAATCAGTGATAACAACACTGGACTTCTTCTTCTGAGTTGACTCATCTCTTACAATCTCAACCATCTCATTTCTCATTCTTTATTATTCCTTTCTCTCTCTCCATTCACTGTCAACGTGAGTTGACTTCCCCACCCATCTCACCATGTCATCATCTCTCTCTCTCTCTCCCTAATTCTCTCTCTGTTCTCCATTCTTTCTTTCTTTCTGTCTTCACCCTTTCCCTTGCCCAGTGGGCCACGAGCAACATCACCACTAACCTAGTGGGCCACCAATCAAGTGGGCCCCACAACCTCCGATCATCATCATCTCCGCGTGGACCCCACGAGCTCAACCATCTTCAATTTGCAAGCCACCACTCTAACCCCTTCACTGTTTGGTAAGCTCTTCTTTCCCTGGGTTGGGTTATTGTACTTTGGGTATGGTATTGTGATAAGGTAGCTTAGAGCCTTCCTTTCTTTGATTTATATTTAATTTAGTTTTATTTTGCTAATACTTTCGTAGGTTTAGTTTGTTGGGCATTGAGCTAAGATTTGTGGATTTGGGCATTTTCAACCTAAGGCAAGTAGATATTTATATATATATATATATGCTTGGATATGTTTGTCTTTCCTTTGATTTGATTATTAATGATGATTTAGATGACCACATGCTCATTGATACCTTAGATGTTTCAAAACATGATAATTATGTTTATATGTTTAATGAAATGGATTTTTAATTGGATGCTTAGATTGCATGGACTTGATGAGAGGGGGTATGGATGTATGTGGAGAGGGCAAGGCCCTATTTTTCTTTGTTTGCAGGTGTGAATAAAGAAAGGAAATTTCATCCCTAGTTTGATGACCTAGGTGGGACCCTTGGTTATACCTTTGATGCCTACTTTGGACTTGATTCGAGGAATGTTTTGAGCCGACGATTTCTCGTAGTTATTCCGGTTTTCTCGGGTTTCAACTTACCTCAATCTTGAACGGTACGGGACAACGGGATACCCCCCCCCCTTTTATATCTATGCACGAAGACCGTCTGTTTGGGTATCGCGAATCCTAATTCCTTTCATTGACTGAGTAGGGTTGTACGAGACTTCATGAATAACAATTGACTTAGGATTGGATTGTTTATCGTTCCTGATTCCGAATTGTATCGTCTGGTACTGTCCACATGTAATGGACATGTTCTATAGCTCTGTTTGCTTTATTTTGTTTTGTTTGAGATCACATTGAGAACTTAGATGATGGACTTAGGATCCCTTTTGATGTTCCGTTTATTCTGAGGTGTTGAGGCTAGGTGGCTTTGAATGTAAGGCTTGAAGAGAACTACTACTGAAATCTGTTTAAAGTCTGATTTGATCTGAGGCAAAGTAGTTTCTCTATTGTTTGATGAGTCTTGTTCTCGCAAGAAAGCCTAGCCCCTCACTGATTCGTCTGTTTAGGATTCTTTCTGTCAGGCACCATTCAGATGTTAACGTTCAACACAGCTGGGGCACCACCTGCGTGAGGACTCTGAATTTAGAACCTTGAGGCAAGATTGGGCCAGAGCCCATGGGGACTGAGCCGCATGAGCCAAGAGAGGACCGTCTGCAGTTCGGGTTGGTGTAATGGACACCAATTTCGATGCCACAGCTGGGCATCACTCTGAACACTCTGAACGCCGGGTTATAAGTGCCCAATGGTTTGATATCTCCACCACGACTCAATGTGAGCAAGGGAGGGCAATGACACTATCCCGTGGTAATTAACACATGTGGACCGCCTACTTTGATAGTTTGTTTGTGATTCGAATGCTAGGCATGTCTTACGATCAGAATGCTATGTATCTCTTATGATATTGTCTATCGTTTACTCTCTTCAGTACTGCATATCTTTGGTGATTTACTGCATATCTTTGGTGATTTATATATCTATTTACTTGCCGACCGTTGTGTTTGATGATGCTACTCTTGGTGCATGGGTACCGAGCCTTTCTATCCCGAGGAGGAGACGACGGAAGAAGTTCAGGCGGATCAGCCTGATGACTTCCTAGAGTATAGTACGGACGACATTGTATAGCCGTATCGACCCCGTACAAGAGAGCCTTCACGTTTATTCTAGTTTTAGATTCATCTTTTGGTTCTTTTATTATTTTGATTAGGCCTAGTTTTAATGTGGCCTTCTTATTGTTACTAATACTTTTGTTAACCGTCTTAAACTTGAACTTAGTTAATGTATCTCAGTATTTGCTCTAAACTATACATCTTTAAGATATCACTTGCATTTATAAAGCTTCCGCTAGTCTCCTCGTGCAAGTACTAGTTTTGAAGCTATCCGCATGCTCTACAATATATTCAACCCAAGACTGATTCTCAACCCAACCTGAATTTAGGATCTAAGATCAAATTAGGTGTTGGATTTTTAGGCCTGAGCTCGACCAAACTTGAAAATGGCAATCTGAATTTGGGTTTTGATTGAGTTGGGCGACTCGGGTTTAAGTTGGGCCTGTTTCATTTTGCACCCTATTATGCAGGGTCGGCTTGAGACAATTTGAGGCCTAAAGCGAAAATCTTAAATGAAGCATTTTCTATTTTGCAATATTATTATAAATATTTTATTTAAAATCTATTTTTCTTGCTTTTTGAGATTAAATTAAATCATCTATTTTTTTTTAAGTTTTGAGTACCCGGATTCGTATTTTCTAGTAGACATATTTATTATTTATAAATTATAACTAATAATATTTACAAATAAAATAAAAACTGACTATAATAAACAAAGAGTATGAGCTTGGAATTTAAAAAATTCTAAAAGCACAGAACAATAGAACCTGATTTAACAATTTATCGGTGTTGGCCACAAAGATTATAGAACCTGAAAAAAAAAAGCATATTATATTTGTGTTAGTGAGCCATGATTAACATATATTATCAAAACTATATTATAAAAAAAAGTATCACATAAGAACAAAAGGAAGAAGGGAGAAATAATATATAAAATGCATACCTTTTGGCTTCAATCAGAACAAAACTAATTCCTTTTGGAGTTCAAGTTGCAGTGATAGCAATTGTAGAAGTGCAATTAGGAAGGAGTGCAGGGAGAATGGAGTCTCGAGAAAAAAACCCCTTGAATTGAAGAGATCCAATAAGAACACAGAGGAGATTGTCCTCTTTGGATTGCAAGCAGATGCAGGAAAAAAATCTATAAACAGGAAGAATTTTAGAACTCAAAAGGAATTTGTTACTTGTTGTAAGTGCAAGATTATTTTTTATTTTTTTTGTTTTTAATGGCTACAACTTTTCTCAAGTTTTTGGAATGTGAAAAGGTATAAACCGTGTGAAGGAGTAGTTTGTTCGAATTTTTTGGAATGTGAACGGTTTTAATGCCTACAACTTTTCTCATGTTTTTGGAATGTGAAAAGTTTAATTTTTTTTTGGAATGTGAACGGTTTTAATGGGGCCTTATTTTTTGGGATTTGTTTGAGGCCTTTTTTTGGGAGAAACAAACTAATATCATTGTTTTTTTTTTTTTTTTGGAAGTTGAGAAAATTTGGGGCCCTAAATTTTTGGGGGCCTAAAGCAAAAGGCTTTTATTGCCTTGTGCTTAAGCCGGCCCTACTATCATGGAAAACCTAGATCCTCCAACCACGTAGCCGACCCAAATAGATAGGGCTGTCAACTGGCTGCCCCTGGGTTCATTCAGCCCGCAATTTCGAGCTGGTCAGTCTGTGCCCATTCAAATTGTTATTTATCACAACAGGCCCAGTTCGATGGCAACCTTATAAACGAGTTTGCCGAGCAATTGCCCTTTACAGTTGGCTCAGAGTAGTCCTCATGGGCAATAATTAATGGTTAGAAATGGATGAGCTTAGTCTCTAGCATTTGCAGAGGAATGTCATCTAGATCTATTTTGCGAGTGGAGATCCTTCTCCACAGTTTAGGCCTTCTTGTCAGGTCCCTGGGCTTTACCAGTCACCATATGGTTCCGGCTAGACTACAGTAATAGAGCAGTAAAGACAATAAAAAACTGTTGCCTACTTGGTCTGGATAGGGCCTGAAACATCTTAAGCAGGTTGGTCTTTGGTTTAATTAATCTTGGCCCATTTTATGTTCATGTGATTTCTACTTCTATTGGCCTAAGTGTTGAGGTCAACGTCCACCCTCGTTCGTGAGCGGTCATAATTGTAGTCGAGCCCTCGCCCTCGCCCTCACCATAAAACTATTGTTGTACTATTTTCTATCACCAATTGGTTTTAGGATAAGTGGTAGCTCAATGGGGTGTAAGATCCTACAAGTGGTATCAGAGCCTGGTAGGTCGGGTGTTTGAGTAATGGGACACGCATTTTGCGAGCTGCGTAGCAGGAATCCGAGCCCAAAATGGTAGCTCAATGGGGTTAATGCGATTCATGTTTAAGTCTGACATTCTCATTTGTGTGCCTAGCACCTATGGATTAGGAGGCCCTTTCTTAATAGAATTGAAACTTTGAACAGGCCTGGCCCAACCAGCTGAAAGTGGTACTTAACATTGGAGGCCCGACCCATAAGCAACCTTGAGAACAGCCTGCTCTGAACTTGGGATCTTTGATGTGTGGATTTGACTATTTGAAATTCTGAAATGATCAAATTTCATAATCCAAATTTACTTGCCATATTCTGAAACCCTGATGACGAAATATTATGATTGGATCCTTATTGGGTTTTTGTCCACCATTCTAAATTCTAATATTTCTCAGTTTTTTTTTTATTTGGACATTTGCAAGAATTTTATCTAATTGTTTTATATACACGGGTTTCACTCTTTATAAAATATGAAAATTTATTGTACAAGAAAATATTCGTCAAAGAATAACATGCATCCTCTTCATACTTACATGAAATAGCATCAACAGCAATAAAGTTTTAATTTTAAATTGTAATTGAATTCCATGTGATAAGGGCCTTCGGAGCTAATATCTCAACTTCTAATCTGAATTTGGTTGGTAGTGATCTTTTAGACAACAATTAAAGTTGGGATTTAAAATTTTTGAAGAGAACTTTCAACAATTGGTTGGATATAGAGGACGTAATTCTTAAGATGTACATTTTCTGTTCCCCAGAAGAAGACAACAGGACTGGTCTTTTTTGAAGACCTGTAAAGTGACTACTAATTAGTCACCCTTTAATCATGTGATCGGATAATTTTAGCACTCACACTAGAACTATTAGATATTGTAACCAATAGAAGCTTTCCCTCCTTCAAAGAATTATCCTCATTGGGTGGAAATGTTTGATAAGGGCTGCCCCGGAAAGATTCTTTCTTAATTCTAAATTTGCCAAGCTTGTTCAGCCCAAAACAACTTGCTTCTTTTGGTGGCGCCTTCTTCGAAAGGTTGGGCTCAATCAGTGGGCATCAATTTGGCTCCCAGATGTCCCCTCTTCTATGATGTCAAAACAGATTTTCACCTTTTCTTTTACTGCAGTTTTGCTCAAGAATGGTGGTCTTAGTTTCTTCAAGTGCTTGGTTAGCCTCTCCTCTACCCTCATTCTGATGGCCGGTTATGGCATGTCTTTTCCACTGATAGAGATGGATTTGGAAGGAAAATTGCTGCATCACTTTTCTTTCGCCTCCTTTTCTTCAATTGAAATGCTCGTAATGAAGCAATATTCAACGGGAACTGAATTTCTCCCACTAAACTTCGAAGACAGCCTTTGCATTGCCCATTCGAGTTCCTCTCTGTAACCTCTGCTGATATGGTGTTTTTTGTTCATAATTTTGTAAAGAGCTTTTTACTAAAAGGCCCCTATATTTTCACAATACCTCAAAAAGGTCCCTCTACTTTGTGTTTTTACTTAATGCTCCCTTGACTAACAGTCAAGCCTAACCATAAGGAACTGGGGTCCCTACTCTCCTTTTTCTTTTTTTTTTATATTCCCATTTTGCCCCCTTGCTTTTATTAGAAAAAGGAAATGACACTTTTGACCTTTAAACCTCACAATTTCCTACCCTTTTTTGCTGTTCCCACTTCCCACTGTCATTCTCATCTTTTTTTTTTATTAATTTTGTCTCTTCCATTAATTGGAAACTGGAAATGATACATGTGACCTATGAACCTGATGACTTCCCACGTTACCTTACCAGCATCATACCAACAAATTACATGGACCAGATATGGGCCAACACTTATTAAGGGTTGGGTTGGGTTGTCCTTTTAATAAATGGGGTGGACATAAGGGGTTTCATTATCCTTTAGACCTTTCCCCTTTCAATACAATTTTTTAATGCTCAACCCTTTCCATCTAACATGCCAAGCACAACCTATGGCCCATCCTTGTAATCATGTGCCTGATTTTTATCCGCTCATAGTGTCGTCCTCATGTTCAGGTAGCCATACACTAACAAATTACTATGATAAACAAAGTTTAAATTCATTTGTAGTTTGACTTTAAATACAATTCAAGAGTTCTAAGTCTGTAATGATTCATGGGCCTAACTTGACAATTATGAATATTCATATAAGTGCACAAAAATACTCAATTATTCTTTAAGACCTGGCACATGACATGGTTTTTCTTTTTCTTTTTTGCGGGCTAGCAAGGAAAACAGAATATTCAATTATTCTTTTAGATTTGACAAGGCATAGTTTTTTTTTTTCTTTTTTTGGGTGGTAGGTTGGCTAGAAAAATAAAATGCATAGGTTTTTTTTTTTTCTTGTGGTGGGGGCTGCTAGAAAAACATCCATCTCACCTATTCTGCTCCAATACTCCATTGTTGTATAACTCTAGAGAAATTCTTCTTAGCCATTTTGGAACTACTACAAATTACATCGAATCACAATTTGCTCTTATTGAATGATTCATCGTGCATTACCCATTTTACCGAGTTAGTGCATTGCGTTACTCGTATCACAAATTAGAAGCAAACAATGTCATCACAAAATCACTTATCTTCTGACATGTGTCAATCAATATTGAATACCCTATATCACTCTTATCACATATTGGGAGCAATTGTATCACATGTTATGGGCAAGCAGTGTCGACAACAAAAAAAAAAAAAAAAAACGCTTGTATCTTGTGCGTGTGTTGTTGAAACTCGATGCCCTAATACAACCATCTTTATACTTTCACATTCATTGCTGCTTATTCATATAGTTCTTTATTAGATGATAAAAGAGAAAATTTTATATGATCAATTTAAAATAATTAAAAAGAAATGGATGTATCTTACTTGTCTTCCACATGTTTCGCTTCAGATTTTAGACATGGACCGTGCTTTCAGGTGTAGAGAAATGAACCGAGATGGTCATAGGACGAAGACGTACTGTCAAAGATGAGTAGTATCATTCTCTATATAGGTTTCTTTTGAAGAATTCCTAGTTAAAGAGGAGAGAGATAACATAGCGTTAAAAGAGTCATTTTATCTTCTAATAAATACAACAGGAAAGAAAAAGAGGAGAATGGAAACCGCAGTTTTTTCCTTTAATCTTACCGTCAGTCAAGGGAGCATTAAGCAAAAACATAAAGTAGAGGGGCCTTTTTGAGGTATCGTGAAAATATGGGGGCCTTTTAATAAAAAACTCTTTTGTAAATCAGATTCCTGACCCCTTGTTTTGTTTTCTTGTTTTTCTTTTGCCTTGGGCTCCTTTCTCTCTTTGTTTTTTTTTTTTTCCCCTTTCGTGGCCCGAGATTCTTAGTCTTGTAAGGCTCTTATGGGGAATTGTGCTTTTGTATTCTTTTTTCAAAAAGTCTACTTGGAGGGATACTTAAGACCGGTCCTTGGACCGATCCCAAGGTCCCATCCATATTTGGATGGGACCTTGGGATCGGTCCAAGGACCGGTTTGTTGCCCTGTGTGTGAGAAGGGGCGGGAATCCTTTGGGACCATTCTTTTCATTATATATTTGCACGAGTGGTTTGGTTTGGGTCGCCTCTTGGCCTTCTTGGGTCTCATCTGTTTTATGCTAATGACACTGTAGATAGGTGGATGTGCTTGATGGAGGATGCTCATTAGATTCTCTCTCCTACCTTAATTTCGGATTCTCAGGATGTGTTGTTGCCATTTGGTGGGCCACATGGAGAGCAAGGAATGACCTTATTTACGAATTAAGAGCTAACTTGGGTGATTAAGGTAGTTAGATGTATGATGGTTCCCTTTTCCAAGTTGGGGCTAGCCCCAACCCCCACCCCTAATATATCGCTCTTCCATGCCGTGTGCTGTAGATTTATCTAGGGTCATCTATATCTCTCTTCCTTTGCGTCGCTGCATTGTAGTATGGTGTAATACATGGATTAAGTACATGGAGGGGAATAAGTAAAATGGACGTTGCTGAATTAGCTAGATCTCGAACACGTGATTCAACTTCCTCTACTTCTCTTTGTTTCCTAGATAGAAATAGAAGAGGGGCACATGTCTAAAATCCAGTGGTCAATTTAATGGTTGGCCCACTGAAATTGACTTTGAATTTTACATAATAAAATGGGTGTTAGAGATGATAAATGATTTGAATTTTTTCTAGGTGAGCCCCAACCATGTGCTTAAGCCAGGCTCGGCCGATAACCAACTAGCTCGAGCTGCAACGATACAACCCATCAATTATCTCGGGGACTTGAACATTTTTCTGTTAAACAATAGATGAGGAGTCAACATGATAAGGCTGATTGACCAAATCTAGAATCGGTGAAGATCTCAAATCCTGTCTTCAAGGATCTTGTCTCGTATACAACAATACTTGCCAGAGAACATTAAATTGACTTTCCATTTGTCAAAGATATTCTTGCAATGATGTAAAGAGCTTTGCTCTATAAATGTAAATATCAAATTTTCACGACCCGAGCCCAAGATCTGATAAACCCCCAGATCGCGATCCCATACTTACTCCCGTAAACCCCGAATTAACCGAAGTTAAGGCAGAGTTCACAAGGGATAATCATACAATATCCTGTCAAATATACAAATTGCGGAATACATATATATATATATATTTAACATCTTCCATTCATTAATGCATCGTCCTAATCAAAAGTGAGGTTCTTATACATGAAATGTTTTGTCAACCATTGTATATACAAATACAATACAAGGTGACCAAAATCAAATTCCCAAAAATAATTTCACTAAAAAAGAATCTAAACATCCCAAAAGAATTCCCCCAAAATAAACCTCCATTTCATGATGCACTCAGATACTCATATCAATTGGTATCCCGTCTATTCTATTCTATCAATCCTCCTGGAGGAACCGGAGCGGTCTCCTCCGCTGGCGCTGGGGCCGCTACAGGGCCGATATTGGCAATTGGGCCTGTAAGGCCATCAATAACACTAATGAACACGACGGTTCAACAATGTACATATAGTTCTATGCTATCACATGTTAATACATACATTTCCATTGAATCACATTCTGTCAATTCTAACAATTTATTCCATAATAATGTCATTAGAATCAATTTACTAGACATAAACAATAGGCAACTACAATAGCATTCATTTCATTTCATTCATTTACCATCTTCCTTCAAAGGAAGGATTCATCCTCCAAATGGAAGGAACAGTTTAGTCATAATCTTTCAATGACAATCGTTCAACATTGTGGAACTTACTAGTGCCCGGGCCAGAGGCAACTAGCATCACCACAGAGCTCCGGAACGCCCCCAATTCCATCTACTGCAGTAGGAATAATCATTCATTTAATTAAATAGCTATGTAGTGCCAGACTTAAAGGTCAACACTTTTCTCACATTCCTAGATTCAATTCAATTCAATAAGTCCAGGCAAAACAATTGAAAAGATCATACATTATTCTAGTCACTATAAGCATTCATTAGAGTTCAGCATTACTACTTACAATGTAGACATATTCACAATTCAATGAGAGAATTTGGATAATTAGTAATTCCACTCATTTCTTACTTAATTCCCACCAACCATTCAAGTGTAACCATTGGTTATCTAATGTACGTGCTATTCTTAATGGACACCACATTTAGATAATAAGTACATTAGAGTCCCCGTAAGCCGTAATTATCACTTATGGAGGTTTAGTCTATAACCCATTGAACATTCAACACTTTGTTAAGGTTATGGTTCAATCAATTGAGATCTCCTTTTTATTGTTCATGAATTCACTTAGCTTCTAATCACTTTATAATTCATGCTAAAACTAATTTAGGAAGTGGTTACTTTCATAGGAAGCGGTTACGTTTATAGGTAGTATTCACAATTAAATGAAACCCAAAATCTAACCGGACTCTAACAGAACCTAAAGGGGCTGCCTGGACAGAGCCCAGACTCGCTCGAGCGGACATAGGTTCGCTCGAGCGGACCCCATCCAGAGAGCAAGTCGCTCGAGCAGACCCAAACAGAGAGTAGTTCGCTCGAACGGACTTCTGTTCGCTCAAGCGAACACTCTAGAAATCCAGTTTCGGGATTTTTGAGCATTTTCTTCCTTCACTCCAAACTACTCCAAAATCATCCAAACCTGCAAATAAATCATGGAACCTCCTGTTCCCATCCTCAATCATCATTCCTCATACATACAACACTTCTAATCCATCATTTAATCTACAATAACCAAATCTAATCTACAATGAAAATCACATAAAAACTTCTAAAACAATGGAATGTGTATAACATTGACATTAATCACATAGGACTATGTATACTTGCCTCTCTTGAAGCTTTCTAGACAAAACCCCTTTTGTTAGCTTGAATTGAGGTCAAAGGAAGAAGCTTGATCTCCTTTCCAAGCTCCAAATGTCCTAACAATGGAGAATGAGGTGAGGAAGAAGATGAAGAAGGTGAAGTTCTTCTTCAAAACCACTTAAGTCCTCCAAAAGTCACACTTGATCAAGAGAAATGTAAGAAAAGAGGAAAGAAGGAGAAGAAAATTGCCTAGGGTTTGCTCTTCATGAAATGAGCTCAATCTCTTAACTTATATAAGGTCTCTTTTTGCATTTAAACTCATTTTCCTATACTCATTTACATTTTAGGTCAAATAAAGGTCCACTTGACTAATCTTAAGTCAAAACTAATCGAGTGTTTTATGAAAGTTATTGTATTAATCGAGTTACACGCGATGGTATCAAGAATTACTGTATTCGACGAAATACATGAAAATCCGTATTTACGAAGAAGTCCTTGTCCTTACTCATTTAAACTAAATTTCAATTCAATGATTTTAATATCACTCAAATTCATTCCATTATGCTTAATTCAATCATTAGAGAGTTGTTTATCTCTTTTTGGTTATTAACCAATATTAATTTAATTAATTATACTTAATTAGCATAAATCTTAATTAATTAGCCTTAATCATCATTAATTTGGGACGGGGTGTAACACAAATACACAATGGAAAAATTCCAAATAAGTCCCTAAGTTTTAGGCTTATTTCAAAAAAGGACAGCAAGATTGTGATCTTTCAAAATAGGGTCTAAGGTTTCCACAAAAGTTTCAAAGAAGGACAACCGGTGAAAATAGCCTCTATCCAGTGATTTTTTTTCCCAATTTTTTTTAGAAAGACAAAAATGCCTATAGGGTCTTTAAAACAAAAGAAAGATCGATTCATCTCCCATCTCCCTCACTTTCCCTCTTTCCTTCTTCCATCAGTTTCTACCCCACTTTCACTAGCGAGCATCAAAGCACCGGCAACCACCCGCACACCGGCGAGCACTGACAGCCACTTTGAAGATTCTTCCATATTTCTTTCCCTTCCTCTTTCATCATCTCCTCTCCCTCTTTCTTTTTCTTCACTCTCCCCACTTTCTCTGCACATTTGAGCCATCAATAGGCATCAGTGGACATCGATGACGGATACGAGATGCCGCTGGCAGCGTGCTCTCCCTCCCTCTCCATGTCTCTCTCTCAATGCAATTAGTAGTTTTAGTTGGTTTTTTATTTTATTTTATTTTTACATTACTACGATGTGGGTTGGAATTAGGGAGACAAGTAATGGCCTAAAATTCATAGTTGCCACAGTTTGCTTAAATTAAATCATGATTCTCATATTAGATGTAAGTTTTGGTTTGATCTATATTTCCAATGTTTCCAATACATTACCGAGTTCTATGGTGGACAAAGACGCCCAACCAGCTTACATGTAAGTTTTGGTTCCATCAGGATTCAAGAGATACAATGAAAGAATGAATGGGGACCCAAATTATAGATGAGCATGATTATTAAAATTCATGTGTCTGAAACTTAAAATGCATCCTCACTGTTTTGGGTTGACAAGTTGTCAAAAGCAAAGCAAAGCAAAGCGTCAGCATTTTATCGTAAATGAAGTTGCATAATGAACAAAATTAAGGATATTCTGTCGACTCCTATATATTTGAATCACATATCAGGAAATTATCATCCTATGCTGCTGTCATACTGTGAATTGGTATAACTTGTAAGAGGGTCTGAACAAGTGTTACAACCATTTCCCTTAATGTATCCATGGTGTGTCCACGGTCTTATACATCATTCACTAAGCATCAGTTCTTATAGTTTATCCAAGAATAAGTTTCAAGTGCTATCCAAAGGAGTGCATGAGAAAAGCAACTTAACACAGTGGTTATGAATAACCTTTATTTTTTTAAGATCTACTGTGAAGGCCCTATGGTCGCCGGTGCGCCAATGGTTGCCAGTGTACGGGTGGTCACCGGTGCTCCGATGCTCGCTGGTGAAAGTGGGGTAGAAACCAATGGAAGAAGGAAGAAGGAAAAAGGAAAATGGGGGGAAATGGGAGATGAATCGATCTTTCTTTCATTTTAAAAAAGGCCCTATGGGCATTTTTGTCTTTTTTTAAAGAAAAATCATCGCCGGGAGGCTATTTTCACTGGTTGTCCTTAGTTGAAACTTTTGTGGAAACCTTAGACCCTATTTTGAAAGATTTCAATCTTGCTGTCCTTTTTTAAAATAAGCCCAAAACTTAGGGTCTTATTTGAAGCTTTTCCCAATACACAATACAATACACTAGATTCTCGTATCACTTTGTCTTTTACATTTTCAACCACTTCTGTTCCAGCACATTTTCTTTATGTTGCTCTCCTCTGTTTTGATTCATAAATACAAAAATTTAGAGGCTGATAAAGTTGAAAGGAAAAGTATTACGGAAATTTATATTGATATCTTTTAATAAAAATTCGCATGCCTTTACATAGGGTTGTAAACGGGTCGGTTCCGGTCCGGGTCCAGGGAGGAACCGGAACCTGAACCGTTTTCTAAGAAGGGGAACAGAACCGGAACCGGAACCGATAATATTAATGGGAACTAGAACCGGAACCGTTTGTGAGGTGGAGTTTGGTTCCGGTTCCGGGTCTAGACTAATACTTGTATTTTTCTTTTTAAAAAAAATTATCCTTTTTCCATATTTCAATTGGATCACGTACCTACAAACACTAATGTGACATTTTGTCTATCAATAACAGGCACTTTTAACCAAAAACTCAAAAATCACATCCAAACCGGCAATAAGATGTAAAAAAGTAGAAAACCCTAATGTAGAAAAGTAGAAAAGTAAAAAGGATTTTGTTCTCACATACTAAAGTTAACTTATGTTAGTGTATATTGGGTCGGGTCCCGGGTCCATGGTTCTGAGCCACTGTGGATCCGGAACCGGACCCGGTTAGGTATCAGTTCTAAAAAAAGGATCCGGAACCGGAACCATTTTCTTATCGGGACCAAAATAAGGACCCAGACCCGGATCCTAACGGGTCGGAACCTTCGGATAATCGGAGAATCGGGTACCCATTTACAACCCTACCTTTACATGAATTGGTTACCCTTTCTACTCAGTTTCAAATTAGTATAAACATCATATCTTTTATGAGGAAAAAAATATTATATGCTTACCAGGCTCATCAACCATCGTTCTTCAATTGATATTCCAACTGCTTATTTCTTAATATTATTTTCATATGAAAATCCCACATTATACTTGATTCAACTGCTATGATGTTCCAACTGCTACTTACAACTGAAAAGCCTATAAAGTTTGTACAGACGAAAAGCACACCATGAGTCAACAATATGAAGAAAGCACATTGCACGCCTTTGAGAGGTGAAGTAGAGGACACCTATTGTCCCTATGAGAAAAACTATATAGGACCCGGCAAATGAACAATAGAAGCTAACAATGTTGTCATCATCTTCGTTTTCATCTTCTTCAGGAGCTTCGCTGATGGGAGCGGTCGATATGCAGCTTCTGCTCAGTGGTGGTCCGCAGAGGAGTGGATTGCCTTCATAACTGCTTTCATTGAAGGTACTGAACTGAGACTTGTCTGGGATCCTACCCGATAAGTTGTTGTGGGCAACTGAGAATACTTCTAGAAAATTTAGCTCTATTAGTTCAGGAGGAATTGTTCCATTCAGTTTGTTGTGAGAAAGGTCCAAGCTCTCAATTTGGTTCAAGTTTTTGAAGGTTGCTGGAATTGGCCCAGCGAATTGGTTGTAGGACAAGTTCATAGAATGAAGCCCACTCTGTTGTCCTATTTCACGTGGGATTTCCCCAGTAAGCTGGTTGCAAGATACATCAATTCCAGACATGTAGTTAAGAATGCCACCTTTATAATAATATTCCATTCTCTTGGTTATGAATTTCACTTCTTTTAGTTCTTCCTTTGCAGAATAAGCAATTGCGCTATGTATATACAAATTTAACGTATAAGCAATTGCGCTACGTATATACACATCTAACGGATAATAAACAAAGATAGAACCTCCACCTAGACTGAAATCATCAAGAAATATTGACCTTCCAAATGTCAAATTATTGAGGCATGATGGAAGTGACCCGGACAAGTTGTTGTAGGAAAGATCCAGCAAACTTATATTTTCCAGTTGACATAGCTCATTTGGAATATGCCCATGTAAATTATTCCCTTTCAGAAGAAGTATCCTCAATCTTGGAAGTCTACCAATCCAAACTGGAATAACATCAGCTATGTGATTATGTCTGATGTTTATTGATATCATGGATGGGCTGCTTGATAGTGCTCTAGGTATAAATCCAGAAAATGAATTATTCTCCAAGTGCATAAACTTAAGATCCGTGAAGTTGGAGCAAGACGGAATTGGCCCATGTAGACTGTTGTCGGAGAGGTCCAAAAACTGAAGAAGCTGAAGCTTGCAAATCTCAAACGGAACCAAACCATTAAAATGATTTCCGCGTAGGACGAGTATTGACAATCGTGCGTCTCCAATTTGACTTGGAATCTTGCCTGATAAATTGTTGTCTCCAATGTCCAAAGTATCTAGCCACGAGGCATTGAATAGGCTCGGTGGAATTGTCCCCACGAAATGATTGTTATCCAGATATAAAAATCTCAAATTGGTCATGCTAGAATTTTTTGAAAATAATTTTCCATGAAAATTGTTATTAGATAGCTTCAGAGTTTCGAAGTAAACAAAACCTGCAACAAGGTGCTCTGATATTTCTCCAGACAAGGTATTGTGAGACAAGTCTAAAGTACCTAAATAACTCATGTTGCCCATTGAAGGAGGAATGGTTCCTTTGAAAGAATTTCTAGACATATTAAGCATCCAAAGGTTTGGTAGAAAATAACCAATGTTGGAAGGAAGTAGTCCATCGATGTGATTGTTTGATACGTCCAATGAAAACATGTTCGTATGATTAAAATGCAGTGGCAGAAGAAATGCTCCCGAGAAGGAATTATTCGTGAGATACAAGTATTCTAGTTCCGGGTTATTTTCTAACAACCAATTTGGAAATTCCCCCGATAAGTGATTATGGGAGAGATCCACAAATATCAAGTCACGTTGACTGTACAAGAAGTTAGGAATACCACCACCAGTCTACTTATTTAGCTTGCAGTTGGATAAGCCTAGCACTGTCAATTGAAATGTAGAATTCAACATTGGATATTCAGTTTCAACCTCCAAGTCATTGTCGCTAAGAACAAACTCCTTGAGCTTGGAAAGATGAGCAAATGATCTGAATTCAACTATGCCTGAGAAATTGTTCTGAGCAAGAGAAAGGTAGGACAATGATGTTACATTAGAAAATGTAGATGCTGGGATCTTCCCGCTAAATCCATTGTTGGAGAGGTCAAGAAGCTGAAGGTTGGAAAAATTGCTGAGACATGAAGGAATACTTCCTTCAAAATCATTAAAACTGAGATCCAACCATTTGATGTCTTTCAATTTGCACAATCCTGGAGGAGCAATTGAAAAAACACACGTCATCTTTCTCTAAATCTTGAATTCAAAAGGTGTACTTATGTAAAGAAAAATGAGACTAATATTTGTGAGTACTAAGAAATAGGTTCCTACTTTGAATAGATCGAGAGTAATTGATGAATCCATTATACAAGTCAAATGTCTTAATTCAATGGCTAGCTAGAGGAATTGGCCCGATGAAATATCATAATCATGAGTGTCTTAATTCAATGGCTAGCTAGAGGAATTGGCCCGATGAAATATCATAATCATGAGAACAGTAAGAACAGTACATGTATCAAGGAAAAACATTTGTGCATACCTTTAATAGGAAGTGGGCCTAATTGGGACTCATCATTTCCAGTTGTAGATGTTAGGAGCATCCCACTAAATCCATTGTTGGAGAGGTTTAGAAGCTGAAGGCTTGTCAAATTGCTGAGACATAAAGGAATTGGTCCTTTAAAATAATTATGACTGAGATCCAACCTCTGGAGGTCTTTCAATTTGCAGAACCCTAGAGGAATTGAAAAGAACACATCAGCATTCTCCAAATTTTAAATTCAAATTAAAGATGGTATGTAAGGGAAAATAAGACCAATATTTGCGATCAGTAATAAGAAAGAGCTTCCTACCTTGAATAGATTGTGAGTCATTGAATCCATTCCATGAAAAGTCAATGGTCCTTAGAGAAGTCAAAGTTTCAATGGCTGGAGGAATCACCGATCGAAGAATCATAATGAGAATACGAAGAACGGTACGTGTTAAGAGAAATGACAATAATAACAAAACATTTTGGCATACCTTTAATAGGAAGTGGGCCTTCGAAATCATTAATTCGAACTACAAGTTTCTTGAGGGATTTGAGTGCACCCAGAAATGGTAGAATTGTTTTGTTTAGGGAATTGGAACTTAGGTCTAGCTCCTCAAGCTTGCACAATCTGGACCATCTACTCAGCGCTACATATAAAAATGTGACCATCTCGTCATAATTTTCTAAATATCAAGTAAATTACCATAGTTATAACACCCTATTTGTTTCTTGTAATTGAGTTCCAAGGATTTATAAGTGGTTAAAAATGAATTAAAAGGTGAATTTCCAAAAAAGATGGTCAAATAACCTCCCTTTTAATTGGAAATTGAATCAAGGGAACGTGAAAAAAGAATATGCAGTCATCACCATAATAATTCAAATTCTAGGAAAGTAAACATCTCATCTACACTGCTGGCTTATAATCCATCTGTGGAGATCACTAACTGACTAGGAATTCTTACCTATTCATGCAAACAATGAGGTCCTAAGGGCAGGTTTGTTTGCATTACGATATATATGAACTAGCAACAAACGCCCGTGCTTAGCTAGGGCCAAAAATAAAAAAATATTAAAAAATTATGAATTTTTTAAAAATATTATTAAGATAAAATAAGTCTAAATAAAGAAATTTATTATCTTTGAATATTAGAATCTCTTAACATGTAATGAAAATAAATATAAAATGAAGTAAACTTACATAACATGACGACCCCTTGAATTTAAAGGCATTGACCATTACACAAGTATGAATGTGTGTCTATATGGGACAGCTCTCCTAAGCTAAAGCTTAGGTTAAGATAAGCTCAAGTTTGTGGTGGGGCCCACCTGGGGACCCACATGGGGGTAGTGATGGAGGGATTTCAAGGACTCCCTATGACCATTTTCTTTGCAAAAATTTAGTCCCAACCATGGTTTCTACAATCTCCATCTAGCCCCAGAAGTTAATGGTCATCAGTCCATTCGGATCAGTACACAGTCGATGCAACAGTCCAGTAAATTCGGATCTAACCAAAAGCTAGTGGACATTGCAATTTAAGGAGGTCGTGTGTTTGGTCCATTTGGATGAACCAAGGGTGGGCCCCACAAGCGTAAGCTTATAGAATTAAATGGAGATGTATGGTGCTCGACCTAAAAAAAAAATGAAATATGTGATTTTTTTCTGAGATATTATTGGAAAAGAACAGATCTTACAGAAATGAATAAATAGTTTATATTTATTATATATATAACTTTAATAAAAAAGAAAAAATAACTTGGTGGGGTCACATGATGTAACATCTAACGGTGGCCTCATATCCTAATTCCTTCAAGGTGTGTCCAATTGGACAGTGGGACCTTACTGATGTGGCATTCCGAGGATCCTTAGTGGGGTCACATGATGCAACATCTAAAGTAGGCCCATATCCAAATATCTAAAGGTGTGTCCAATATTGAACATTTGGACAATAGGCCCTTGTTGATGTGGTGTTCCAAGGAGCATTGGTGGGGTCACATGATGTAATATTTGAAAGTAGGTCTCTTATCCTAATTCATTAAGGTGCACCATGATCATGTGTTTAAAGGTGGCCTCATCTACAACAATTATTAAAGGCAGGTCTCATGTATTTTCTTTTCAGTTGGTGAGCAGTTCAAAGTATTCCTATTTATTTTCTACCCCATCCCCTTTTCATCGTCGTCCTGCCTAGCACATGATGACGGCTATCAAGATCATGGGCCACATCATCAAAAGTGGATTGAACCGGATGGATGGTATTTCATACAACTAGATATCCCAGATCAATTGACATTAACAACCAATGGAAGATATATAAAACCAAGATGGGCATGCATTAATGGCCCACATGAATAATTAGGCACACCCATAATTGGGACGGTCCAGATTGCCTTGCATTTTTTATATGGATGGATGAGATCACGTACTATAAGACCATCTATATATCTACATCGCAGATTCTAGTTTTGAGATCTATTTGGATGATAATGTTTCCTATAATTAAGAAGAGATTTAGGAAATCAAAGAGATATTATAGGCCTTAAAGACTTAAAATTCATGTACAAGTATTCTCATGTATTTGGATGAACCTCAAAGAATGCATTTTTTTCTTATGTATTTTTCTAAAAGGAGAGCTCTTACCTGCTGATGTGGCGCCCCCTGCATCCTCCTTTTATATGGCTTTAATATATATAATTGAGCAAATATGATTTTTGCCATAAGTGGTTAATAAAAATACCAAAGGTGAATTTTCTAAAATGGGCATCAAATAAACTTTCTTTGATCTCATGGAATTAGTATCAAAGGAAGATGAGAAATAAATACTTACGGATGTGGCTGGTTATTCATTTCTCATTTTTCTTTGATTCTATTTCCATGAAAGGAAATGTTATTTTATGCTCATTTTTAAGAATTTACTTAAGGGGAGGTGCTCCTATAAGAGATATGGTGAGGGCTCTCACATTTAAGTTGTTGGCATAGGATATGGATGTGAGGGCTCCCACCTTATCTCTCATAGTAAGGTGAGAGCATCTCTCATAGGAACATCTCCCTTATTTATGATCTTCATTTTTAACTACTTATGGTATAAATCCTATGCATTGAATTTCTATAAATTTAATACACTCAAAAAGGTCCTAAAGGTTCATTTAGTGAAACTGTGAAAGTTTCCAAACTTTGGGATACAAAAGGAGGATCAACAAGACAATGGAGATCGTCAATGTTTATCCTCCTTAAGTAAATGAACAAGACCATTCAATATTTGAAGGGGCAACACATCAGTGGATGATAATCTGCGTGCAGTTATTCTAATATTTTTGTTGATAAAAAATGAAATAAAAATAACGCGGTGCATATTATTTGGTGTAAGAGCTCCCCTGCATTCTTTTGTTCTTTTGGTAATATGCAAATAATTGTACTAACAAAAGGCCAAAAGGCCTCCAGCCTCAAAAGAATACAGAGGCCGAAAAGAGGCACAGGAAAGAGAAACATAGAAATGTACAAAAGCCTTGCTCCCTAGACAGCATGAAAAGATCAATTGGAAGAATGCCACAAAACCAGTTTGGAGTTTGGACAAAGATAGAATAGGGACCCAAGAAAATCAGAGGAACTACACAGCCAGCAACAGGACCAAATCTAAACATTTGGGTAAGGACCCTTTTTCAAGTTCAATTGGTAACCAGGTCGAGTCCACTCAATCCACTCCTAAATACTCGTGTACTGTATTATATATTTATCAACGATTTAACTTACTTATTTCACCATCTAGCAGAAGAAGAAAAAAACGTATGATATGCTGAAATATGACATTAAAACCTTGATAAAGAGAGTGATATAATAATATGATAAAAAATATTTACTTGTGGACGCTCACATCCAACGATTAAAGATGCATAGGACCCGTCAATTGGGTGGCTTTGACATAAGGCAAGAAAAGCCCTTGCTTTAGGCTCCTGAAAAATAAGGCCTAATAGTATTTCATCCTACTAATGCCTTTTTTTCACATTCTAAAAAAGCATTAAAGCAACTCCTATATTTTTTTTTCTCCCCAAAAAGTAAGAGCTCGTAATAGCAATTAGTATCACATATCAATAAAGTTATTTTCTTACATTCCAAAAAAGTATTAAAGCAACTGTCATTCTTCTTTTTCTCTACACAATGTCTCTTTAAATCCCAACAAATCTCAAGCTCCATACCATCTCACCTGAGGTTTTTCAATTGAACGCTTCTCTAATAGATTAATGTTTCTCTTTCCATATTAAAACGTTTATACCAAAAATCTAATCCTCACAAACGCTTTTTGATCTTAGGTATTCTTAACTATCTCACCCTCTCTGTCTCTTTCATAGTGTCTTTCTCTATAACTACTTTTTCTGTCTCTTTCATAGTGACTTTCTCTATAACTACTTTTTCTTATTATTTCTAAAGCAATCTTCTTTAAGGATTTACTTGATTTGGTTTTTTTTAATAATATATGCGGATATATTTTGATAATATAAATGCGTATTCTTTTATAATTTCTTTATAGTATATGTTAATCATAACTCACTAACTCAAATATAATCTATTTTTTTCTCTTCATATTGAAAAACCAGCATCAAATTCGAAACTCATTTACATCTACAATATTTGAGGCCAACAATGATAAATCACTAAATCAGGTTCTACTGTTCTATGCTTTTAGGATTTTTTTAATTCCTAGCTTGTATTGTATGTTTATTATAGTTAGTCATCATTTTATTTGTAAATATTTGTGGTTATAATTTTTAAATGATAAATATATCTATTAGAAAATAAGAGTCCGGGTACTCAAAACTTTTTTTTAAAAAAAAAGAGAAGAATATATAATTTGAGGCTTTATTTAAAATTGTTGCTTTAAGCCTCAAATTGTCTCAAGCCGACCATGCTGTTAAAAGTGCATTACCCCCAAGCATAACCATCATTGAGGAAAAGTTTTTTTAAGCAGGTTGTGTCCCACCAAGGGTAAGAGGTGGGCCAAAGAGGAGGTGGATGGAAGAAGTAACAATGGATCTAATTAAGTGCAACCAATCTGAAGATTTTCTCATGATAGATCTAAATAAAGAATCAAAATTCACATAGCGGACCAAAAATAGTTGGGAGAAAGCTTTGATGATTATGATGATGATGAAGAAGAGGGTATTGAATTTATTTTTAGCATTAATATGCATACAAATATGTCTGTATAGTAATATGTACTAGCATAATAACCTGTGCTGAGTGCGGATATAGCCAACCTTGCAATAAAAATATTCACGCATAAAAAAAAACAAAGGTTATATGTGAGTACCTATTTATGAAATCCAAGAGATGGTGGCGTAGAAAGGGAAGAGGAGAATTGAATTAGAAGGGGAATATTAGAGTGTGGATAGAAACAGAGTTTTGAGCACTGCTACAGGGACCGAAAATGGTCCCTGAAAAAGTGCCTGAATGGTCCTTATCCCTTGGATTAAGGAAAATTTCCCTTGGATCAAGGGCTTTTCCTTGATCCAAGGGATAAGGACCATTCAGTCACTTTTTCAGGGACCAATTTTCGGTCCCTGTAGACTTTTTCTTCAATTATTTGCAAACCAACCCAGCTCAACCATGTTCAGCGCAGGGTCTTCCCAATTTCATCAAAGGGTCGATTTAAACTGGTCTACTCTGAATAGGGCCTATGGAGGACCAAGAACTGGACCAGATTAAATCTTATCGACTATTACGTGGACGCAAATATGGGTGTCATGTATATGAACCAGCGCCACCCATACTAAAAACCCATTACACGATCACTATGGCGGTTTTGGATTGAATTTTAACCGTCAGATGGGAATCTGACTATAAGTTTTTCATTTTTTTTCAAATCTTTGGGGTTCCCCCATTTCTTATTTCAAGTTTTATCTCTGTATTGAAACCACCCATATGTACTTCCAACTTTTAAAAGTTGCATCTTTCTTTTTCTTTTTTTTGCAAATATTAGAAAAAGTCTACAGGGACCGAAAATTGGTCCCTGAAAAAGTGACTGAATGGTCCTTATCCCTTGGATCAAGGAAAAGCCCTTGATCCAAGGGAAATTTTCCTTAATCCAAGGGATAAGGACCATTCAGGCACTTTTTCAGGGACCATTTTCGATCCCTGTAGCAGTGCTCATAATTGAACCTCAACCCTTCTAGTGATTGTTCCAAATATTAAAGCTCAAATCTGGCCCACTTTTTCCTATAGTCAAAAGATGGGTTTAATCATCTAGCCTAATAGGCTGGTGCATGTGTGTGTGTGTGTGAGAGAGAGAGAGAGAGGGAGAGAGAGACCTCCTCCTTCATCTATAAAACCCTTCAGGGAATTATCACTTAAATCAAGGCTCTGCAATTCTTCAAAGGGTAGCAGCAAGCTGGCATTCAGATACCATTCATTCATAGACCAAAATTCATTCGCAGACCAAGATTCATGGTTGAAAGCGACCCTTGTGGAAGAAAGATCAATTGCGATCACTCGCCCTACGGTGGAGCTGCATGTAACCCCTTCCCAAGTACAACAATCAGTCCCTACTCTCCATGAAGGGAGAGAAGTGCGGTTTGGGTGATTGATGGAGGATTTTAGCTCCAAAAGTGCACTTTCTTCTTCATAAAAACAGCCAAAACATCCATAAACCCATAACTGAAAGGCAAAGAACACAACCCAAAGGTAGAAAGTCGGTGGCCACTCCATGAGAAGAAAGATGAAGCGTACTTGATGCTCTCTTCTGCACTGCTATCCTTCTATAAATATATGCTGCAACACATCCTGTCCTCTTTTTCCACAAGGAAATTGTTAGAATATTATTGTAAGATCCCGGTCCCACTATTAATATATTTAATATATATTTTTAATTAGATATTATTATTATTATTATTTTAATGGAATGTATTTTAGTTATTTAAGTGGTTAGGATTAAGTGGGGCACACGTTAGATCAGATGCGTAGATTGGTGAGTTGGGTTAATGGGTAGATGTCTTGACCCGCAGTTTGACCCAACCCAATGACTTAAGCCCAATACTTAACCTAATCCCTTCTTTTAAATAACAGCACGTCCTTATCTTTCCCCACTAATCTCTGCAACTTTTCTCGTTCCCTGTTCGTCTTCTTCCTCTTCCAACTTCCCAAACCTCTGCAACCTTAAGATCCAGCCATCAGAATCAAGATCAGAAGAAGATACCATCATTCTTGGTTCGACTTTCTTATCTCAGGTAACACTATCATCAAACCATTAGGAATAGATCTGTACTATTAGGTTATTTTCTTGTTCTTTCCAATGTTAGATTTTGGGTAGGAATACCATAGATCTGTTCATATGAACATTTCTATCCCATCTTTTATGTCAGATCGGTGTTAGGATTGTGATCGAGCGCCGCGGTAATCTCGATTTGGGTTTTGGTTAGGAAACCTACTGCATATTTCTTCAACTTCGGATCTAAGACAAGTACATTATTATAATTTGTTATTGAATGCGTTAATTGACCTTTGATTCCTATCTAATGCATATAGGTTTGTCTATTTGCCCTTTTCTAAATGATAATGATAGATTAGGATTTTATGAATGGATATGCGGATTCCATTCTCTTTCTAATGGTTACGATTCGTGTGAATTTGAATGGGATGCACTCTCTTTAGGAAAAAGAGAGGAAAATGGATAAATAGGGAAAAAATCCCAATTTCTGTGACTGTACGAACTCGGACAACATTCTGAACGTCAAACGTTCGAACGTTGCTTTGGAACGTTCGAACGAGTGAGTTCAGAATCGTCTGAGCCAAATGACAGAGACGTCGAACGTTCGAACGTTCCCTTCGTGCGTTCGAACGTTCGAGTCTGCTCGCCCCTGAGCCAAAAACCCGAGACCCTGAACGTTCGAACGTTGGTCTCGTACGTTCGAACGTTCAGTGTACTTGGGCAATTTGTGTTTATTTTTCATTGCTCTGGCTCTGATTAATTTGGGGATTTATGATATCAAGTATGGGACTTCATATGGATCTAATAACCTTAAATTATCTACCTGGACTTGACATAAGAACCGTCTTTGGGCATACGGTATCTTATGGACGTAGGATTCAATTACCTATTATGATTTTAATGAACTCTAGCGAGAAAGGGTCAATACATCTCTATTGGAAATCCTTCTTGGATCTATGCACCATGAATTTCAAGAGATGTAACGTCCTTAACTTACTAGCGTTATTATTGTGTGTTGACGGGTATATGAGTATACGTTTAACCTTAGGATCGATTTATAATATATCTTAACCTTTGTATTTGCATGCATATATTGGTTTAGGTTATGTATTCTTTTAGATGCATACCCTACTTTGTATTATGGATTATGAGGTGGCTTGGCAAATTCGATATATGTGATTTGACTATGATATGGATTGGCCGGCCCTTCATTTTGACTTAGGACTCTTGTGTCGGAGCATTATTATTCGGGTCTATTATGCATATATGTTTCCTTTTATGTGGGTCATTTGTGAACGACTGCAGATCGTATGTGGACGGTTGATCACCGATGTGTCCGGATCACTTATAATCCGCTTTGTATGTGAACAGGTTATCTAGTTATGTGTTTATAGATCGGTTTATGACCACCGACATTGTGGACGGGCTTTCCCGATTATGTAGGACTGACCACCCAAAACGGGGACACTTGTCTCCGTGTGAATTATATATTGCTCCATTTGGTGTCTTTCAGATTTATGTCATACGTTCTTTCTTGTACTTATCTTTATCATTGTTTCTTATAATTTCAATTGTTTTTACTCATTTTGATATCGTATCTTAATTTCGAATTATGATCATGTTCTTGCTATTTACGTTACTACATTTGGTGCATAGGTATACCGAGCCCTACTTTACCAAGGAGACGGAGGAGGATCAAACGTTTCAAATGTTTGAGCCAACTGACGAACGCGAGTGGGATGCTGGAGACGGTTTCGGAGCCGTCTGAGCCTGCATTAGAGAGGACGTCATCTTAGAAACTCTTTAGATGAACTTTATATTAATGATAAACCTTTTGTAGTAATTGTTTAATTTATTCTGCAACTTTAACTATGAATGTTTATTTGATTTTCGTGTTGGATCTTAATTACGATCATTGAATACCAATTGAATGAAGCTTCCGTTGCATTTAATGGAATTTTATTTGGACTCACCACGGTTTGTGATGTGATGTGGGTCCACTTTTGGAAGCTTGTGTTGTATTAAACACAGGAATTTGAATTTATTTTAATTTTTCACGTTTTCCCCCAATTATTATTTTGGGGACGTGACAATTATAATGACAGAGAGCCAATTCTGCCCAATTGGCAGGAGCGAGACACAAGCTCGCTATAGCGAACTTGGACGGGAATGCCCAGTCCGAACCAAACTCTTTTAAAGAGTTTGATGCTAAGTGCTATTCTGATTGGAGTCTAAGTAGAATACTTATGCACGAATTTGGGTCTATAAATTGGGTGATTCTCTCAACCCAAAGAAGACACACAAGACATACATAAGAAGTTAATTCTCTCTTGATCTGAGTAGAGATATCCTAAGAGAGATTTTCTTGTTTCTCTAGAGCCATTGAGAGATTGTTTTGAATGACTGCTCTAGAAGGTTTTGTTGCTTCTACTCTCTTGTAGAAGATTGATCATCTTGGTGGACAAGGTGCGAGGAGATCAAGTAAGGAGAACGGTGCACGGTGGAAGTCGTGTTAGTGGATTCTGTGCAAGAACAACTACAGTCCTGAGGTCGAGGTACAGACTGAGGTACAGGAGCTTGTGAGTATATCTTGTAAAATGTTCGTGAACTCTTGATTTCTGGTTCGTGGTTTTTCTCACGGAAAGGGTTTCCACGATAAAACTTGTGTCTGCCTTCTTGTGGTGTGTGATTGGTAGATAGCTAGTTCTATATTATTTGATTGGTTTATTTCTGCTGTATTGATTGGTTAAATTAGAACTAGTAATTCATTCTAGTTGATCCTAAAAAACCTTCAAAAATCGACGTGATATTTAATATGATCCAACCAATACAGCCGCCTTGTTTGAAAATTCTAATGCATCATGTAACAAGGGCCATGATCTTTCGCATTAGCCAGAAGTATACACATCTATCTTTGCTGCTACATTTAAGTCTTTAACTATCGCTTTTTGGGTATTGGATATTCAACTTTACGTGTGACAAAACAAGAGCGTGAGGGCCACGGTCAACCAATTGTACAAAGTAATTCTTTTGATTTGGTCTGTAAGATTTTAACCTTGAAGAAAAAGGAAACTTTCATTAAATAGAAGATATTAACATTAATCATATACTTTGCAATTCACCCAAAATAAATAAATAACGTACATCTCAATAGCAAAAAAGGCCGAATTGTAGCTAGAGCGGTGTTTGTACTTGAATCACCCATTTTGAAGTCTCTGGACTTAAATATTTCGACACTTGACCAATCAAAGAGATGGGTTGTACGTGGAAAATTAGAAGTAGGTTGTATCAATCGGACTCTCTTTCTCAAACTATCCTTTACAAGAGACTGGGGAAGACTCAGGGGTGGCTTCACCATATATAAGGCATGAAAAGCCCTTGTTTTAGGCCCCTCAAAAAATAAAGCCCTATGGTATGGCAAAGTCATGTTTTCACATTTTAAAAAAGCATTAAAGCAACTGGCATAGTTTTTTTTTTTTTTTCTCCACAAAAAATAAGGGCTCATAATAGTAATTAGTATCACATCTCAATAAAGCCATTTTTCACATTCCAAAAAAGTATTAAAGCAATTATCATTCTTCTTTTTCTCTACAAAATATCTTTTTAAATCGCAACAAATCTCAACCTCCTTACCAATTCACCTAAGCTTTTTCAAATGAACATTTCTCTTATAGACTAATGTTTCTCTTTACATGCATATTGAAACAATTCTACCAAAAATCTAATCCTCGCCAACGCTTTTCCATCTTAGGTAATCTTAACTCTCTCAACCTCTTTGTTTCTCTATAACTAGTTTTTTTTTTTTTTATCTTATTTCTAAAGCAATCTTCTTTAAGGATTTACTGATTTGGTTTTGTCCTTTTTTTAAAATAATATATGTGGATATTTAGATAATATATGTAGGTAGTTTTTTATAGTATATATTAATCATAACTCACTAACTCAAATATAATCTATTTTTTTCTTCATATTGTAAAAACTGCATCAAATTCGAAGCTCATTTACATCTACAATATTTGTGGCCAACAATGATAAATCACTAAATTAGGTTCCACTGTTCTATGCTTTTAGGATTTTTTTAATTCTAAGCTTGTATTGTATGTTTATTATAGTTGGTCATCATTTTTTTGTAAATATTATTGGTTATGATTTTTAAATGATAAATATGTCTATTAAAAAATACGAATAAAAAAGGAAGAAGAGAAGAATAGATAGTTTGAGGCCGACCTCCTGGCCTGGGTGGTCAGCTCGGCAAACTGGGATTAGAGAAGCAAACACCCTGTAGGCAATGCCTGATTGCCCAGAAGTTCCTATGGGTTCGGCTAACCCCATGGCCTGGGTAGTTGGCCGTGCACACTAAAAGCTCTGGTTAAAGGGAATGTCCCAGGTTCTAGTCTCCTTTGTTGGAATCAAGCTTTTCCGGAATCCAGCTCAGAGTTCGGCTAAGCACTTGAGCTCAATTGAACACTCAGCTCGGTCACCCAGCTTAGCTCGGCAAAGCACCTAGCTAAGTTCGGTGAAACATTGAGCTCGGTCAGGCATTGAGGACGGTCAAGCGCTGAGCTCGGTCAATCGCGTTTGTCGCGTTTTCAACTCGCGCACTTTTCCTATCCTGTAGGCCAAATGTGCAGAAACCTTGCTGAGTACCCCTGTTTGGGGCACTGGTTAACCCACTTCCCGATGTTATTTTTAAACGAAACTTGGCGGTTTCGAAGTCCATATGATGAACTTCAAATCTGCAATTTTTGGGTAGGAATCAATCGCGTTTGTCGCGTTTTCAACTCGCTTGCCAGCTGCTTGATTCTCAACCTTTCTCCGCAGAGCTTCAATTCTGAACTCATCTAGCACATCTTCCGCATCGTCAGCGACAGCTTTAATCTTTCGAAGCTAGTCTTTTACAGCCATTTCGTTCACTTGCCGCCTTTCAGCATCTTGAAGCATGGCTTTAATCGCCTTTCAGCATCTTCAAGCACGGCTTTTTCACCAGAGAGGGAGAGATCGCAGCAGAAAGGGGGAGAGAGATCGCAGCAGAGAGGGCAGCGAGGGAGAAAGATCAGGCGAGAGAGATGAGCGCAGCAGAGAGGGGGCGAGAGAGATGAGCACAGCAGCAGGGCAGCGAGGGAGAGAGATCAGGCGAGGGATGAGCGCAGCAGTAAGGCAGCGCGGGAGAGAGATCAGGCGAGAGAGAGCGCAGCAGGATAGCGGGGGAGAGAGTGGAGAGCAGCAGCAGGGCAGAGAGAGAGAGAGAGAGATCACAGCAAGAGAAAGAGGGCAGCAGCGAAAGAGTGAGTAAGAGAGAGGGAGAGCAGCAACGAGGCCAGAAGAGCTCGACGAGATCGGGAGAGATGAGAGCTGAGAGCGAAAGAGCTTGATCGATGAGATCGGGAGAGGGAGTGCAGAGGCGAGAGAGCTCGATCGACGAGAGAGGAGTGCTGCTAGCGAGCTTCCAGAGATCTCGACAAGCGACGCTGATAGGGAGAGATAGAGAGCTGAGAGCGAGAGCAGAGATCGAGCTGAGAGCGAGGCGAGAGGGAGAGAGCTGAGAGAGACCGGCGAGAAAGAGAGAGAGGCGAATGACATGGGCGGGTAGGTCCAAGAAGGGGGGAAATGAATAAATGAGCAGGCCCCACGAAAAACTCACCTCGTATATAAATGAAGGTCGAATTCGACCTCCAGCGCTGCAATGAAGGTCGAATTCGACCTTTAACACAGCAAATGAAGGTCGAATTCGACCTCCAGCGCTGCAATGAAGGCTGAATTAGACCTTTAACACAGCAAATGAGGTCGAGTTCGACCACAAAAAAAATGGTAAAAAAAATTGAGAATCTTGTACGGATTTCCTGTTAGGTGCATAGATGGCTAAAGTGCACTGTTGCGTGTAGTGGTCATCTAAAGTGTATTATCGCGTAAAATCCTTTTTTTTTTCTTTTCTTGTATATGGAGGAATAGTAAACTATCCAATTAAGTCCAACTGAACAAGCCTAGTGTAGGTCCTAGGGACCGTCCCTAGGGTGCTCCACAACAGGATGCCCTTTCGTGCTCCTCCAGTGTATACCAATATTTGTACAAACGTGTACTCCATGGCTGAGGATATTCCACCTTTGTGCTTTGCCAGTTCTAGGTAGGGGTGTGCATCGGTCGGCTCGGTTCGGTTATTGACATATTTTTAACCTAACCAAATTTTTTTTGGTTAATTTCAACTATTTAACAAAATCAAAATTTTTTAGCGGATTAACCATCGGTTCGGTTAACCTAAAATATCGGTTTGGATTTCGGTCGGTTCGGTTAATTCCAATTATTTTGGGCCAAAGTCAAAGCCCAAAAGCTAAGTTCACAAAAGCCTTATATTTTCATTATTTTGGGCCAAAGCCCAAATGCCACTCTATACACATGCAACCTGCAGCAAACATGCAACAATTAATTGTAAAGGAATTGAAAACATTAGTTCTACAATGGTGCAACCATTATTCTACAATCTTGATAAATATAAATATATAATATATTGAATGTGCTACATTACATGGTAACTTGGTAAGTTACTAAGTCGGTACTTGATAACATGAAATAATACTTATTAATTGATGTATGTTATATTTATTTTGAATTTTTATATAAGTATTAATAGATTTTCATATTATATACATGTACACATTTTATTATATATATATTATATATTTATATAGTATGCTATAATTTCGGTTCGGTTCGGTTAATTTGGTTAATTTTTCTGTTAACCGAACCGTTAACCGAAAACCGAAATATTCAAACATCTTTAACCGAACCGCCCGATCGGTTAAGAATAACCGGTAAATTCGGTTAACGGTCGGTCGGTCCGGTTCGGTTAATCGGTTTAACCAAACTATACACACCCCTAGGTCTAGGGGTCGATACCTGGCAATGGTGTTTAGATGAGGCGATCATTACCACTTGGTTTGTCTTGTGGTTCTCCCAAATTCTATATTTTTGGAAGCACTGCATATGAAATTTGGTTAAAAAATCTGCAGTGAAGTCAGGGTACTCATCAAGCATTGATGAGATATAAGAGAACTCCATGGGTGCACCTCCCTCCATATTGCTTTAATATATATGAAATAGAAGATAAAAATGCCACGGGTGCTTAGTAATTTTTTTCTTTTAAAAGAAGGAGAAAATTTGGAGGGACTAAACTAAAATAGTAAAGATGTACAAAACTCTTCTACTCCCCATGGTAATCTTGGCAGAAAACATCAGCAGTCGTTGCCATTAGTGCAAGTCTGGGACGACCAGATATATTCACATCAAGGTTGCATTTCTGAATTGACTTTTGAACCCAGCTCACTAATTGGGTCCCCATTGTCACAGAAAAAATGTACAGTCACTACCAATATTACTAGTGGGCGGGGCTACCATGCATCGTGGCTGCACCATGTGCAGCTACGAGTCCCTATTAATTGTGAGGAGATATAAATAGGAATTGACAACACATCTTTCTCTGGTTTTCACGCGTATACATGCATTTAACCAGCTAGGTTTCTTTCCAATAATGACCCTTATGTTTAACAAGCTTTCATTATTTTTTTAACTGTCCCTCCATGCTCACAATACTCGCGCTAGTCAACATCCTGTTTCACCATTTCCCTCACACCGACTAACTACTTCCAACTATTTCTACCAACAAAATAACTATTTTTAACTCACCCCTATTTTATTTATCTTTTTAAGAAAACTCATCCATCCTCAATAGATCCTCCATTAAGATCTATTTCAACTCTTTTGACAAATTTTTTTTTTTAACTCACTCCTACTTTATTTAGGCTCCTTCAGATCCTCCATGAAGATCTAAACACTTAGTGGGGCTCACCTTGTGTTTCATTCGAGTCGACCATAGAATAAAAATTTTATAATGGTCATTTATCCCAAGTTTTGCATTCATCTAATGGGATTGGACCATAGTTATTAATTTCGTACCGTTTCGGCCAAAATGACTGAAAATTTTCGTTTCGGTCAGGTCGCCGAAATGAAAGTTCACACAAAACTTTTTATTTTAAATTTTAGTCTATTTCGACCGAAATTATGGCCGAAATGATATTTTACATAATTTCTTTTAACTTTTATACATATATATTCTTTGTACTTCTTATATTTATCCAAAATGTAGTTCCAAAAGATTTTACTAGATTGGATTAAATCCATATTAATTGTTTTACTTTTTATTTTTCTACATATATATAAATATATTATTTTTAAAATTTTCCGAAATGTAATTTCGAAAAATTCTGCCAAAATTTTACGTCGACCGAAACTTTTCACTTTAGAGGCCAAACCAAAATGGGATCCGAAACAATCTAGATAACTATGGAGTGGACCATTGAATCAACGTTGTATTCAAGACGGTGAAAACTTATCAGTCGTTGGTTAAATTGTCACGATGATGAGCCTCTGTCACCCTACTTTAAAAAAAAAAAAAAAAGAAAGTAAAACAGCAACTCCCTTTTCTCCACTATATGACAAAAAAAAAAATCCTCTTTTACAAAAAAAGTAAAAAAGATTCTCTATTAAGCAACTAAAAATAAAATACCATCATAACCTCTTATATTTTATTCTCTCTTAATTTGATGCTTCACCTCACTTTACTTCACTTCATCGTCCATCCAAACACGCCTAAAGTGACCACTATTTAAAGTTACAAACTTTAATCTTGTGATCAGAAATTCTAGCACTCTCAGTCGAACTATTAGATATTGTAACATGTAGAAGCTTTCCCTCCTTCAAAGAACTATCCTCATTGCAGGGTGGAAATGTTTGATAAGGGTTGTCCCGGGATCCTTTGAGCACAATTCTAAATTTGCCAAGATTAACTCTCTTGTCCCGTGTGTGAAAAGGGGTAGGAATCCTTTGAGCACAATCTTTTTATTATTACTCTGTACAAATAAGGATGTAAATGGGTCCCCGATTCTCCGATTACCCGGAAGTTCCGACCCGTTAAAAACTGAATTTTGGTCCTTATTTAGGCCCTGCTAAAGTCTGAGTCCAGGTCCTTTTTTTGGCCCCGTGACCTAAACGGGTCCGATTCCGGTTCCACATTGGTTCGGATCCGTGGACTCGGGACCTAACACATTACCTCAATTTTCGAGAACCTCTCCATAAAATTATTTTTTCCCCATACCATTCTCTACCTAGACCCGGACCTAGACCCACCCCATATATGGTTCTGGTTCTGGGTCTGGTTCCACATTCTCCTTAACGGCTCCGAGACGGTTCTGGGTCCGGATCCAAGTCCACCTTCTCCATAATGGTTTCAGGTCCAGATCCACTATCGATCCGGACCGGAACCGACCCGTTTACATCACTATGCACAAGCGGTTTGGTTTGGGTTGGCTCTTGGCCTTGGATCTTATCATTTTAATGCTAATTACACTGCAGATAGGTGTATTTGTTAGCTGGATGATGCTCATCAGATTCCCTCTCCTACCTTAGTACGGATTCTCTGGGATGTGTTGTTGTCATTTGGTGGGCCGTATGGAAAGCAGGAAATGAACTTATATAGGAATTAAGAGCTTAGGAGTGATTAACGTAGCCATATGTTTGATGGTACCCTCTTCTGGGCTGGAGCTAGCCACAACAATCGCCCAATATATCTCTGTTGCTTGGCCTGCGCTCTAGATTTATTTTGAGGTGTTCTATTGCGAGGGTCTTCTATGGATTTTGGCCCAACAAGGTGGGAAATGGTTGCATATGTAACTATAATCATTACATATTAATTTACATTAAACAATGGCCGGGGCATCTGCCTAGTATAGATCGTGACTTCGACCCCTCTAACCACTTTTTTTTTCCCATTTGTGGGTTCCAAATTAATAATTTTAACTGTTAATCCTTTTTAAGTTGACATCGTATTATATGTACTCAATTATTAAAGGAGAATTTATAAGTTTTTTAAATGGTGTTACTGATGTCCTTACGTAGAATTCGAAAATCCTCGTGGCTAGAAAAGTATTCATAAATGCAACAAAGAATTCAAAATTCTAGCAAAGAAATAGAACCATTTACATATAATCCAAGGTTTTAGGGGGTGTTTGGAAACAAGATATTTTAAGAGATTTTATCATATTATATGCTAGTTTAGAATATAATCTATGCACAAAAGAAGAAGGTGTTTGGATAACTTAGAAAGTAAGAAGGTGTTTGGATAACTTAGAAAGTATATTACAATATCTTACTTTCTTCTAAAAACCTTCATATTACATTATTGAAGGATATGCTGTATAAGATAATCTTTTGTTACAAAATCTTTTTTATATAGAAAGAACTCATGGGAAACTATTAATTATAGTGGCCCACTATAAGTTTTAACATTTAATGATCCTCATTGCAACTATGACTCCTAATATTACATTGGCCTCACAATGCTTACAAATTTAATGTGGGGTCCTATAACCATATCACAATTACATGGTCCTTTTTAATTATCAATATTAGGAGGGTCTTATTAATGTCACACTAGGGACCCTTCATCATGATTACCAACATTAGGTGGGTCACATACTATCAAAATTAGCTCGGTTTCTAATTAATTACTAAAATTGAATTGTGTGATTGCAGTTAGAAGTTTTTCATCATTAAATTGGTCCCACTAATTGATAGCTCCCCTTGTGTTAGTATGACTACCAATATCAAATGGATCCCATAATGATTTCTCATAGATAGATTCATCAATGATGCTTGACATTAGATAAGGTTTTACAAAAAAAGAAAAGAAAAAGATAGGCTCATTTGTGATAATCACCATTAGATGTATTACACTATGGCTATCAACGTTTGGTGGACCTACCTTAATCAAACAGTATTGCTTGGATCTCAAGGTTTTAACATTTAATCATGTGATTTTTTTAAAAATAGTGGGTCCTACCATGATTATTAACACATGTGATTACAAATTAGTGGTCATGCATTGGGTCAATTGATTACTTTCATTCCGTTTTTTATTTAGTATATCAACTTGTGAGTTTTTTTATAAATTGCCAAACACTTCAAATGTATATTGAAATTTGTAAAAATTGCCAAACACTATAAGTAACACTATATAATGATATGATATTATTTTATTCTATTATAATGAAATCTTATAATATTTAAACTTGTTGATATTATATTATGCAGTTATCCAAACACCCCCTTAGTAAAGAAACCGCCTCGTTTGAAAATTCAAACACATCCAAATGGCTCTTTTTTCTTCTTTCCTTCTGCTTGACAGTGCGTGGACACGTTGCTTGCCTTTTCATGGATGTCACATATACAGGAGATGCAACTGCCTCATCAATGTACCCTTTGAATAAATTGATCCTTGCAAGATTATATGTGACGATTTGTTAAACCCGTGGGCCAAAAGTCTATGTTAGAGTCTTGTAAGAAGGACCGTGACCTTTGTGGAGCTGACCGACTGAAGACACATACCAAGGCACGGAGTCTATTTTGTTCTGAAAAGCGGCTTTGCTAAAGATACTTGCGATCTTCGATCACAATCACAATAAAAACAAACACACAAACCATTAAATATCACATTGTAGATAAAATGTTGGATCCACAACTTGAATGATGTTAGAACCAGTACATGTT
Organism: Litsea cubeba; assembly: GCA_012931725.1. Taxonomy (NCBI): domain Eukaryota; kingdom Viridiplantae; phylum Streptophyta; class Magnoliopsida; order Laurales; family Lauraceae; genus Litsea; species Litsea cubeba. The sequence goes on along the minus strand of CM022945.1, from coordinate 6,869,545 downwards.
CTAGTTCGATTCAACCAAAATCTGCTTCACTTTAGCCGAATCATTGAAATCACTAAAATCATTGAATTTTGCCAATCTTCTAAGACTTGCCTAATTAGTAAGATTGGAGAAGTAATTTTGAATAACCAAATTTAAATCTTTAGACTATTATTAGTTTAATTTTATACAGCGTGATTAACTGTTTTAGAGTGATTTATTATTTTTAGTTATTTATGTTTAATTTTAAACATTTTTAAATGACTGAAATTTTTTAATTTACTTTTTAAATATTTTTTATTTTTAAATATGATTTAGATTATTTCAGTTTTTATTTATTTTACAATTACAAAATCAGGGTGACCTCATCCTATGTTTTCAATGGGTTGTCCAATTCTGGCCATCTTATTTATTAAAGATACCCCCGGGTTAAAGACTTTGAGAAAGATGTTGAACCCAAAACCCACTACTGGAACAGAGAGAAAAAAAAAAAGATTCTTTGAAAGGGAAGACTGACTTTTTAGTGGAAGACTGGAATGTGGGGGAGGAAGACTGACTTTTTAGTGGAAGACTGGAATGTGGGGGAGGAAGACTGACTTGTGCAGTGAAAGACTGGAAGACTGGGGAGATTTGGACTTAGAAAAATGTATTTTAGCGGTAGCCCAGGATTTCTAATCCGCACTGTCCAAGCCATTAAAGGCGAGACCGAAAATCCATCAACAGCCAGGATTACTGTAGGAATAAATCTCCCTAACATACACATGTTGTAAGGAAATGGATATTAAGTTTGGATCCAATAGGAACCCTTTTTTTTTTTTTGTTGGAAATCTCAATTTGATCACACTCAATTACTCAAGTATTGGGTAGAATCGCTCTTTTTCCAAGTGGTAAAAAACAGCAATTCTCACTTGGGTGTCAGAATTCAAACTCTAGACATGTCCCTTTTTCCCACTTATGCGAGCTTTATTCCCACTTCTTTTTTTTTTTTTTTTGGATACCCCAGCAAAGGTGGTTGGGATCATTATTTATTTATTTATTTATTTAAAGAGCCCGATACATCCGAGAAGGAAGCCCACCGAAGTGGGAAAAAAGCCCGCATATACACATCTGGGAATATAAGGGGGAGGTGGGGGTTGAACCCCTGACCTCCCCACTGAAGAACCCAACTACTTACCATTGTAGTAAAGAGCTTTATTCCTACTTCTGTGGTCTTTTTTTTCGCATGTGCGAACTATTTCTACGATCTCAGTCCCCTTGATGGGGTTTAAAAAAAATGGAGTACTGGCTAGTGGCTACTACATCAGATGGATTGCAAAATGAGCTTAACATAACTAGTTATTTCTCCAAATTTGGAACAAGAAATCACGAGGACACAGTTCAATCCAGATGTACGGCTTCTAGATTGTCGTGCCTTTTTTTACCAGAAAAATAAAAAATTCTACATGTACGGCTTGGGCAAAGAGTTAGTTGATTACCATATGAAAACGCTTTAAGTATCATATACACAGCTTGAGTGTGATAAAATAAAATTTTCTACAATCAACTGAAAAATGATCATGTCGCATGAAAGAATGAATGTGCAAAATTAACAATATCAATTATGTCATGTGAAGAACTCCATTTTATTAGTTACTTCTAATCATCTTGCCAATAAAATGGTATAGGTATTATATTTCTCTAAACAATATGTCATCGTTCAATAAGATAATGAGTGCTCGATTACATTCTCACGGATAGGACATTTCAAAATTACCGGATGAGTTTTACTTTTTCTTTTTTAAAAGTATCATAAATAAGGTAAGATGAATCTTAAAAAAAAAAAAAAAATTCATAAATATGGTATATGCCAAAGATCAGTGTCATTATTTATTTTTAATTATCTTATTTATAAAAAAAGATGGCCAAAATTACATTGCCCTAAACAACATGTTTTCTTTTGACATGATGTCATGTTTCATTACACTTTTATATATTCAAAACTGAGAAATAATGTCTGAAGTGCCTACTAAACCTAAACATTTATCCAAAAGACGAAAGAATCCGCTGTGAAGAATGGTTAGATGAGTGTCAAATTTGGGCTAAAGCAATTAACGTTTATGTCAAAGTTCCACAAACTAAATAACTTTAAAAATAAGGCGGACCATACATAAGAATCATCCGAATAGTTAATCTCATTTGTATTCGTCTCTTACCGTATTATGATGCACTTATTGTGAAAACCGGGTTCAATCTCTAGATTTGTCAACTCAACAGCCCGATAGTGTGTAAAAATTAATAAACTATTCAGCAAAAATAAACAACAAAAGCACATACTACAAGGACACCAGATTTAGAGTGGAAAACCCTAACTGTGTGAAAAACCATGGACCCAAACAAAATCAACAATCAAGCACTATGAATCTCGCAATTATAAGACACTCATAGTCTCCCCCCCCCGCCCCCCCGGATATATCCTACCTAAGGACTGCAGTTACGCTTCACGCCTCAACGACTTCACACCGTCGATTGCAATAGATCCAATCCCGCTTGACTCCTCAAATCTTCTATGAAAGAAGATGATCTTCTCCTAGGGAAGTAGAAGAAATTGCTCTCTAGAAGAACTCTTCAGCACAAGACTTCAATAAAAAACTCTATAGAAGTATTCTCTCAATTAGATCTTCTAACTCAGAATAATGAGATGAAAGTTGTATCTTTAGGGTAGCCCACGAGTCATTTAAATAGCCTTTAGGATGTGCTTAAGGTTGCCTAAGGTGATTAGGACTAAAACAAGTAGTTTAGACACAATTAGAATCAAATTTCTAATTTTCGTAGGACTCTGCCGCGTTGCCCGCTCGAGCGAATGGAAGGTCCATTCGAGCGGATGAGGTTCTGCTTAAGCTTTTGGCGACTTTCTGACTACATTCGCTCGAGCGAAAGAAAGTGCGCTTGAGTGGACCCCTTTTCTATAGATCCGAAATTTTAGCACTTCTACTTCCTTCCAAACTTTCATTTTCCAATTCTTTCAAACTATTTTTTCTCCCTTAAGTATACTTCTAATTTTTTATGATTTCTCACTTCTAATTCTGCAAGACTTTCTTCTATTAATCCTTCCAGTCTACTAACTTCTAATTCTTGCAATCTTCTAACTTTAGAGCATAATCACAATCCTTTTCTAAAAATGAAAGTTACAAGGGAAAATTACAAAACATGCTTAATTTTTTTCCAGATTTCAGAATAGGACAAATAAAAACTCAAATTTCAAATAAGGACTTAAGTTTTCCATTCACGTTTCAAATAAGGACATCCGACGAGAAAGTGACTTTTCCGGCTACTTGTCCCTCTATTTTTTTTCAAAATACCCAAAATGCCCATAAGCCCTTTATTCTTCCTTGTCTCTGGCTGTTTCACCCTCTTCTGGCTCCATAGACACCATCTCACTGTCTCCCCCTCCTCTTCTTGGGCAGCTTTTCCAGCACGATCGTCATCGCCGATGCGGAGATCGTCGTCCTCTCTATCACGCTCGAACTCCTTTTCGACGAGTGCATCAGATATTGTATGCAGTTCCTTGAAGGCATCTTGTGGAGCGAGGACGAGGAGAAGAAAGCCCTCGGCCTCATCCTTCTCCTCAGCCATGAGTAGTCGCAGAGCTCCTCGCTAGAGATTTTCCCCTGCGCAAAAATTCGTCTGAGAAAATGCTTAATCCCCATTTCTAGACCGCCGTTGAGGTAGTTTAGCCGGAGAAAAAATCGAGATCGGAGGCGAGCCTCTTGATTTCTCATCATTTCTCAATCAGTTGGCCACATCCCTCGAATTCGGTTTCTGTGGGACGCTTGCAGTTTCTTACCTCGAAGAAGACGGTGAGATTGGAGCCGCCGACGGTGCAGCGACCATGTTTGCTGCCTTTGACAGCGAGGTCGACGGTTGCCTCGAAGAAACGCGCGTGTTTGTCGCTGTAAGGGTCAAAAAGCACATGACATGCGCTGTCAGGCCATTGAACCCGAGAGGCACCTCGCTATACGAGGGTGCAGCTCGCTATAGCGAGTGAGGCGGACCAAGGCCAGTCTGATCCGGTTCGAACTCTTTTAAGAGTTTGAAAAGGGACTTCTCTTCTGAATGGTTTATAACTAGGAGTCTTATGCACGAAATTGGGCCTATAAATTGGGTGATTCTCTCAACCCAAAGAAGACACACAAGAAGTTAATTCTCTCTTGATCTGAGGTTAGAATATTATAAGAGAGAATTCCTTGTTTCTCTAGAGCCATTGAGAGATTGTTCTGAAGGACTGCTCTAGAAGGTTTTGTTGATTCTACTCTCTTGTATAAGATTGATCATCTTGGTGGACAAGGTGCGAGGAGATCAAGTAAGGAGAACGGTGCACGGTGGAAGTCGTATTAGTGGATTCTGTGCAAGAACAACTACGGTCCTTAGGTCGAGGTACAGACTGAGGTAAAGGAGCCTGTGAGTATATCTTGTAAACTGTTCGTGAACTCTTGATTTCTGGTTTGTGGTTTTTCTCCTGGGAAGAGTTTCCATGTAAAATTTGTGTCTGCCTTCTTGTGGTGATTGCTTGGTAGATTTATTTGCTAGTTCTGTCTGATTGGTTTATTTCCACTGCATTGATTGGTTAAACTAGAACTAGTAATTCATTCTAGTGGGTCCTAATAAACCTTCAATTGGTATCAGAGCGGGTTACAATATTTTATTGTGTTGATCCAAATATTGCTGGAATGAATATCTACCGCGAAGGCACTTCAATCAATAAGCCTCCTCTGTTGGATGGTAGCAATTATGCTAATTGGAAAGCCAGGATGATTGCCTTCTTGAAAGCCATAGATCTGAAAGTTTGGAAATCTGTTAAGAATGGTTATTCCTTGCCCATTATTACTGCTGATGGGGTAACTGATCCCAAACCTGAAGATAAGTGGACTAAGGAAGAAGAGTTGGCTGCCACTTGTAATTCTAGGGCTTTGAATGCTATTTATAATGGAGCTAATATGTCTGAGTTTCGTAGAATTTCTACATGCACTACTGCGAAAGAAGCTTGTGATATTCTACAAACTGTGCATGAAGGGACTGACACTGTCAAACAGTCAAAACTTCAGAAATTGTATACAGCCTTTGAAATCATAAAGATGGAAGATGATGAAACTTTTGATGATTTCAATTCGAAGCTGAATGCAATTGTGAATGATACCTTTACTTTGGGAGAACCAATTCCTGAAAACAGAATTGTTAAAAAGATTTTGAGTCTCTCCCAGAAAGGTTTGTTGGAAGGTTGTGGCTATAGAGAAAAGTAAAAATTTGAATACGCTCAAGGTTGATGAGTTGGTTGGCAACCTACAAACTTTTGAAGCAAACCTTAGGTCTAATGGGAAGACAAAATCTCAAGGTATTGCTTTGAAAGCGTTTAAGGAATCATTCAAGAAAGCGTCCAATGAATCATATAAGAAAGCTGCAAGTGATTCAGATTCAGATTCCGAGGAAATTGATCCCCAAGTTGATGTACAGTTCATAAAGCAATTCAAGCTTTTTATGAAAGGGCAGAAAACCAATGTGAAGATCCCTAAAAATTATGGAAAGAAGAAATCTTTTAAAGGGATTCAATGTTATGAGTGTCAAGGCTATGGACACATTGCTAATGACTGCGGAAACAAAAATCTAAAAAGAAGGCTTTGAATACTACTTGGGAAGATGACACTTCTGATGAGAATGATGAAAATCCTGAGTCTGACAAGTCTGACACTGGCAGGGGGAAGTTTATTGCTTTTATGGCAACTTCTAGTTCTGTTGCTTCCCATGTTTCTTCTGAAGCTGAGACTGATCAAGATACTGAGTCAGAAGAAGGACCAGATTGGAAAGCTGAATATGAAAAACTTTTCAAGAAAACCATGAAAATGGTTAAAGTGAATGAAAAAGTTGCTATTAATTGGCAAAAATCTGAAGAGCAGAATTCCTCCTTGAAAGCTGAACTTGCTGATTCACTTGCAAAAGTACAAAAATTGGAGGATGAAAATAACAAGTTGGCTGACAGATTGACTGCAGAATCACAAAAGTGTGACTTACTTGATTCTGATATGAAGACTTTGAAAGCAGAGAATTCTGATCTGAATGGAAGACTCAAGATGATTCTATCTGAGTTAGACACTGCTAAAGCTTCATTGAACAGGATGAATACTGGGTCTAAAAAATTAGATGACATCTTGTGCAGTCAAAAGGCAAACACTGACAAGCATGGCATTGGCTACGCTAACGGAGCATCCACTTCAAATGTCAAAGGTAAAAATTGTTTTGTTAAAAATTTAGTTGTTACTAATCCTATTGTTCATGTTGCAAAGAAAGCTCTAAAGAAGCAGAATGTGTTACGTCCTGAACGAATCCCCACTTGTCATCATTGTGGAATTAAAGGACACATTCGACCCCATTGCAACAAGCTGCGAAGTTTACCGAATCAAAAGCAATGGAAAACACAGAAGACTGAGCTGAAAAAGGACGAATATCAAAGTTGTCTGAGTCAAGAAAGAAGACATCTCTTCTGTATTGGTACACACTTTACTGAAATATTTAAATTTACAAGTGTGTGTACCTACACTTCATCACCCCTGATCTACATGATCAAGCCCCCACCCCAGTGATGATACGAAGATCATATTGAGGGGGAGTCAATATTGAGGGGGAGCTACTGCATTCAGATTGACAGAAACTGCATGATGATATTTGTTTGTCAATTATGGACAAAAACAGGGGGAGAATAATGAAGCTAGGGGGAGCTATACAAGCCAAGGCAATTCAAGAGCTACATGTTCAAGCAAAGGGAATATATGATCTACAAAGCTGATTTTTTTTATTTTAAAATTCAATGTATTTTGGGTTTTACTTTTGGGTAGATCAAATTGTATTTTTCTAGGGGATTTTGTCCAAGAATTGCCAAAAGGGGGAGATTGTAAGGGTAAAAAAGCACATGACATGCGCTGTCAGGCCATTGAACCCGAGAGGCATCTCGCTATAGCGAGGGTGCAGCTCGCTATAGCGAGCGAGGCGGACCAAGCCCAGTCCGATCCGGTTAGAACTCTTTTAAGAGTTTGAAAAGGGACTTCTCTTCTGAATGGTTTATAACTAGGAGTCTTATGCACGAAATTGGGCCTATAAATTGGGTGATTCTCTCAACCCAAAGAAGACACACAAGAAGTTAATTCTCTCTTGATCTGAGGTTATAATATTATAAGGGAGATTTCCTTGTTTCTCTAGAGCCATTGAGAGATTGTTCTGAATGACTACTCTAAAAGGTTTTGTTACTTTTAGTCTCTTGTAGAAGATTGATCATCTTAGTGGACAAGGTGCGAGGAGATCAAGTCAGGAGAACGGTGCACGGTGATAGTCGTGTTAGTGGATTCTGTGCAAGAACAACTACGGTCCTTAGGTCGAGGTACAGACTGAGGTAAAAGAGCCTGTGAGTATATCTTGTAAACTGTTCGTGAACTCTTGATTTCAAGTTCGTGGTTTTTCTCTCGGAAAGGGTTTCCACGTAAAATTTGTGTCTGCCTTCTTGTGGTGATTTCTTGGTAGATTTATTTGCTAGTTCTGCCTGATTGGTTTATTTCCGCTGCATTGATTGGTTAAACTAGAACTAGTAATTCATTCTAGTGGGTCCTAATAAACCTTCAGCCGCCCTTGCCAGCGAGGTTATAGGAGTTTTCAAGCACGCACCAGCCAAACCTCCCAACGTGTTTGTTGCCCTGTGACATTTGGCAAAGGCCGGAAAAAAGAAACGCACAGTTTCAGAAAATCCAAATAAAACCGAGGATGCAAAGATGGTGGCGTTAAGATGGTGGTTGGGATGGAGTTCGTTGGGACACGCTTAGCACTCAATTAAGAAAAAACACGCTTCTTCGTTGGCGATACCCGATCATGTCACTGTGGACGACAATGGTGGTTGGAATTGGAAGGGAGGAATATGAAGTCAAGGCTATTTTGGGTATTTTAAAAAAAATACAGAAATAAGTGGTCGGAAAACTCATCCACTTGCCGGATGTCCTTATTTGAAACGTGAATGAAAAACTTAAGTCCATATTTGAAATGTGAGTTTTTATTTGTCCTATTTTGAAATCTGGGGAAAACTTGAGTCCTGTTTTGTGATTTTCTCAAGTTACAACTCAATGGACCCAGAGTTTTGTCCAACCCATGAATTAACCAATATAAAAAAAACCTAACAATCTCCCCATTTGGCAATTCATGGACAAAACTCCCTAAGATAATACAAATTAATCTAAAAAAAAACATTGAATTTAAAAAAGCTAGTAATCAGCACAAGTAAATTTGCATTATCTCTGGCTTCTTCCAAACTTCTTGTTCTCCCCATTTATTTGTCGCCTTTCTCCCCCTTTTTGTCCATAATTGACAAAGTTAATGATGAGAACTGCAGCAAACCTGTCAATTAGGGTCAATAGCTCCCCCTCAATTGCAACTCCCTCTGAATAGTATCTTCATAGCAGTGCTGAGGTGGGAACTTGATCTCCTTGATCAGGGCTATTTATAATTGGCCACCCACACTCGTGTAGTTTGATCTTTTTAAAATAGTGTGAGCAAACTTCATTTGGCAAATCCGACATTCTTACCCAAATTGGAGTCGTCTTGGGTGGGGAAAAATTCTTCTGCTATTGTTTTGTCTTAGATAGACTTTGCAGCTTCTTATAATGGGGATGAATGTGTCCTTTCAATCCACAACGATGCCAAGTGGATGTGCGTGCAATGCGTGACATATTCTTTTTCTTGGAACTACTTATCACATTATGTATATGTGAAGTATGTGGAGTAGTATGTGCAACACTTAAAACAAAACAAACAACATAGGAAGGGGGAACATCACTAGCAATCCAAGACATAACAACAATCCAAAAAACCAGTTAAAAAGAAGCTACATCCTTCCAGTTGAATTTTCATATACAGAAGTTCCTGCTCCACGCAGTGGGACAACTTCATTAAAGAATAGATAGAAATTTCTGCGCTTGTGGAAGAAAATCCTCAAACTTGCTAAAGAGCACTGCTTTCTTCGCTTGTACAAATTATATACTTGCACAATAACCAGAGCTAAGCACGGGCATGATCCCACTTGGTTAGGGTCACGACTCCATGTAATTACTTTTGACATTTATCTAATAACTAATTATATATTGGTATTGTGTGGTGTAGTGCTGGTTAGGTTAGTTATTTAAAAAGGCAGAAGGTTATGAGCTCCAAATCTCACAACCTATACATTTTTGGCTTTTTACCAAGGCTCGATAAAAAAAGTTAAAATTGAAAGAAATTTGGTCAAAATTTAATCCGAAACCCTTGTTTTTCATATAGTATAATGGGAATTTCTGACAGTCATATGATGATTATTTCCTTATGGCCTGTTTGATTGCAAGTATTTTTTTTATGAAAATTCTCTATTTTGGAAATTTCTAGCAGAAATGAAGAGCACGTCCTTGGGAATTACAAATTCTCAGTTTGAGAGAGTTTGAAGGGTGAGAATTAGCCAAGGCCCAAGAGTCTTATGTACAAGAGAGTATATTCTGTGCACCAAAAAACATTAAAGTAGCCGGTTGCATAAATTAGGAGGGTGGGGTTTTACCTCACTAGATCCCAACTCCCAAGGCCAAGACTCCATAAAATAAGTCTTTAACCTGTACAGTTGCACCCGATAGTGCCATAAAAAGAATTTGAGGGGAAAAAACCATGCACAACCCCTGCACCCACCCATTTCCTTAGATATCACTTACAACCAGAAATACTTATGTAGAGTTTCCACTGTATGTTTATCACTAAGGTCGGCATCTAAAATTGTACTTAGAATGGTGTGTTCGTATTCCAAGCACCCTTTATTTTATTTTTGCTAGTAAGGAAGAACATAGATTAAAGGAAAAAAAAATTTCCAAGCGCCGAATTTGAAGTCGCTCGGGGCTTGGATATTTAGCGACAACCAATCAAAGAGATTGGTTGTAACTTGTAAGTGGAAAATTCAAAGCATCCTTTTAAGCTGCATTGGCCAGAGACCAATGAAACGGAATCTCTCTTTCTCAATCTATCCCCACAAGAGATGGTGGAAGACTGACTTTTAATTGACAGAGACGGGGAGAGATGGTGGAGAAAGACTAGACTCTATAAATGGAAGACTTGGAAAGAGGGAGAGGAAGGCCGACTTTGGTGGCTGAAGACTAACACATGTCCCTCGCTCTAAGGTGTGGGACCCCTTCATTATAATTCCATACTTGGGGAAGAGAATCCCATAACTTGCTGAGCAATTTGCCTTTTTCACCTACAGGACTGTTGAATATTTTTTACTAGGAGCACTGTTGGCTAAACACTAAGTGGGGCCCACCTTATGTTTCATCCTGAGTGGACCATAAAAGAAGAATTATCTAAGGGCCCGTTTAATTAGCAATTTACTAAGTTAGTAAAAGTAATGTAAAGCCTCCATTATTCAGAAAATGGGTTACATCAAAAGTACACATCTTCAAAATTTTCTCATTCTTTTTAACAAAAATTATCCACTAAATAACAAAAAAGGCTCACTTTTTACACAAAAAGTCAAGAATATACCATACAATTCACTAAAGACAAAATATCATTATAACCCCCTTAGAAAACACATGAATATAAATAGACCCTACCTTGACATTCCCGCAAAAATTAGCTCGCACAAATGTGCCCTAGGAGCTTAATAATCTACATGGAATTGAATTCCTCAAATGGGTTATATCAGAAGATTAATAAATAGGTGAGGGTGAAAGCATAGTTCTCTAGGGGTGTACATCGGGTTGGGTCCCGGGTTATCGAACCCGACCCGATTATTTTATGCACACCGGGAACCCGACCGAATACCGGATTAGGTATAGCCGGGTTTGTCGGGTTCGGGTTACCGGGTAACCCGGTTACAAATTTTATTTTATTTTATTTTTTTAAAATTTTTTTTTTGTGTTATAGTGTTTATTTCGTTATTTGTTTTTCATGTACTGCTGATGTTTTCTACTTTTCTTGCTACTTTTTTTAGTGTCAGCACGGAGCTGCAAGTCAACTTCATGGTCCAGGAAAGTCATTAGACCATTCTTGGAGTCCTCATGTAATGCGGAATTGGGCCTTACAAAACTCAATTAATAAAACAAACAAAATATAAATGGATTGGACTGGACCGGGTCCAATGGGCTGATCGACCCACAGATCATGGGTTGTCCTGCGTCAACATGTAACTGAGATAAGTTATTTCTATCCAGTAAGTGAGAAACCCTATTCCATTGCTAAGAAATTGAAGAACTCATGGATAAACTGATAATTGCTGTAGCAAACCCTGGACTGACATTTAATGTTCTTTCTTTTTCACTGGCCAAACTTGCCAATTTATGTCGGCTTAATGCCTTGGATTCAAAATGTGTGGGAAAACGACTTGCATGGATCACCACCGAGTGCATTGGCACTGGATTTGATTTGGCAAAGTACCGTTGGATGCACCCAATTGCTGAAGAGTGTGCTCTGACAAACCCTGTTGTATTTTGCTCTCAGTTGAACAAGAAGGAAGCCACTTAATTCCAAGAACTTGCTGAAGTTGAACTTCTCTAGATTTGCAGATCGCTTAACTGCTTGCGGCTTTGCTAAAATATGGAAGTCCCAAAACATCCTCAATATCTTTTACATGACTTTATACAGGAGGTTAATAGGCCCGGTTTATATTAGATCTCTGGTTGACTATGGCATTGCTATGCATTATTGGTTGTTCTTTGTTGCAGTTAACTCTTTCTTTGTACATTGACTAGCCTGGTTTTGGATTTCCTTACTCCATGTTTTTGGATTTCAGTGGGCTATGCTGCAGTTTTTGTTGATGTTGCAGAAATGCAGTTGTATAGGTCTGGCAAGGGTAAGTTTGATGTTCTTGGCATTTATCCTCTTATCATGGTTGTGTACTCTTGAATGAGTGTGTATAGCTTCAGAGCCAATGCACAGATGGAAGGTGGTCAATAATAAAAAAAGGTAAGGGTAGTTTCATGGCCCATGGGCATTTTGCACAAAAGAGTTTTGAGGGCCTTCAAACTCCAATATCTAGAAAGGGCGTGAGAGATGGAAAGTGAGAACGAGAGACTGAGAGAGAATGAGAGATGTCTGGCCAAACTAGCCCTAGGTATTATAAAATATTAAAATTTATTTATTTTAATATTTTTTATAACCGACCCGATAACCTGATTAACCGAACATGGTTAACCCGGGACCCGGTCCGGATTAATACGTGCCGGGTCGGGTGAGACCCGACCCGGTCTAAGACCATGTTTCACCCGCCCGAATACGACCGGGCCGGGCCGGGTTACCGAGTCGGACCGGGTTTCCAAACCCGGTGTACACCCCTAGTTCTCTTCCATGTTTTAGGCCGTCGTGTCAGAGTCTCTCGGCTTTGCCCGTTTGCCGGTCACTCGTCACAATATGGTTCCAGTTAGCTGCAGCAAGAGAGTAGTAAAGACTGAAAAACTGTTACCTATGGATCAGGAGGCTCTTTCTTAATAGAATTGAAACTTTTAACAGGCCTGGCCCAACCAGCTGAAAGTGTGGTCCATGACTTTGGAGGCCTGGCCCAACCAGCTGAAAGTGTTGTCCTTGACTTTGGAGGCCCGGCCCATAAACAACGTTGAGAACAACCTGCTTTGAGCTAAGGACTTTTTGATGCGAGGGTTTGATTGAATTTAGAATCTTTGAATTTCTGAAATAACCAAACTTCATAATTCGAATTTACTTGCCATATACCGAACCCTGATGACAAAATATTATGATTGGATTCTTATAAGATTTTTGTCCACCATTCTAAATTCTAATATTTCTCAGTTTTTTATTTGGATATTTGTTGGAATTTTATCTTATTGTTTTATATATATACATGTGTTTCACTCTTTATAAAATGTGAGATTTTATTGTACAAGAAAAATATTCGCCAAGGAATAACATGCAACCTCTTCATACTTACATCGAATAGCATCAACAGTAATAAAATGTTAGTTTTAATTTGTAATTGGATTCCATGTGATAAGGGCCTTGGGAGACTAATATCTACAACTTCTAATCTGAATCTGGTTGTTAGTGATCTTTTAGACAACAATTAAAACTGGGTTTAGAAAAATTTAAGAGAACTTTCAACAATTGGTTGGATATAGAGGATATTCTTAAGATCTACATTTTTTTTAAGAGCAAGTTAGTTAGGTCTTCATTTTCTCAAAATAATAAAATACAGAAAGGGGAGTCCAAGTCACCCAACAGGGATCTTAGAACCTCCCAATGGGGCATAGCCCACTAAAGAAACCAAAAAAAAACTAAGATCAAACTAACACAATCATGAAATATAGGTGAAGTTATACATCAGCTCAATATTATTCACATCCCTTGGAGTTGTATCAGAAGTTTTACTGATGAATTTGCTGAACCTGTGAGGGTGTATCAACGAGAATTGCACGTGCTCAAATCGTTTAACCTCATAAAGTCTTCTGGCTTGAAATCTCATGATCCATTCAGATTGATCTGGAATGAGGATAGCTCGCTGAATAGATTTTTCCGTTTCAATAATAATGGATGATACATTGTGTGGAACAATCTCCAAGATGCGAAATATCCCTTCATAATAGTTTAGAACCGGCTCTATTCGTCCCTTTAACTGGCTGATGAAGATCCCGCCAAAGAACACCCACTACTAGAAAACTGAGTTTTGGCGCAGCAGAAAGCGGGCGGCCGCTCTTGGCGGTCGCAAAAGCCCATTCTAACAAACACCCGCATAAATCATTTTTTTCTTCAGTTTTCCTTCCCCCCTCTTTTTTCCTCTGCTCCCGCGCTCTGCCCTCTCCCTCTCCCTCTCCCTCTCCCTCCCTCTCTCTCACAGAAATCGATGATCTCCCTCTCTCTCGCGCTTGGATCTCTCCCCATCGCAGCGTCTCCCTCTCGGATTTGGTCTCGACCCTACTCGACGCCAACAAGCTAAAAAAACCCATACATCCTTCCTCGGCCCGGCCAAGAAGATGACCTCTTTCTTCTCGACTCTGCCAGCAGCTCTTTCTACACCCTCTTCTTCCCAATCTCTCAAGGTAATAATATTCTGATTGATCGATTTCTTTCATCTAGGGTTTTTAGAGTTTTGTTGTCTTTGGGGTTTGTTTTTGTTTTAATGTCTCCTTCCCTGTTGCATGGCAGATATGCTGGCAATGGCGTTGATGGATTCTCAGATGGAGAATCAAATGCCGCGATGTTTCATCGGCCGCGGAGTTTTGCTGTGGATTCGATAGGGAATGTGTATGTCGCGGACAGGAGCAATCACGCCATTAGGAAGATCCCCCAATCAGGTGGGGTTTCGTGTTTCTACTGTGATGCCGTTTGTTTGGGTTTTTTTCTTACATGAACATGTACTCAGTGTTTCATTGTTGCCATATACATTTTGTCACCACATATAATAAGCGGTTTGAAATTCGTGGATATTATCTGATGTTTAAAGAGTTACAGTTTATCTGATTACCTCTAAATTCTATTGGAATGAGAATGTCTTTTGTGCATATTGAACAATCTTTGAAAAATAGTTTGCTCTGAAACACTTTAGTTCAGTATTATTGAATTTGGACTCAAGTGGAGCCAGGGGGGGGGGGTGGTTGGGGGTTTTTAATGTTAAGATATTTGGGGCCTGTTTGGATGTGGAGCAGAGAGAACTGTTTGAAACGCAGAATTGAACTGTGGAGAGCACTTCCATTTTCTCCACCCTTTCTTCTTTACAGACAGATCCATAGTTTCCCCCCATCTGGTTGGATTTATTGAATGAAAAATATTGTTTCTTATTCGCGTGTAGGAAGGCGAAGCTGTATCGATTTGATAAGGAAGGGAATCAGTGGAAGGAGCGGGGTGTTGGGACAGTGAAGCTCCTTAAGCATAAGGAAAGTGGGAAGGTTCGGTTGGTCATGCGACAGGCGAAGACTCTCAAGATCTGTGCCAACCATCTAGGTCAGCCTCGAAGCCAATTTAGTTCTGTTACCTTTTGGATCTATGTAATGCTACCCCAATTGGGTGTGATTTTCCGTGAATTTGATCCCTCTTTTTGTCGTGCATGCAGTGGTGCCATCGATAACAATACAAGAACATGCTGGAAATGATAAGTCGTGCGTCTGGCACGCAGCTGATTTCTCTGATGGGGAGTTGAAGAACGAGATGTTCTGCATTCGCTTCGGATCTGTGGAGAGTGAGTATTGTGCTAATGACATTTTGCTTCTTTACCTATTATTGTGACACTGTTTGCCTGCTGCAGATTGAGATTTTATTTTATTTATTATTATTATTTTTTGCATATTGCTATGAGTTATTAAAGGGTTCTGCAGTATCTGTTCAGCCGGGCCTACTAGATAAATGGTCTGGATCGCTAAAGGTGGACCCCACTTGTGTGCCTGAAAGTGAGAATTGCCCATTTGGTTGGTGTGGTATTGGTGGGCTTTTGATTTTTTTAATGGATCTTTCTTATCACTAGTTGCTTTGCTTGATAATTCTGTTGGGAAAATCAGTATTATTTTTTCTGTTTTGTGGCTTCCGGGGACTTAATTTACGGGCCGTGATCCTCAAATATGTTTGTTGACAATTGACATGGCCTTGTTACTTACTAAGTTAGTATAGATTCTTCATGATGGCTTTCCTGTCATTATTTATTTGCCGAATTATACAATTTAAGAAGAGTCTATTTCTCATCCTCTTCAAAACGTAAATGGGCTACGTTTTTCTTTTGTTCTTGCTAGGACTCAACTCCTTGTTTCAGCTGTATACTTCATGGCAGTAAATGATGCTGAACGTGTTATAATCTGAACCACTATAATACATCAGTCGACCATCACATCCAAATACTACAGTCTTTAGTCAAATATCACAGGTCTCTAGTCTATAACGCGTATTGGTGGGAGGATAACTTTGGGTTGGTACCATTAAAAAAAAAACTGTGGTTTCAACCATTCTCTACCATCATTGCACCTAGATGTGTAGATTAAAATTAAATTGGACGAGGCATTGATGTCATTTTGTATAAGTATTCTATGACAAATACTTATTCTCTCTCTCTCTCTCTAGATATATATATATACATTCCTAATCTGAGGATTTGTTTCAAGATAGACCAGAACGGAGAAACAACCTTGGGACAAGGCTTTGATGATATATATATGTATATGTATGTATGTATGTATTCCTTCTCCTTGCTCTTTGAACAAGAAAAGGGTTTGATCACAATGATGATGTTCATCTTGGATTTAAATCTATAGCAGATATTTGTGTTTGCACGTGTATTATTGTTCTTTTATTTTGTTGCCCTTCTCTTACCTATGAAGTGCTGAACTTATTTTATTATTATTATTATTCTTGCATTCCTAGATTTTTCATTGAACGCATGAATTTATGCATGTTTAAGCTCCTAAGCCTGCTTTTCATGTTCTGTGTACTTGTTTAACCTCTCTTTCTTGAGATGAACTGTAAGAAGTTCAGAGAGTTGAATGTTACATAATGTCCTGGCTGCACATTTTGCATACCATATATGCAGTCACTGTGAAATATTTGTGCAATATGGAAAAAGCCATATATATTGTAAAGTGACAGGAATGCATGATGGTTATGTCAGTGTATTGTAGATCATGCAACGAGAACTTTACCAACCAGTGCTTGAAATCCTAGTTCTTGCTACTTCATTTGTGCTAGAGCTCAAGCCATCTTCTGGTTATATTTTTTCTTGAAGGTTCTTAACCCATTTAATTGCCTTAATATATCATAGGTGAAGCACTTCTTGATTAAAATGAGATATTTTATAAAAGCAGAAATCCTTATTCTAGTTGGAATCATTGGTGTTAATAACTCCTCTGTATGGACAGGATACTGTTTTCAGCCCCTGTGCTCTTAGCTGTGGTCATCTATTCTATAAAGGATGTGCTTGTTCTGCAGCTTCTGTGCTGCTCTTTGAAGGCCCCAAGGCTGCAGATCCAAAATCGAAGTGTCCTATTTGTAGAGAGGTATGTATTTTCTTACCACTGCGTTCGATCACTTAAAAATAAAGATGGGGCAAATCTAGAATCATAGTTAACTTGGGAGTTCCAATTAGACTTGCAATAATGTTGTATTATTGTAGTGAAGCAATTTCACATATTGCAAGCTGCAACAAATCCAGTCTTCCTTGAGACAGCAAAGCATCTGCTAAGGTTGAAGCACTATCCATTATTGACAAATATTGTGTGATCCTGATCCTAGTATTAATTGATAGACATGCTTACTAAGTTTATAAGCTCTGGTGCCCAGATGTGGCGAGGACACGCCATATATAGCGGGGGCATGGATTTTACATATGAAATTGAAGGATTGGATATGGTGCATCTGCCTACTTTTAAGCATCCGGGTACCATAGAGTGGAGAGAGATTTTGTTTCTTCATATGAAGCTGAGTATGATCGAAATCTATGCTCTTTAAATATGTTAATGGGCCCTTGTCCGCACCAATACACAAGGACCTAACTTGAAAAGTTGGGCCATGGGCTCTAATTTTGACTCAATCGGCAATTAAGATCTGGTCCAGGTTCAATTGTGTCCATAACTAACAAGTCCCTGAATGTATCTACAACTTTAATATGCAATTGGTTTGGGCCTAGCATTTAGACTATTTCAGCACCATCATCATCTTTCTCACCAAGGTGCTTGAAGGTGATGTGTTTTCATCTATTTAAGACCACCCACAAATTAGCCGCGTAGCCTTATTTCATCAATTTAGGATTGTCTTTCTTGAGTTTTCTTTTGCCACTCAGCCCTATTCAGAGTCCCATATTTAACATGTCTTTCCTCACTATTTCATTCAAGGTTGTTGGACTAAAAACCAATTAGCCCATTTAAAAGACTAGCCAGAGGATCCGACTCTAGATCATAAGGCCTGTTCGACAACCAGGTTCAGGCCTACAATAGCGAGAACAATTGGGATTGGTCTGGTTCTATAGTTATGTGACCTGTTGGCATGTTCGTGTCAATGAACTCTACCTGTTTATTACATTCTATCTCCCTCTTTTGCTATCTCTTCCTCTCTCCTTTTCTATTAGAAACGTCCATATTATTCTGATCCTTAACAAAGACACAATCCGAACCTCTCCCTTCCCCAATTACAAAACCCACAGTTCATGTTACATTGCCAAAATCCAAATGCATAAGATTGAATGAAGAGTTTCTTTTTAGCCACAAAGTTTTTCTGTATCATCACTTATAAAAAGTAGTAATAAAAAAAGAGTTGTTTATTTAATGTTAGCTTGACAGAGTGCAGTGCCTTTCACATGTAAAGAAATTCCATTATCATTGTGGCCATCTAATTGATTTTTCAGTATTCCCCTTAATTTTCACCTGCTTGATAAAAATCTGCAAGCCATTTAATCCTCTTCTTGAGGAGACTTATGCAGCTGACTGTCAGACAAAGGCATCCGCTTTTTCTCAGAGAAGGTTTCTACACAACCAATTTTCTTCAATACATACTTGTTTATTATGTGGATTGAATCACTTGAGTTGAATCTTCCTCACTATGTTTTCTGGATTATGCACGTCCCCTACTTGTACAATTTGTTAAGATGATATGCGAGGCATGATAAGATAGTATTTCATAATTACATATTGGTTTTAAGCTTGCTCCATATGTTCATTATACATCGACCACATTTATTCTCACTTTTGTGGACTCCAAATTCATTTTGCCAAGTCATTCATCTTCTTTATAGGGCTAAGGAACCCTAATAAGATGTATTATATCATAATTAAAATATTCATGGATCTTGAGAAGTTTGTAAAAGAACTTCAAAAAATCCCAACCTAAAGATTTAATTTCTTGTATGCATGGTGGCTGTGTGCATGGTGGTGCAGCAGGTGGGCTATGTATGGTGGGTGTGTGCAGGGTGGTGCAGTAGGTGGGCTGTGCAGGTGTGTGCGTGCAGGGTGGTGCAATAGGTGGGTGTCAATTGTTTTCTCTTTTCCTTTTCTTTTCGATTTTTTTCTAATGTAGCTCAAAATATTATAGCATCTATGGTATTTCATTATGAGAAATCAAATATTCAATTTATGAACTTGTTTCTTATCACACTCTAACCAGAGAATGTCAATTGTTTTGTAAGTCCTTTTCATAAATCCTAATTATCAAAAGGTGTATGGAAGGGAGTAGAGAAGAAAGATGTTGCACACTTTTATTTGGTTTGTAATTTTGTAGTAGTTGAGGATTCCTCTTATAAGTTCTTCTTGATTTTCAGGTGGGTGTTTTGGGATTTATTGGTTTATTACCTTGAATGGGTTATCAGGGATGTTTTCCTTTAATGTGGTCATTGAAAGTTGTTATGGTTTGATGTTGCAGCCTACTGTGTAGTTGCAGTTGAGTCACTGCCACTGTCACTGCCAAGGCATAGGAGTCATTCCAGGTACATGTATATATGTATCATTTGTGTATTGCAGATTTATCAACTTATCCATTGTTATTTTTATTTTATTTTTTTGTACTTAAGTTGATTTGTAGAAGATAGGAGTCATTCCAGGTAGATGAGTACCGGGTTGAGATGTGCAATGCCATGTCGATTAATGATGAATCCAAGAACATAGTAACCAAGCGAATTTACAAGAAATATAAGCAGGTAACTCCAGAAGATGCATTTTGTGTGCTTATGCATCTTCATTTTCTCATAATGGTCGAGAACTTGGTTTTCCAAGTAACTGGTTTGGCCATAAAATTGTGTATGTATAGTATTAAAAGGCTATTATGAAGAACCTGGCACCTGAAGCGTAATAAAACTCTCACTGCTTCTAAGTTTTTCTTCATTGTTTGTGCTTGATCATTGCCTCCTTTCTTCATTGCATCAAAGATCAAAGAGGATTCAACAGTGTACAAGAAGCCTTATGGATTATGGGGCATGTTTGGCATCAAATTCCATAGCCTGTAACGGATCAGATTTTTATAATAGAATAAAATGGTCTATCTGTTATTTTATAAGTGAGTATTTAGTTTTACTACTTCAGTCCATGTTTCATTGTTCTCCTGCTTTTTTAAATTGCTCGTCTTCTGCTTCTCAGTGTCTATAATATTTGTAGCTCTGTAGTTTGAGCATTGGACTTTTTTTCAACCCTATTTGACATCATTGTTATATAGCCTTTTTCCATCTATCTGTCTCGAATATTTGTAGCACTTTAGGTTTTGTATTGGCTTATTTTGGATCCTGTGAGTTGCTAAAACTACTCAATGACGTTCCTTGTTGTTTTTCTCATCTAATTAAAGCCACTTGTGAATTGCCTCGTTTTACTTCTTTCTTTGTTACCTTTTTTATGTTTTGAACTCTATATATTCATGTTATCCATCTCATCCTTAGCATTCTCATTTTGTTTGCTTTCCTGAAAGCTTCATATGTCAGTTCTGGTCTAACTGATGTTTCATGTAACCGCCTCTTCAATTGGGTGGAGCAGCTAGTGTGTGTCGGATAAGTGAGCTGCAGTCATCACTGCTTGCTAGGTGCAGCCCATGCACATTAGTATTATTTTTTTATATGATTGATGTTGATTCGAATGGGGTGGGCATCACTGGTGGTAAGCAGGGCCAAAAACTTCAATGATTGTTGAAAATGTAAAACATTTACATAGGAATTCCATTGCTATAACGAACAGTTGTTTTTACCTGGGAATTAACCATGTAGTTAGTAAATAACAAATGAAGATGGTAAATCAATTAGGGGGGGGGGGGGGGGGGGGGGGGGGGGGATTGTGCATCCGTACATTTAGGACTTGATTGTGCAATGAGAGGGTTCCATGATCTGTTTCCTATAGAGGATTAGTGCATTACTACCACACTCTTGGGAAATCCAAATACTTTGTCGAGGAAAATCAGTTTTTTTTTCCTCTTTTTTGCAAGATGTGTTTGTACCAAACAACAAGACAATGTGCTGTACTCATATCTTGTTTACTGTCATTTGTTGTATTGCTGATGTGAAATAGATAACGTAAGGCTTCAAAGATGATGATCACCTACATCAGTTTTATTACTGGGAACAATATGAATGTTCTTTAACATTTACCTTGATTAATGTGCAAAGTCTTCTGTCTTGTTGCTTTGTATATTTTATTCATTATTTCTTCCTATATGCCATGAGGTATGATAGTTCTTTTCTTCCTGTAGATGGTGCTATGATGCCTTCATGGTTTGACATTTATGAGATACCTATGACTGTTGTAAGTTATTTTCACTTCTGATAGTTAATTGACATGAGTATTGATTTTGAATCTCAGCTTGACTAATACTTGTATTTGCACTTGCAAGAGTGATAAATATCTGTGAAGACATTTAATATGCTTCATTTTTCAAAATTTAGTTTGAGTATTTTTATCTAGAAGCACAAGATGAGTACGTACGTACGTAGGGAACAGAGGGTGTAGTGTGTTGGGGGATTGGGTTGTTTATATGAAGTGTTTTTTTGTCATGTATAGGTACTCAACAGGTTGTAAAAAAAAAATTAAATGTCACACGTACAGGGGAGACTATGCCGAAATTTCGAGAAATCTTTTACATTAGAAATTTTTTTAAATGTTGTCAAGGGTGAAAATGGTTGGGAAATCTATCGGAGGGAAGAACAGAGGAAGAGCATCGAAAGATAATTCTAAGGTGTTTCTCATGGTTGACCACCTTGTGCCCCTGCAGAGAAAGTTCATTTGATTTGTTAAACTGCATTTTTGAGTCCTATGGCTACTTAGTTTAAAATTTAAATCAAGAAACGAGTTGCATTCGCATCCAAATAGTCAGCCACAATCTCCATTGATTAGTAATGACTATAGGGCAACAACCTAAGTTATCCATTAGAATGAGTTAAGAAGCAATTAGTCGATGACTAGGTCTGAATTTGACTGGTTAAAAGAAGTGGATATTCCAATTGAATCTTTTTCTGCTACACATGCATGTAAGATGCTCTGTGGTAAGTGTGGAATTAAAGGGTGCTGTAGCTGAGAACCTGTGTGGGTCTGTGTAGTTTTTTCTAACTTACGTCCAAGCCTACGTTCTTGCATTTGGATAATTAGCTTGCACTTGAGTCTAAAGCTCTTTCAATCTACACAACAAGGTACGTTGAGTTAAAGTAATTAGAGTTATTACTGCCTGGGTACATGGTAACTGAGTTTCAAGGATCCTGATTCTGAACAGGGCCTAGAAGAATCTTAATTTCCTTCTCTGTCCTACATCTATGATTAAGCGCTCAACTTAAGCCTTTGGTATCAATACAGTGTGAAAACACAAGTAGATATTTACCATGGAATTTGTAATTTCATCTTAGGATTCAGACTGGATCCACTTCAGTTGTCATTTGGTGTTCTCTGAAATATGGGGTATTGGGGTTGTACATTAGCCATCTATGAAAAATTGGCACATGGGTAAGGCTTTGGATTTCAACGATTATGTAAATGATCATATGTATGCATGTAATGTACATGACTCTCTTTCCTTTTGAATTTTTCTTTTTTTATTTTGGTGTGTTTGGTAGGTTCTGATGGTATTAAAACATGCCCTTTACGAAGGGGGTCCGGGGGTATCCCCCGGCGGGGGTCGAGCTGACCGGTCAGCTCGCGGGGGGCCAGGGGGCAGCGCCCCCGGCAGGGGTTCGGGGGCAGCGCCCCCGAAAGAAAAAAAAAAAAGGATACGCATTTTTTAAAAATTTTTTTTAAAACTATTAGCGACCGCCAACGGCGGTCGCTAATACTTTTAAAAAAAATATTGAGTATTAGCGGCCGCCATTGGCGGTCGCTAATAATTTAAAAAATTTTTAAAAAAGTATTAGCGACCGCCATTTTTACCTTTTGCGACCGCCAATGGCGGCCGCTAAAAGTGTTTATCAGTATTTAGAAAATTAAAAAAAAACATTAGCGACCGCCATTTATACCTTTAGCGACGGCTAATAGCGGCCGCTACAGGTGGTCGCGCGGTCGCTAATAGTTTTAGCGACGAAGTTTCCGCGGCCGATACTTAGCGGTCGATAGGCGGTCGCTAAAGAGTATTAGCGACCGCCAGGTGACTTTTAGCGACGGCTAATGGCGGCCGCTAAAAGTCTGTTTTCTAGTAGTGACCAACTAAATCCTGTCTAGTTTGAACAATAGATAGGCGCCAGCCGTGGTTTCTCTCACTGATTAGCTTTGAGGCGTTCTCATGGGTGTTCTGAGGCACATTCCAATGGCATTGGATGTTTGTTGGTAAGATGATACAAAGGTAGAGGAGGCGAGTGGTAATCACTTGAATGATTTTATGCACTACAGTCTCAGTAGAATGTGCTTTTGCTCTGAAAATCCTACAATTTCTCTCAGCCCATATGTTCCAAACATAAGCATTGAACAGAAGTATGCCAAGAGTGATAGCTCCTTCACTTTGCTGGTCTATGCGAGAAATAATTGATTCAAGCAATTCATAAACATCATTACAACTTGCTGGTATCAAGTTCAATTTAATTAGTAAAGCCTGCCAAATATCTCGGGAGAATGGGCAATGAATCATGAGATGTGAGGCTGTTTCCCATGTACAGTCAAAGAACACAACATGTATTAGGGGTGTACATCGGGTCGGGTTTCGGGTTATCGGGCCGGGTTTGACCCGACCCGATTAGTTTATGCACACCGGGAACCCGACCGAATGCCCGGTTAGCTATAGCCGGGTTTGTCGGGTTCGGGTTACCGGGTAACCCGGTTACAATTTTTTTTTTTTTTTTGGAGTTTAACCAATTTTTCTTTTTTCAATATGAATTTGTGTATAATGCTCTCATGGGACACAAGCTTCTTAGCTTTCCTCACTTCTGCAAAGGGATTAAGTTTCAAACGGTTGGAAATTATAAATTAGATGGATGCCTAAGACATGGATGATGTTGTCCTTAAGACCAACTCTAAAAAGAAGGCAATGGACCTTGGGAAAACGGAGAGCAAAGAGAACAAGAGGGCTAGAGAATCTTGATTAAGTGCATCTTACCATTATCAGTTTCTTCAAATGATCCTCTCCATTAATTTTAGCTCCTCAAAATTTAACGAATATACCTTGAGAATTTATTGTGGTGACATCCAACGGTGCCTAATGTTCAAGATTAGTGTCAGAACTAGGCCCCTGATACCAATTGGAAGAGGGTAGGTGATCATGAAGGAATTAAGTTGATCATCCCGGAGCACCATACGTTTGAAAAGGTCATGAGCACCAATAAAAAGGACAGAATTTGTGAAAGTTTATTATTATTATTTATTTTTTGAATGGTAACTGGTAAGTAAGGTTTATTATTGCTGATGGGGAAACCCATAAAGCACAACAAATGAGAAGCCCAGAACTCTGCAGCAAGTATAAATCAAAGAAGCCCACATCCCGGAGAGAAGAAGCTCAATAGTCAATACCCATAACCTGGGCAGAAGACTAGTATCATCTTTAACATTTTACAGCACATGTGGACCTGAGTACTACGTGTTTCAGCTGAGACGTATGGTTCAATTAGTAAGGTTTGGTAATAGAACATCATCCCCTTCGGATGATTCTAAGAGCCTGTTTATCTAGAGAAATTAAATTTTATTTATTTTAATATTTTTCTTAACCGGGTTATCGGGTGACCCGATAACCCGATTAACAGTATATGCTTAACCCGGGACCCGGTCCGGATTAATACGTACCGGGTCGGGTGAGACCCGACCCGGTCTGAGACCATGTTTCACCCGCCCGAATACGTCCGGGTCGGACGGGGTTTCCAAACACGGTGTACACCCCTAACATGTATCACAATCTACATTTTCTGAAGAAGGAAATCCTTCGTTTTGAGTCTTCCTCGAAGAAGCATCCAAGCACAAATTGAATGCTTTACAAATTAAATTGTAGGAAGATTTCAAAGAGAACTGACCATGGTCTTCTACGGTCCACACAATTTCATCTTCAAACTCCCTCCATGGAGTAATCTCATTAGGAATGGCATGGTAAATCTCCATCAACGCATTTGTAGTTGGAGTTGGGAAATTCCACCCATCATTCTGCATAAACAAACTAACCTTGATATCAATGCTCAATCTTGTGTTATAAATTGCGCGATCTCCATAACAGTCCTTTAATCGCCCACCATTGAGCCAAGGGTCGGTCCAAAACTTCATGAGATGACCATTTCCAATTAGGAATTTTATATGTGGTAAGGCAATCTGTCTAAGGGCTAAAATGCCTTTCCAACCCCAAGAAGCAGATTTTGGAATTGAAGCATCCCAAAAGGAACCCTCTTTCAAGTACTTTGCATGAACCCCATATATTCCAACAAGTTTTTTTTTGTTAATGACAACATTCCAAACTTGTCGAAGTAATGCAGCCTTGGCAACACCATAAAGAGAACGAATGCCAAGCCCACCCATAGAAATCGGTTGGCAAATGGAGCTCCAACCAATGGGGTGAATGTAGTGAGTAGACCAGCAATTCCAAAAGAAATCTCGAATCTGACGATCCAATGCAATTATAGTTGCTTGAGGGAGGTTGAAAGCAGTAGCCCAGAATAAATGGAAAGATGATAAAGTGGATTTAATCAGCTCCAGACGACCGGCATAAGAAAGAACTTTAGCCTTCCACCCTGATAATCGCTGCTGAACTTTAGCCAAAAGAGCTTGACAATCATTGAAATTTAGCTTCTTTGAGGAGAGAGGAATGCCTAAGTATTTAACTGGAAATTGCGCTTGAGGAACATTAAGGATGGACGAAATAGCAATTCGGTCCTCCTCCTTGCACTTTGCAAAAAATATAGCACTTTTTAGCCAATTTACACTCAAACCTGTAAACACTTTAAAATGAAGAAGGAAATGCCTTAGGTTTACTGCTGCACCTGTGGAAGCCTTTCTAAAAACTATCAAATCATCAGCAAACATCAAATGAGAGATGGTGACATCTCTTTTCACAAAGGGTGAGGGAATCAGATTGGCCTTAGCATATCGATCCATCATGAGAGAGAAAAATTCCATAACTATAGCAAATAGAAATGGAGATAATGGGCAGCCCTGTCTCAATCCACGAGTAGCTTTAAAGTAACCCTCCGCCCCACCATTTACCCACACAAAGAATTGGGCACCTGAGACACACTCCATGAGCAGTTTAATAACATGGTCTGGAAAATGAAGACTCCGAAGTGCAGCCTCCAGAAAGTCCCATCTGACACTATCATAGGCTTTGACAAGATCAAGTTTGATACACATTCAAGGACTACCTGATTCAAATGATAGTTATGGATGAGATCTTGAGCAAGTAGAATATTATCAGCTATGCTTCTCCTTGACACAAAGGTTGGTTGCATTGGGCCTACAATCTTGGCAATGATCAATTTAAGTCGATTCTCCATAACACGACTAATAATTTTGTACAGTTCATTTGTCAAAGATATTGGCCGGAATTTATCCGGTGGCAATAACACTATAAAAGTGTTTTTTAGTTGTTTTAACATAGATCAATACCGGAAGAAATCCTTGATACTTGCACACACATCTTTGCCAAAAATTGGCCAGCACACCTTAAAAAATTCTGCATTGAAACCATCAGGCCCAGGAGCTTTATTTGGGTTAGCGTCCTTGATCACATTTTAAATTTCAGATTGCGTAATTGGTTTCAAAATATTTAAGGCATCCTCTACGGTGACTAAACCATGAGGGGTGACATGAGATAGATCATGATGCTGAGTAGTAATGGCAGGACCTAATATATTTTGAAAATGATCCACAAAGGCTGCAGCAATACCAAACCGTTCATTGTAGGTGTTGCCTTCCACATCAGTAATCTGAATAATATAAGATTGGGTCTGCCTCTTTTTCATAAGACGATAAAAATACATGGAATTACTACCCCCAAATTCACTGCCAAGTCCCTAAAACGCTGCTTGTACATACTTTCTTTTGCCCGTAGCAGATATTGAGTTCAACTCTTGCGATACGTTCTTGCTGTTGAATATCACTATCCATTGGATTTTCCGCCAAATTATATTTCTGAAAATTGTCCAACGATCTACATTTTCTGTTCCCCATAAGAAGACATGAGGTCTGATCTTTTTTTGTTTAAATTTGTTTGATGGATGTGTTGTTGCCATTTGGTGCAAAGCAGGAAAAAGATAGAAACAGTACGGACAATCTAAAATCCACTCTGAATTTTTGCATACATGGAATACAATGATTGTTAGAGATGATAAATGGTTTGGAATTTTCAAAGGTGGGCCAAACCATGTGCTTAAGCCAGATGCTACACCATATTACAATGCAGACTGCCTTTGCTAAACGGTAACCTACTAGCTCGAGTTGCAACAATACAACCCATCATTTGTCCTGGGACTAACATGTTTCAACCACTTAGTGCCCATGCAACAATTCAATCATTTGGGTGCGCCACCCTGATCATTTTCTGATCTAGCCCATTATCTTTATAGTGTTTTCCTCTATTTTGATTAATAAACACAAAAATTTAGAGGGCGATAAAGCTAAAAGGAAAAATATTATGGGAATTTATATTGATGTCTTTTAAAAAAAAAAAAATTACATGCCTCTACATGAATTGGTTATAACCCATTTTACTCAATTTCAAATTGAAATAAACATCATATCTTTTATGAGGAAAAAATATATAATACATGTCCACCAGGCTCATCAACCACTATTCTTCGATTGATATTCCAACAGCTTATTTCTTAATATTATTGTCATATGAAAATCCGGCCACATTATACTTGATTCATGCTACTTACAACTGCAAAGCCTATAAAGCTTCTTCAGACGAAAAGCACACCATGAGTCTCCAATATAAAGAAAACACATTGCACGCCTTTGAGAGGTGAAGTAGAGGACTCCTATTGTCCCTATGAGAAAAACTACATATGACCCGACCAATGAACCATAGAAGCTAACAATGCTGTCATCATCTCTGTCTTCATCTTCTTTAGGAGCTTCGCTGATGGGAGGAGTTGATATGCAGCTTTTGTTAAGTGGTGGTCCGCAAAGGAGTGGATTGCCTTCATAACTACTTTCATTGAAGGTCGCAAACTGAAACTTCATGTCAGGGGTCTTACCAGATAGGTTGTTGTGAGCGACCGAGAAGATTGATAAATAATTTAGCTCCGTTAGTTCAGAAGGAATTGTTCCATTCAACCTGTTGTAGGAAAGGTCCAAGCTCTCAATCTGGCTCAAGTTTTTTAAGGTCACTGGTACTGGCCCAGTGAATTGATTGTAGGACAAGTTCAAAGAATGGAGTCCACTTAGCTGTCCCATCTCGAGTGGGATCTCCCCTGTAAGTTGGTTGGATGACAAATCAATTCCAGACATGTAGTTAAGAATGCCACCACGATAAGAATTTATGATGCTCTTGGTTATAAATTCCACCTCTGTTATGTCATCAGCCACCGTAGAATCTATAATGCTATAACTGTACACCATCGCATGACTCTCCCGTTGAGATATATTCAAAGTAGGAATCGTTAAGTAAGAGGTTTGACTTATATGGAAAGCATTATGTAGTACTGACCTTCCAAATATCAAATTATTGATACATGATGGCAATTGTCCAGAAAGACGGTTGTAGGAAAGATCCAACAAGCTTAAATTTTTCAGTTGACATATCTCAACCGGAATATACCCATGTAAATTGTTCCTTCTAAGAAGAAGTATCCTCAATTCTGAAAGTTTACTAATAAAACTTGGAATGACACCAATGATGTTATTATATGCGATGTTCAACGATATTAGAGACGATGATCTCGATAGTGCGCTTGGTATTGATCCAGAAAATGCATTCTTCTCCAAGTGCATATACTCAAGATTTGTTAAGTTGAAGCAAGACGGAATCGGCCCAGATAGATTGTTAGCACCAAGATCTAAGAAGTGGAGCTTCCTAAGCTGGCAAAACTCAAGTGGAACCACACCATCAATATGATTTCGGTTCAGGATGAGTGCATTCAAATCTGAAAGGTGCCCAATCTGACTTGGAATTGTACCCGATATTTGGTTGTCTCCAATGTTTAGTCCTCGAAGCGAGACATTGAATAAGCTCGGTGGAATTGTCCCCATGAAACGATTGCTCCCCAGACACAAGTATCTCAAATGGGTCAAGTTGGACAATGTTGAAAGTATCTTTCCATGCAAGCTGTTATTAGTTAGCTTCAGAATTCTCAATGAAAAACAACCGTCGAATAGATTATCTGGTATTTCTCCCGACAAGTTATTGTGTGAAAAGTCTAAACTTTCCAACGATGTCATGTCACCCACAGAAGGAGGAATGCTTCCTTGGAAAAAATTTCTGGATATGTTGAGTAAATAAAGATTTGGAAAGAGAGTTCCAATGTTGAAAGGAAGTTTCTCACTGAAGTGATTGTTGGAGATGTCTAATAACATCATGTTGGTGTTACTGCTATGAAGTGGCAGATTAAAGGTCCCAAAGAAGGAGTTGTTCCTGAGATTCAAGATTTCTAACCTTGTATTGTTTTCTAGCAACCAAATTGGAAAAGTTTCCGATAAGTGATTATGGGAGAGATCCACCTCTGTCAAGTCATATTGGTAGTACAAAAAGCTGGGAATTGTACCCGTCCACTTGTTTAGTTTGCAGTTGGATAAGCCGAGGAATTTCAATTGGAATGTTGAATTCCATGGAGGATATTCAGTTTCGACCTCCAAGTCATTGTTGCTAAGCTCAAACCCCTTGAGCTTCGAAAGGTGAGCAAATGAGCTAAGTGTAAACAAACCCGAAAAATTATTATAAGCCAGCGAGAAGTACAACAACGATGATAGGCCAGCAGTAAGAGATGCAGGGATCTTTCCACTAAATTGATTGTGAGAGAGATCAAGCAGCTGAAGATTTGTCAAATTGCTGAGACATAAAGGAATCATTCCTTCAAATTCATTGCAACAAAGATCCAACTCTTGAAGGTTCTTCAAGTTGCACAACCCTAAAAGAAAATGAGAATTATATGTCATTTTTCTCCCTATCTTAAATTTTAAAGATGGCATGCAATGGAAACAGACATCAATATGTGTTGGTAATAAGAAGCAGCCTCCTACCTTGAATAGATTGCGAATCATAGTGTCTATTACTGCTCAAATCTAAGATCTTAAGAGAAGTCAAAGATCCAATGGCAGGTGGGATAGGCCCCTTGAGATTTGTGCCACCTAGAGCCAACTCCTCCAGATTTCTCAACATAGCCAATTCTTTCCGGAGGGCAAAAAAAAATGAGAAGAACAATAATTGTGAGACAAATAATAATATCAGCAAAGTATAACATATGAGCATGCCTACTCTTTTATATGGATTGATATATTAATTGTTGTTTATATTCATATAATTTACTTTTCTTTTTCTTTACTGCCTACTTCCCTTCCTAAAAAAAATATTTTATCGGTAACAAACTAATTCATTAAAAGGAGAAAACAATTCAAAGAGAAAAAACAAGAAAGACTAACAAGGGACAAGAGCATTGTACCCCTTCTTACACTTCAATTACAAAACCATGCCCTCACAAGGAGAAGTCCCATCAATCCCCTGTTTGGCAAGGGCATCTGCCATGTGGTTAGCCAATCTAAGCAATTGTTACCAAAAGTTTTAAATCTTTTGATCTCTACAAAAAATCAAGGGTGTAAATAGGGTCTCGATTCTCTGACCATCCACTGGTTCCGACCCGTTATAAACTAGGTTTGGGTCCTGATTTTGGTCCTCAACAGTAAATGGGTCCGGTTCGAAAACTTGTTTTGGATCCCATAGTTAAACGGGTCCTGTTCCATTCCATTCCATCCACCATGTACTTACCCTCACCAGCAGGAATCCTCTGCGGCATTCGAGGCCTCTCCTTCTCCATCTCCCTCATCTTCTTCCCCTGAAGAAGATTTCACCATCAATCTGCTCCTGGAGCTCGAGAGCTGCGCCACCACCCTTCTCTACTGTTCCACCCACATCCTCCACCTCCTAAACCAACGCATCCGCAACTTTTCAAGATCCTTCATGGCCTAAAATGCAACGATCCAGTTCCATTCTGGAACCGGCCTAGGCCCGATCCATTTACATTTCTGAAAAAAAATACAATGATAGATTTCTTGGCTCTGTCTCAGCCAACTGGCCCACTAGATCTAGATAATTGTATGGATGAAAGAGGACAATCAGTTTTTCTTTTTTCTTTTTTTTTTTGAGGAAAATCCCAGATTACAAGATCACCAGCAGACACGGCTATGATTACTTAAAAATAAATAAATAAATAATCCATTGTCACCATGAGATTCATCATGAAGATATGATATCGATTTATACAACCTAATAACAATTCAATTTAAACTATTTATTATTGAAAGGTAATCAATCATTTGTCTCTAATAAAACGATCGAAACGAATCTGCTCTCTGTTTTAATTTAAACAAATTACAGCTTTCAAACAGACCCAAGGTGACATTTGTCCTCTTTCATTGCATTTGAAATTTGTTATCAATTCTAGATTTTCCTTTGTTTTCTTCTCTTTCTACATGAATGAAATTAAAAATCTATCATGTTGGAGAGAGAGAGAGAGAGAGAGAGAGAGAGAGAGAGAGAGAGAGAGAGAGACCTTCTTCATCTGTAAAACCACTTATCCAATTATCTCTCAACTTAAGGCTGCGCAATTCTTCCAAGGGAAGCAGTAAGCTGGCATTCAGATACCAATCTCCCAACTTAAAATCCCTTGTTCTAGAAAGATCAAGCTCAATCACTCGCCCTGTGATGGAGCTGCATGTGACTCCTTTCCAGCTACAACAATCAGCCCCAACTCTCCATGAAAGTAGAGAAGTGCCATTTGGGTGATTGATGGATGATTTTAGCTCCAGAAGTGAACTTTCCTCTTTGACTAAACACCCAAGACATCCATAAATCCACAACTGAAATGCAAAGAACAAAACCCAAAGGTAGGAAGCCGGGAACCACTCCATGATGAGAAAGATGAATCTCACTTGATACTTTCTTTTCTTCAATGCACCCTTCTTTAAATAAATATATGCTGTAAGCCTACAACATGTCCGGTCCTTCCAACTGCTTCTTTAAAAGGGGAAATATTCCAGTGAGAACTAGTTCTCACGGTCACCATGCTTCCGTGAGAACTATTGATGGAGCCCACTTAGAAACCAATCTAAACCGTGCATAAACAGTGACCTCCCTTAATAGTTACTAATCCTGAGGTTTGACACCCATCCAAATAGATTGGGCCGTTGGATGGATGATTAAATTTTTGTTTAATATGAAGATATTAAACTCGCGGGCAATGGATGAAGGGGTTCGAGGCATGAGATTAGGGTCAAACTTGATACTTGGGGTGATCTCACATAGATCTTTCCATCCCCTCTACTCCCATCCCTAAATGGGACCCATAAATGCGTCCCATAAAAAGTTCTCACGGTGACTATGTGATAACTGTTCGCACTAGAACAAAGCCCTTCTTTAAATATATAATGTAACATATCCTGCCCTTACTCTTTTCCCGCAATGGAATCGACGTGATATTTCATATGATGTAACCAATTACTGCCGCCTTGTTTGAAAATTCTAATGCATGCACCATGTCCAACTGCTTTTCCACTCTACAGTGATTTTGTAACTATTACAGGGCAATGATCTTTCGCATGTGGAACAAGTCTTTCAGAGCTGGAAGGATAGAAACACGTATGTTAGTGTTATGTTTTGTATTCCAGTTTGATTGGATGGGTTCATTAGGTTTGGCTAGTGATCATATTTAGAGTTAGGGGTATTTTGGTTATTATATTGTTTTTTTTTTAAGGCTAAAAAAGTAAAATTATATATAGATGTAATCGATAATCCTAGACTTGGAGTGAGAGATGTGAGATATCTCTCTCTCCCGTGGTTACAAACCACGTGGGGGCAAATGTGAAAGCAAAATTAAGACTTATGGGAGAGAGTAGACTAAGTATTAGAGGGTTTGGAATCCTTATAACGAGTTGTCCAATTTATTTATAGTGAAATTTTCATAGTCCTGCATGTGGACGTAGGTAAGTTTGCTGAACCACGTAAACTTGTGTATCGTGTGATTGCTTGTGGTTGATTGATTGATTATGCGTGTATAAAATTATTTCCCCAGCAATCTATATTTGCTAATATGCACGTTTGTATATATGCTGTGGAAAATTGGTTCCTCAAATAAAAAAAAAATCCTCCTCTATAAAAAGGTAAATTAAAATTTGAAAAAATTTTGCGTATGCATGTGGACCATTATATAAACTAGGGTGGAATATATTGAAAAATATTTCCGTTGTCTCTACTAACGCCTCGAGGTTTTGGTAGTAATGGCTAGCTAAAGAAATCCAAGATGGTATCAGAGCCAATAGGTCGCAGGTTCGAATCACAGGAGGAACGACTCGGTGCAGAAAAAAAAAGCGTGCCGCCAAAATTGCGCCGACCGGGTTCCACCTGAGGGGGAGTATTGAGGAGTGGGCTCCACCTGATGGGGAATATTGAAAAGTATTTTCATTGTCTCTACTAATGCATCGAGGTTATGGTATCAATGGCTAGCTAAAACAGTTTAAGAGAATAAACACCCTAGGTAACTCTAGCACATTTTACAGGTTTGAGAGGTTGTGCTATCACTTTTAAGAGAGAAAGAGAGAGGACATATTAATGATTCTTTTCTTGCATGAAAGGATATTATTGAATATTCTTAGACATATGCAGTGGCGGACATACATAGACTAGACCTAGGGCGGCCGCCCCAGGTCAATTTTTGAATTGCCTTTGTATAAACAATGTATGTAATGACAACTCAAGTTAGTGGTGGACCTACCGCCCCAGGTCAATTTTTTTTTAAAATTGCCTTGGATAAAACTGTGTATATAATGGCAGCTCAAGTATCCAGCATCAAGTGCACTACAATTTGCCAAGAGGGTGAAGGAACTGCCATCAAAAGTAGGGTTTGGGCGTGTCAAGGAGGACAAAACTCGTGGGCTGGACCATAGGGTATGGGTCCCACTGATGCTCATGTACACAGAGGCAAACATCCCAGTGTGCCAACTCTCTGTCCAGACCGAGATGGATGGGACCCACCACTATGACATGGGGAAGGCATTGGCCCCAATTAGAGATAATGGGGTCCTTATAATTGGCTTAGGACCTAGGTGATGAACACCTGGGGCAACTAGGACAAACACCAAAAATCAATAATGGTCCCCTGGCCATTCCCAAAAGAACGCCCCACCCTCAAAATATTTTCTATCTCCGTCTCCTTGTTGAAACTACAAATACTTTGGAGTAAGAATAAAATTTAAAAAATTAAAGAACCCATCGAGCCTATACCACATTCCAATGTCCCTGCCCCATTAGTATGGAGATCTCCATTTGAGTCGGTCTTACTTTTGGATTAATCATTTGATAAAAAATAGAAATAAATATACATAAAATAATACTAATCACATTTTTTATGAAAAGGTCAATCGAACAGTATGATTAATTCTAATTCTCGACATCATATATATTTGAAGACTTTTATTTTGTAGGGCTTAGATTCAAGTAAATGGGCTCCACTGTAATGTTCCGCTCTTGTTTATCAATATATGTCCAAGTGCAATGAAAAGCTCAACGTTGCTCAAAACACGAGTAAAACCATATAAGAACGAAGAGGGTGTTTTGGATGCTTTACACGCAGCCCCATCAAACAATATAGGCCATTCGATCTCATTCATCAAATCAAAAGGCCTTCACGTATAGAATTATAAAAATTATAGAAATTGAGTTTTAACTACTTATTTATTCTTCTTCTTTTAAATGCATTACATTTTTTCTTTCACTATTTGTTGATGTAGAAAAAAGTCTAGCAAAGTCTAAAATATTCTCGCCCCACCTAAATAAAAATCCTGGATCCGCCACTGGACATATGGATGGATCATTTCGACAAGTTAATCACTGACTTATTTATGGAAAATAATCACGCGCATCCATCCCTTGCCATGTTATGGTTAGGGACAACATAGTAGGGTCGACTTTATGATACATCTAAACCATTTACACACATGGAACCGCCTTAAGTACACTAAATCTATCGATTTTTTACCTATCTAAAATGGATTGGACCGTTGGATCTACGGTAAAAAAAAAAAAACTCTTTAATATAAAGCTGTTAACTTTGTGGGCCACGAATGAAGGTGTTAGAGGCATGAGATTGACCACAAACTTGATATTTGGGCTCATAAAAGATGTCTCTTTCCATCCCCCACAACTCCCCTGATTAATGGGCCCCATTAAATTTATCTCTCACTATATGGTGGGGGAATGATGCACATGAATATTCTCCTTTATTTATTTATTACTTCAAGGGTAAGTGTATATTAAAGAAGAGCCCCAATACTACCTTTAACTTAAGGAGGCTTGATTTAAAAACACAGAGATTCCATAGCATTTACAGGTATACAACCCAGAAAAAAGAAGTCACTTTAAGTTGGTGGAGTTTGCACTCCAAAAAAAAGAACAAAAAGATAGAGCTTGCTGACCGTTGAAGGGTTTGGATAACATGTCAAGAGAGAGAGAGAGAAACTTGTGCAAGAGGTCCTTATCCAAATCAACAAGGCTGAAAAAGTCATTGGGGCCGATGGAACCTGCACCACTACTGGGAATCAAGAGCCAAAGTAGTTTGGCAAAGGTGCATGGGACGAAAAGATGGACATATGAGTCTATAGAATTCTTGCAAAGGCAGCACTTAGAAGCTACTTGAATACTTGAACGTATTTCTCTCTCTCTCTCTTTTTAATGTTTAAATTCATTGAAGAAAGTATTAGGAAATAATTTAGGGTAAAGCACGCTCAATCAACCACAAGCACACAAGACAAAAGAGATTTACGTGGTTCGGCAATTGCCTACGTCCACGGGACCTATGAGCGTTCCGCTCGATTTCACTATGCAGGAAATTGGGCAACTCGTTACAAGGATATACCTCTAACACTTAGCTTACTCTCTCCCCCAATAGATCTCAATCTTGCTCTCACAGTCTCTCCCCTTACAATGCTCTCTTTTGTTCTTCCTTGCTTGCTTTCTGATATGTGATGTAACTTACAAAGAATAACCCTAGAGAGTATATATCAAGAACTTTGCCCTAGTTTACTTAATCCCTAAGTAAACTATCCATCAAGGCCCAATGGACCTTTTGAGCCAAATCCAACAATCTCCACCTTGGCGAAAAATGTCCGACCTTTTGAAGAGAGCTATATCGACATGGTTACAACATCCAACCAAAAGCACTCTAAGACGCGACAACAATCCAAAAATCCAGTTAACAAGAAGCTATATCCTTCCAGTTGAACATAATTTGGTCCAGGCCGGAAGTCCATGGAAAAGTGGGTTGACCGCTGCCGAATTAGCTACTAAAAACTTTATCTTAACTATTATAGACTCTGTTGATGACTAGACCCCTTCAAAACACCTAGCATTTCTTTCTTTCCATTGAAGCAAGATGATAGCAGGAAATGATGACTTCCACATTTCTTTGCCTCGAGGAGAAAGAAGGAGAGAAAGCCATGCTAGAAGACTGAGCCCATGTTTGGCACCTCTATTTCCAGCCTTTACTTGTCTAAATGTCTAAAGCGGACAGAGGTTATGAAACTTCCGGCCTGTCCGTTTTAGACATTTAGAGGCAAATCCTCTAAAATGCAAATGCTAAATAGTGGAATAGAGTTTTAGCCTCTTCTTTATATGACTCTTTTTTTTATGGCTCTACTTTTACTGGGGCTGTCAGAAAAAGAGTAGAGATACCAAACATGGCCTGGGTCTAAGTCTTTGTGGGAGTTGTTTTCTAGGTGTGGTTGTTTGGATTGGATTGTGCATTCTTTGTATATGTTAAAATTCCTAAAATGATTTATGTACATTGAGGGCAAGAATTTTGCAACCTACAAAAGGACTTGCACTAGCGTACCCACGCACATTATACATATCTTTTAGCTTTTGAGCAACAACGAGACACATATCCAAGATAAGTCTAGTGTAAGTTGGAAACATAAAGGAGATTCATTGGGTTGTACAATTGGGCTTACCAATTAACAAATCTAAATCGCTCAAAATAAAACAAAAGAAGATTTATTGGGATGTATAGTTGGGCTTACCTATTAAAAAAAATAGAAATTGCTCAAAACAAATACCCACCTCTTGTATGGGCTTTTACCAAATTTCACTCTCATAGAAAACGGGCTCACCTTTAAACGGATTATGTATAAAGCTCAAGAATTTTTTTTGGTAATACATTATTAATTGTATCAATACATGATCGATGTTATGATGAGTCCAAAATATATTAGTGTTAGGTTTTGCTAAATACCATACAAGAGAGGCATTTAGTATAAGCGATTTAGATTTTAAGAGAAAGTCTATTTGGATGTAATGGGGGTAGGTCCAAGTCTAATTATCGAGATATTTGGACTTGGACATAGGGGGTTGGTCCAAAAACCGACCCCCTATTACGTCCAAGTAGCATGGCCGAGATTTTAAACAGGTGAGGTCCGCTACGGATAAAACACGACAGTTTTTTTTTCAATTATATATCTATGCTTGATCTTTCTTATGGTAGGTTGGAAAGATATTAAAGCGAACCTTTTCCATTATCCCTTACAAGGAAGAGCATTAATTTATTTTTGTGTGGTTGATGAGCCCACCATAAAGCCTCACTAATTTCTCTTTAGTTTGAGGCATGGGAATCCACACTGGAGAGTTGAGAATGGGAAATGGAAAACATTGGTTCTCAATCTCATTTTGAAGGCTAAGAACTAAAGATATTTTTAGACACAGTCAATCAAAAAGATCGATTGTAACTGGAAAATTCAAAGATATCTTTAGTTGGATAGGCCGACTTATGCAACAGATTTGTCGATCTTTCTCAATCTATCACTTGACGAGATGGTGGAAGACACTTTTAATTGAAAGACTGAAAGAGACCGGGAAGACTGACTTTGTAACCGAAGAAGAAGACTGGACTGGAAAGGATGGAGAAATACCGGTTTCATTGGATCACCGATACGAAGTTTTACCTACAAAGTCCCTGGCTCCAAGAAGTGGGAGTATCTTCGGGCTTGCTTGGTTGTAAGCATTTGGAACATAATTTTTTCTTCTATAAACCCCAATAGAAACGTATAGCTTGTCCATAATAAGAATTTTGAATACTACTATTTGTTTTAGAAAGCTTCAAAGGGCGAGAAAGTTATTACAAATCGGGATTTCTGAATGCTACTACTATGGGCATAAATATGAAATCCTAAAATGGTTGCAACCAGATGGACTCTTCAGCATTTCAAAATGCTAGCTGAAATTATGAATTCCAATCCACCTAAAAATCACATATAACATTTAGAATGATCAAAATTCCAACCTACTTAGGAATTTCTTTTGAATGGTAACCCCTTATCAATTCAAAATATTGGGTTGGTGTAAGAATTTTAGATGTCCATATGGAGGACAATATTTGAAAATTTTGAAAATTTCTCAAACATGAATTCTGAGACTTCTTGTAAGAAAAAAACATATGGGGTGATTCTCAATTGCCCATGAAATGGAACTACTCATTGAAAAGGCAGGGATAAAAATTTGACCAACTTTTCAAAGCTGATTGGTAGATGGCGGGTGTGTAGTTCCACGGTCCCAATAAAAGTCTTGGACTTTTAACCCAACAAAAATACAAAATATTGGATTAAATTACTAGACATGTCTAATCAGAAAAATGACTTGCAGGTGGCTCAAGCCTGTCACATATCCTCACAAGTTTTAGACTGAATTTACTACCACTTTTTTTGTCTCGAGTATCCGTGCTTCTTAGCAATCTTATGACAACTAGGGGTTGCTCTGATGGTTGCAGCCCCGTTTGTCAATCCCCTGCCCAAGAGATCCCTCCCCGGTTATGTCATTTTTTCCTTTGTGGTCCGTTTTTTTGCTTGAATTCATAAAATTCATATCTGGTGTTTGTCTGAGAATTTCAAATGTTGGCATTTAAAATACTGTTGAATTATGAAATCTCGAATTCCCTGTTTCATTTAAAGGCCTGAATTCTTATCTGAGAATTCTAAATTCCTTGACTCTACAAATTTCCTGTTTCATAGTTAAAAGAATTTCTATCTGGAATTAGAACCATGTATGTATTAGTACTGTACAAATTCAAGTGTAAATTGCCCACCAATATATATACAGATCCCCATATAATTACAGAATTTAAGCATCTCAAATCAATAATTGAAACACGAACATAATAAATTGAAAATACTAACATAATGAATTACATTCATCCAAAGTCCATCAAAAACAAGATCACACTATCAATCTCATACATCCAAAACATGTTAGCCCATCAAAACCTACCTAATATGGTTTATATAGTAATCCATAAGACAGAAAGCACTCAAACACCCAAAATATATTTATTACAGTCACCCAAAAGACAGAAAGTATTTAAACAGCTAACAGCTTGAAATTAACAAGGTTTAATAAAGCCCTTTATTCAT
The DNA here is from genome assembly GCA_012931725.1 of Litsea cubeba. NCBI lineage: Eukaryota > Viridiplantae > Streptophyta > Magnoliopsida > Laurales > Lauraceae > Litsea > Litsea cubeba. Next base: position 6,830,120 of record CM022945.1, on the reverse strand, counting down.
ATGGACCAAAATGTATACTGAAAGACTTCTCATTTATGGAGTATGGGCTGATGACCGCGGATGAAAATTTGTCTCCGGCCATTTTATCTGCTTCTCAGCATTTAAGCTCAAGAAACTATATGCCCTCCTATAATTACTAACAAGAAAGTCAAGAACTAGCATTTTCATTTCCTCAGGTATAATAAGGGGATGTGCAGTCAAAACTTCACTAACTCCTGAAATCAAGCCTTCGAGTGGGTTTACGCTTTCAGCAAGTTTAATGACAGCATTTGCAACTTTATCCAACGTATTTCTCACTTATTCATTTGATCTTGATCCTTGACTCTTTAAAAAAAAAAAATTCTACAAATGTACCCTCAAAAGAATTGAGTAATTTGGACAGCCCATGCACATATGCTCAACCAATGCATCCACTTTCCCATTAGCCTCCGATGCAGGCCATGGGCCAAAAGCACCCTTGAATTCTTATCGAAGAGGGTCGAAGAAGACCAGCATAGGCTCAATTGACCACAAGGGCCCATGAATTAAGTATTTCATTAGGCGGATGCTGAATAAGAACATTACAGTCATGTTACACATCAGTTTTCCAATTGTCGTAGTTGAAGATTTTTAATCCTAAAGAACCCATTTGATTGTATTAATCAAGGTTTGTTCTCATGAGGCCACTCTCTAATTAGGAGACAAATATGGTTGACTACTAGTTTGTATAGCATCCCAATAAATTCAATCAATACCTTCTCATTGTTCCTGTTTCGAGTTGTGAGGAAAAATTAAAAGGCTAAAAAAGAAAATATCTCAGCCTTTGAGTGGAGACTCCTTTTGGCATATCTCTGATGTGTTAAGATTTAATCGGCATTTCACACACATCATGAAGCTACAATTTATGCCCTCTAGTTCGATAGCTAACAGAGATTACGCCAGATATCACATTAAGGAAGAACATAATAACAGTGATTGCCAATCAACGTGTAGTATTTTTTTCTCATTGGTTCTTTCTTGCTGGAACTTCCCAAACTACATCTTACCAAAACATTAGAATTTCTATATTATCGGAAGCCATGGATCCATGGCTTATACAAAGCAACGAAATATGAACAGATTTAAGATCAAGAAGAAGATTTTATGAATACAAAACGAATTTCTATAGTTAGGAAACATGGATCCATGGCTTCCGATCCCTCCCTCTTTCATTCAGAATAATAAAAACTGACGTATGAACAGATCAAGTAAGGAAATAGAGAGAAAAGATTCAATCACATACAAACCCTAAAAAATAAAATAAGCAAGGAAATAGAGAGAAAATAATCAAAATACAGAAAAATGAAGGGTGTGGCTGTAGAAGATTCACACCTTCAGATCCGTTGCCGTTGACAAAAAAACGAATGAAGAAGATGATCGTTGGCGTTCCCGGAAGATATGGCCATCCGTCAAAGCACTCCCGTTTCAAGCCAGAATTCTGAATCCTCCAAGTCCTTCTGGTTTTCCAAATCCTGCCTTTTTAGGGATTTCGAATTCCTGGAATTTCAAAAGCCAACGAATTCTTATAAAGAAACACAGAATTCCTGACATGAATTTTGAATTCTAAGACACCCTGAATTCATGTCAGGAATTCTTTTAAAGAAACAAGGCCAAAGTGTGGGTTTAACATCCCATTTTTTGAACTCTCCGGCCAACTTGTGTAGGTCCTCTTGGTCTCAGAGCCCATATTTGGGGTACCGACAACCATGTTGAGTCGTAACTGTTTCATGTTCTAGTTTGAATCAACCAAAATTGATTGTCCTTTGCTCGATCACTATTACTATTTTTAAATTTTTTAGATATTCTCAAAATTATCAAGGGTGCTGGGTCCTAAGAGGGAGTTCACATACACCTTGGGTATCTGAACAATATACTCATTTTTCGGCACTTCGGCCACTAGGGGCCGGACAATGTAGTCATTTGTTTGGCCCTAAGTGGCAGAACGAGAGAGGGAGAGAATGAGGGAGGGAGAAGGAGAATGAGAAGGAATCTTGGAGAGGGGTTGTAGTTGGGTGGCGACATAAGAGGGAGAAGGAGAGGGAGAGAGACAGGAGAGGGAGAGAGGAGGGAGGTGGGCTGTTGAGCAGGGAGAGGGACGACTAGGGAGAGGGAGGGGAAGAGAAGAAAGGGAGGGGAGTTTTTATCTTTTTTCAGAGAGGTCCATCAAGGGTCCATGGATGGATGTGCAGAGAGCAACTCCGGCTGTGCATATAGCAGCTCCCAAGGAAAAACATGAAAAATCATTATTACTAATATTAAGACTTTTGATAACATATAATAAATTGACAGGAGGTTTTTAGATTGTACGTGCGTTTATCAATTTTTGAAAGTAGATGAGCTGTCCTCATGGACAGTTCAATTTGGGCGGGATTTGATTGTGTTTACTTGGCCCATTGCATGGGTCATGATTGAGTTTCAGCCCCAAATGTTTAACTGCTACAAATAGGGAAATGGAGTGGACCCAGGCCTAATGCCTAATGCCGGGCATTTGAAGTATTCTGAATCCCTAAGGCTGTTCATTTATAAATGAATGGATGTCCATGGAGCAACTTGCATTATTTTCTGGGCATTTGAAGTATTCCGAATGCCTAATGCTGTGCATTTAGAAATGGATGGATGTCCATGGAGCAACTTGCATTATTTTCTGGCCATTTGAAGTATTCTGAATGCCTAATGCTATGTTTCTGGGCCAGATCATGCACATTACTTGTCTGCTTAAGGATGCTAATGGGACCATTACTTTTGACACGATTTGATTTAATAAGGGTGATCGATGAGAGAGCATTCAAATTCATGGAAACAAATGAACTTCTTATACATTTTTACTCATATAAAATCAAGCAATGAAAGTTTCTTCTCGATTCTCTATATGAAATTTGTGAGAATCTATGTTTCAAGAGCTGGTTCCAGCATTGGAATAGACCAGTTTAAACCAAGAAGAAATGGACTACTTAACCACTCACACATTTTACAATTGCTCTTATCTGAATATTATTTTCATACTAAAAATCCCCCATTGTAGCTGATTCATACTACTTACAACTGAGAAGCAAATAGAGTTTATACAAATGAAAAGCACACCATGAGTCAACACTATAACGGAAGCACAATGCACGCCTTTGAGAAGCGAAGTAGAGGACTGCAATTGTCCCCAAGAGAAAAACTAAATATGATCCAACAAATGCAGCACAGAAGCTAATAAGATTTTCATCACTAACATCTTCTTCTTCTTCAGGAGCTTTGATGGTAGGTGTAGTGGATATGCAGCTATTGTTCAGTGGTGGTCCACAAAGGAGCGGATTGCCGTAATAGCTTCTTTCAGTGAAGGTAGCAAACTGAGACTTCATGTCAGGGGTCCTACCGGATAAGTTGTTATAAGCAACTGAGAAGACTGATAAAAAATATAGCTCTGTTAGTTCAGAAGGAATTGTTCCATTTAATCTGTTGTGAGAGAGGTCCATGCTCTCAATCTGCCTCAAGTTTTTGAAGGTTGCTGGTATTGGCCCAATGAATTGATTGTAGGACAAGTTCAAAGTGTGGAGCGCACTTAATTGTCCCATTTCGAGTGGGATTTCCCCTGATAAGTGATTATGTGATAAATCAATTCCAGTCATGTAGTAAAGAATGCTACCTTTGTAAGAATTTATGATGCCCTTGGTTAAAAACTCCACTGCTGTTACATCAATAGTCACTGGATAAATGGATATACCCGCAATGGAAAAACCGCCATTTCTTCTGAATGCACCATCTAGAAATATTGACCTTCCGAATGTCAAATTCTTGATGCACGATGGCAAAGATCCAGAAAGATTGTTGTAAGAAAGATCCAACAAACTTATATTTTTGAGCTGACACAACTCAACTGGAATATGTCCTTGTAAATTATTTCCTTTAAGAAGAAGTAGCTTCAATTTTGAAAGTCTACCAATCCAAGGTGGAATAACACCAACTACGTTATTATCTTTGATGTTTAACGACATAATGGATGAGCTTCTCAACAATGCACTTGGTACCGGTCCAGAAAATGCATTGTTCTCCACGGTCATATGCCAAAGATTTGTGAAGTTCGAGCAAATGGAATCGGTCCAGATAGACTATTTTCAGAAAGGTCCAAATAAAAGAGGTTTGTAAGTTTGCATAACTCGAATGGAACCATATCATCAAAATAGTTTCCTCGTATCATGAGTGCCGATAAATCTGAAAGGTCTCCAATTCGACTTTCGATTCTGCCCGATATGTTGTTATCTTCAATGTCCAGTATTTTCAAAAGCGAGGCATTGTAAACACTAGGTGGCAATGTCCCCATGAAATGTTTGTGATCCAAAAATAAGTACATCACGTAGGTCATGTTGAAAGATGTTGAAAATATCCTCCCATGCAAATTGTTATTAGATAGCCTAAGAAACCGCATGTAAACACAACCCGAAGCCACATGCTCTGGTATTTCTCCTGAGAAGTTGTTATCTGACAAGTCTAATGTTTGTAACCTTGTTATGTTGCCAACAGAAGGAGGTATGCTTCCTTGAAAAGAATTTCTCGACATGTTAAGCACCTGAAGGTTTGGAAGGAGAGTCCCAACATCAGAAGAAAGTTGTCCGCTGATGAAATTATTGGAGATGTCTAATTGTAACAAGGTCATGTTATTGCTGTAGAGTGGTAGATGAAAGGTCCCCCTGAAGGAGTTATTCCTGAGATTCAAGTATGCTAGTTTTGGGTTATTTTCTAACAGCCACGTTGGAAATTCTCCCGATAAGTTATTATGGGAGAGGTCCACTAGTGTCAAGTCATGTTGGCCATACAAGAAGCTCGGAATAACACCAGTATGATTGTTTAGTTTGCAATTGGATAAACTGAGGACTTCCAACGTGAATGTAGGATTCCAGGGTGGATACTCAGCTTCAACCTCCAAGTCATTGTTGCTAAGTTCAAACCCCTTGAGCTTGGATAGGTGAGCAAATGAGCTAAGCATCAATAAGCCTGAAAAGTTATTGTTGGAAAGAGAGAAGTACGACAACGATGTTAGGCCAGCAATTAGAGGTGTCGGAATCTTCCCACTGAATCCATTATCAGAGAGATCAAGAGACTGAAGGTTTGTCAAATTGTTGAGACATGGAGGAATTGTTCCTACGAATTCATTAGCACCGAGATCCAACTCTTGGAGGTTTTTTAATTTGCACAATCCTGGAGAAATTAAGAAATACATGTCATCTTTCTCTAAATTTTAAATTCAAAACTCGGTGTCTGGAGCCTAAGAAATAAGTAATTCTTCCATTGAAAAGATTAAAGTCATGGAGTCAATTTTGATTGACATGGAGGATTCAATGGCCAGAGGAATTGACCCAATGATTCTCATTCGATCATGATGTTTGTTTCTTATTAGATTCACACCTCCAATCTGCTCAACGTAGTCAATCCTTTTGAAATGGAAATTATAAAAATTATAATGGAGACATCTTACAGCGTCATAGGAAATAAACATACCTTCAATAGAAAGTGAACCACTTAATCTATTCTTCTGAAGTTGAAGAGCCTTGAGGGATTCCATTGCACCCAAATATGGTAGAATGCTTTCATTTAAACGATTGTCACCCAGGAAAAGCTCCTCAAGCTTACTCGATTTGGACCATCTCTCAAATGCTGCACATAAAATTGGAGAATGGAGAACTTGACACCAAGGTTTTCCTACCAGTTGAGTTGGTGGCTACAAGCCTATAACCATAAAATATTAAATTGTGATATTTTACAGACCTTGGTAGATTAATGAGGTCCAGTTTGACGTCAAGGTGAAATTGGATGCACAATTTCAGGATGATTCACGAGGAAATATTGACCCATCCTTGTTTCTTAGACTTTTTTTATATTATAAGAACACAATTTCTTAGGCTTATTCAAATGGATGGGACCATTCAACAATAGAAAACCTGGAAGGATCATGATCTAGATGGACATATTCAAATCATTATTATCATGATCACCACCGCATTAACCATCATGTGCATACATTCCAGAATGTGTGAACCCGAAAGAAAAACTACAGGGAAGTTTGAAAACTTGTTAATATAACGTCATACATGTAAACATTGCATTATTTTGAATCTAATAGTCCCTGATTTCAGTTATAAGGACTTCATTGTCTTTAACTCAACCTACCTATAAATCTAATTGCTATAATTCATTCACCTACACTCTGTTTCTGGTCTGGAGCAGGGAACTTTTGAACTTTTAAATGATATCGTCATTATCTTGTACTTAACTTACCTGTAAATCTAATTGTATCTAACTCTTTGGCCTACACTCTGTTTCTGATCCGGAGTAAGGAAATTTTGAGCTTTTAATGGCCTAGCCTATTAGGTTGTTCCTGCTTGGCAAAATAGGCTAAGACCATTAATGGCCTATATTGTTTACATGAGAAGGAGAGTAAAATGAATGTAGGGTCAAGTCGTGAATAAAATGAAAGTGTAGGAGGTTAAAGTAAAAGGCACTAAAAGACAAAAGTTTACTTCTTGTAAAACCCCTGTAATAGATTAATGATTGTAATAAATTAATTATTACATAGCTAACGGCCTAACAGTAAAGATATCAATGAACCTCCAAAAATTACAGTAGTTTTTTTTTTTTTCAAAGGAACTTTCCCTGGTTTTGTTCCTTTATCACTAAGTCATGATGCAGTCAAGTGTTACATGCGCCAAAGTAAAAAGAAGAAAGAATCATGTTTGAGAGAGAGAGAGAGAGAGGAGAGAGGAGAGAGATAACCTTCATCATCTACTAGAGCCCTCAATCTATTATGACTTAAGTCAAGGCTACGCAATTCTTCAAAGGAGAGCAGCAAGCTGGCATTCAGATACCAATCTCCCAAATCCAACAAATTCCAAAACCTTGAGCGGGAAAGATCAAGCTCAATCACTCGCCCTGTGCTGTTGTTGCATGTGACTCCTTTCCAAGTACAACAATCAGTCCCTGGTCTCCATGAAGAAAGATAACAGCAGCTCAGGGGATCAATGAAAGATTTTATCTCCAAAAGTGCACTCTCTTCTTTAGAAATACACCCAAAACATCCACAAACGCATGACTGAAAAGCAAATAACAAAACCCAAAGGTACAGAGCTTGTGGCCACTCCATGAGAAGAAAGACAAAGGTTACTTGATGAAGCTCTCTTCTTCACTGCTATCCGTCTTTAAATAAATGTTGTGATTGTAAGATTCCGGTCCACCCTAATATATTTATTATATTTTAATTAGATATTATTATTATTTTAATTAAATGTATTTTAGTTATTTAAGTGGTTAGGATTAAGTACGGTGCACGTTAGAATATTAGATATTGGATTGGTGAGTTGGGTTAATGGGTATATGACTTGACCCGCAGTTTGATCTGACCCAATGACTTAAGCCCATAGAATATTTTCTTAACCTAATCCTTCTTGTAACGAGCGCACGTCTTATCTCTCCCCGCTAATCTATGCAACTCCTCCCGGTTCTTCTTCCTCTTTTAACTTCCCAAGTCATTCCAGCTTTAGGATCCAGCCATCAGAATCAAGATCAGAGCATACCATCATTCTTGGTTCAACTTTCTTATCACAGGTAACTCTCTCCTCAAACCATTAGGAGTAAATATGTACTCTTAGGTGAGCTTCCTATTCTTTCCAATGTTAGGTTTTAGGTATGAATACCATAGATTTGTTCATCTGAGCATTTCTATCACATCTCTTGTGTCAGATTGGTGTTAGAATTGAAGTCGAGCGCCCCGGTAATCTCGGTTTGGGTTTTGGTTATGAAACCTGTTGCACTCTTCTTCAACTTCGGATCTAAGGCAAGTACATTATTATAATTTGTTATCGAATGTGTTATTTGATCTTTGATTCCTATCTAATGCATATATGTTTGTTTATTTGCCCTTTTCTAAATGATAATATTGATAGATTAGGGATTTTAAAATGGATGTTTGGGTTAATTGGTGGTTTGGGTAATGAAAATGTGGATTTCATTTATTTTCTAATGGATATGATTTGTGTGGATTTGGATGGACTGTACTCTCTTTTGGAAAAGGAAGGAAAATGGATGAAAAGGGGAAAAAAACCCAATTTCTGTGACTGTACGGACTCGGGCAACATTCTGAAAGTCAAACGTTCGAACGTTGCATTGGAACACTCGAACGCGTGAGATCAGAATCGTCTGAGCTAAATGGCAAAGACGTCGAATGTTCGAACGTTCCTTTCGTGTGTTCGAACGTTCGAGTCTGCTCACCCCTTAGCAAAAAACCTGAGGCATCAAATGTTCGAACATGCCTCATGAACGTTCGGACGTCTGAATTCCCTAGTGTCTGAGCCAAAATCCCGAGGCGTTGAACGTTCAAACGTTGGCTTCCTACGTTCGAACGTTCAGTGTACTTGGGCATTTTGTGTTTATTTTCCATTGTTTTGGCTCTGATTATTTTGGGGATTTATGGTATCGTATATTTGGATTTAATAACCTTAAATTATATACCTGGACTTGACATAAGAACCGTATTTAGGCATACGGTATCTTATGGACGTCGGATTCAAATACCTGTTATGATTTTAATGAACTTTAGCAAGAAAGGGTCGATACATCTCTATTGGAAATCCTTTATTGGATCTGTGCACCGTGAATTTCGAGAGATGTAACGTCCTTAGCTTACTATAGCGTTATTATTGTGTATTGATGAGTATATGAATATATGTCTAACCTTAGGATTGATTCGTACTATGTCTTGACCTTTGTATTCGCATGCATATGTTGGTTTAGGTTATGTATTCCTTTAGATGCATACCCTGTTATGTGTTATGGACTATGAAGTGGCTTGACAAATTATTTATGTGATTTTATTATGATATGGGATGTGGATTTGATTATAATATGGATTATGGATTAGCTAGCACTTCATTTTGACTTAGGACTCTTGTGTCGGAGCTTTATTAATCAGGTCTATTATGCTTATATGTTTCCCTTTACGTGGGTCATTTATGAATGACTGCAGATCGTATATGGACGGTTGATCATCGATGTGTCCAGATCACTTATAATCCGCTTTGAATGTGAATAGGTTATCCTGAATTTGATCAGTTTATGACCACCGACGTTATGGACGGGCTCTCCCGATTATGTAGAATTGACCACCTACAACAGGGACACTTGTCTCCGTGTGAATTATATATTGCTCCCTTTGATGTCTTTTGGATTTATGTCATACGTTCATTCTTATCATTGCAATTGTCATTGTTTCTATACAATCTTACTGTTTTTACTTATTTTGATATCGTATCTTGATTTCGAATTATGATCGTGTTCTTGCTATATACGTTACTATATTTGGTGCTTAGGTACCGAGCCCTTCTATACCAATGAGACGGATGAGGATCAAACGTTTCAAACGTTTGAGCTAACTGATGAACCCGAGTGGGATGCCAGAGACGGTTTTGGAACCGTCTGAGCCTGCATGAGAGTGAACATCATCTTAGCAATTTTTTAAATGAACTTTCTTTAATGATAAACATTTTCCTCAGTAATTGTTTAATTCATTATGCAACTTTAACGATTACTGCCTATTTGATTTTTGTGTTGGATCTTGTTTATGAATATTGAATACCAATTGAATAAAGTTTTCATTGCATTTAATGAAATTTTATTTGGACTCACCACGGTTTGTGGTGTTATGTGGGTCCACTTTTGGAACCTTTTGTTGTATTAAATACAGGAATTTGAATTTCATTTAATTTTTTATGTTTTTTTCCAATTCTTATTTTGGGGACGTGACAGTGATTCTCATTTTCTACGGTAAAATTGACTTATGAATTAGGAGTGTGATCTGACCAATAGAAAATCCTTAATTGGACTATGTCCATCTGCTTTATTTCTTCTTTTGCTTTGGTTCTATAGTGAGGGACCAATGTTATGATCTTCCACTTTTGTATCACAAAGTCTTTCAATAGGTCGAAGACTATTATACGAACACTTCTAGCTTTTCATCTTTAACCAAAAGAGGACTTTGACCGTACCCCTAAACATTACATTTTCCTTGGAGCAGCCAAAATTTAAGTATATTTTTATAAAATTGTTTGTACAATAAAGTTGCAATATCACACGAACTCATATTGTGATATGTGGAGTATCCCATGGTCCTAGGATATCATAGAAGTAGCTCCGCGGGGATTAATTAAATCTCAACCTTAAAAAGGCAAATCTAAAGTCTTAAGATTGTTGTACATGTAAAATCTCAAATAAAAATAAATACATAAATAACTTATCCCTCTCTTTGGTATGTCATCATCCTAACATGGGCGAGAGAAAAACCAAGTGTCTTTCCATTCAAGAGCATCGTCAATCTGGACTCCTAGCCATCCAATAGATAACATTTGGCAATGAAATCGGGATCCTATGAGGGTCTTGACCTATGATGAACGTGGGTGGATCAATCATGGTCTGTCATGTCACTGTAGGCAATTCATGACTTTGGCAAGGACAGCAACCCAGCGTGCATGACAAGCTGCACGCGTTGACATGGCAGACCGTGATGTGTTTACTAACCGTCACCGTGGGGTAAAGCCTCATATGAAGATCCGCACTCTTGTGATTCAACAATTGTAGAACCCAATTCCATTATGCCGTGTTGCATCAGGTAGGGCCTCTGGTTGTTTGTGGTGGGGGAAGCACGGTCAAATATTTGATATTTCAGGGTGGGGAACTATTCAGTTGGCAGATGGGAATGGGTTTGGATTTCGACCAGGCATTTTGAAGCCGACCAGGCATTTTGAAGCCGTGGGTCTTGTGAGACAGATGCCTCCCAGTCCCAAGTCTTCCCCATGTTTTAAACTTTTAATACATTCTAGAGTCTCGGGTAAAATGACAAGACGTGCAATCAATCAAATATGATTGCTATCAGCTGGGAAATTTGAGTATAGTAAGGACATGTTTGTGTAATGTATTTTCCACGAAACTAAGTGCTTGAAAGGAACGTGGGATAGGGTTTCATATCTCCCATAAAAGTCTCAAGATAATTTAGATATTCCGTGGAGAGTCTTGCTGATTCGAACAATAGAAATTAGTATTATAAGGACATAGAGACTTTTGTTTATCGAAAAAATAAAAATGGGACTTGTTTCTTTTTTGAAACTTTTAACAAGAATGTCTTGTATATATTGGAGTTTCTTTAACCTTAAGTGATGGCTTCTTTCAAAACATTTGTAAATGTCACGTTTCATTGAAAGAATTTTAAAATTTCAGCCATCTGTCTCAAATGCCCTAGCATAACATTTTTGAAATTCTCATCCATTTGCTTTTTAGTGAAATTCTCAGAATGCTCAAGTAAAAAAAGAGGATTTAAAATTTCCATTGTTTTATGGCATTCACAATGGGGACAAAAACTCTCTGAATTCTAAGTAAAGAAACAGTCACAAAGTTTCATTGGCATGTGAGTGCATGGAAAAGGTTTCATGCTATTATTGCACTAATTTACAGCATTTTAATATAGGACGTTGTATTGACATGTCAAGACACAAAGCATGGCTGGATTGGAACCAAATGTTTGATTGATTGGAAAGTAAATATAAAAGGAGCGAGTGGATCTAAATTCTAGCAGGGGTGTACAAAAAATCCGTCGATCCGGAAATCCGATTCGATCCGTGGATATTTATCCGATTCGAAGTTATACGGATTGGTGACAGATTGAAAATTTTAATAATCCGTTAGCAACGGATCGGTGTCGGATTTCACCCTCAATCCGCAGATTCGATCCGATCCGTTGACATTAATTATAAATAAAAAAAATATAAGGGGTCTAAATATGAATTAACATGTCTAAATTTAAAATAAGAAAAATAATTTAAGGAGTCAAAACATAATTTTTTACAATATATTTATGTATATTTTTTAAAATTAGATTGAACGGATTAATTCGATCCGATCCGGTCCTTCACGGGTCGGATCGGATCGGATTTTAACAGCCACGGATTGGTTACGGGTTCCAAATCCGTCAATCTGTTTGTAACGGATTGATGACGGATTTGGCCCAATCCACACCAATCCGATCCGTGTACACCCATACTAAATTCGGCAAAGTCTCTTTTAAAATGAAGGAACGAAGGACTGTCAATGTTTAAGACTGATTGATCACAAGTTTTTTAACAATTGAAGGCATTTCAAAATAAATATAAAATATTTTCTTTTAAAGTTACCTTTATACTTTTCAATTAAAAATACAACAATATATATATATATTATCCTTTGATGAGTTCTAAATTAGGTCTTGGAGCCAACCTCTTCTCATATTCAAACCCAACTTTTACTTAAACTCAAACTAATTATATTCAAATACGGACATGATTTTTTGCTTTATTTTTTTTCCCAATTTTCATTTGGATCAATGCAACGAATCTAGACCCAAGCTATTAATAAGACTTGATTCTTCTTCAAAAGAAAATTTGATTTTTATTCAATCTAAACCTGATTTTTTTCAAATCAGATAAACCAAATTAAAATTATCAAGATAGAAACATAAATATGATTTTTTTCAGTTTTCTAATCCTCTTCTTTAAAAAAAAAGAAAAAAATAGGAGATTTGACATTTCAATGCCCCTTAAACACCCAATCCCTAATTTCATTTACATGAAATTTCATGATTTTGTAAATGAAATTAGGGATTGAGTGTTTAAGGGGCATTGAAATGCATTGAAATGTTAAATCCTTACAAGACAATGAAAAATTATTCTTTAATCTACAGAATCCCCAACCTAACAAATTCTGGTCCAAAATTCCAATAAAGAAATAACCCCAGATAAAAGGGGGTGGAAACTTCATGTAAAAGGAGAAAGACATTTCTGCCACCTCGATCTAATTATCTCCTCATGAGTGGAGACCTTCTAAAGATGAGATTATACCAAGATCGCAAGATGTGCCAATCTTGTGGGCATAAGACCATCTGGGAGTCTTGTAAGAAGGGCTGTGATGATCTTCCGCTTGTCACAAAATCTTCCAAAAGCTCGAAGACTATTATACAAACACATCCATCATTTCTCCAAGTTCAAAAGTGTTTGTTTCTTGCTCGGTAGGAAAAAGTTGTTCTCATATTGATAGGACATCCTAACGGGGGTGGCCAAAAGAAAAAAAAAAGTGTCATATTCATCCAAGAGGATCATCAAATTTCTTGCCTTCATAAAACTCAGAGGATCCTGGTTCATATCCATCCAATAGACAACACTAGCACATAACTAAATTTATTTAAAAGTATCAATTGTCCAACTCAATTCCATCCCAGCGTTTGAAAAAAAAAAAATCCAAAAGCTCCAATCACTTAAAAAAAAAAGAAGAGAAAAAGAAAAAGAAAGATCATGCCTTGCTGCATGGGGCAGAAATACTCGTCAGTTTCAATATGAATTGAGGACATTGGTTTTTAGCTTTTTAATTTCAAAGGTGGGCCTCACTCACTGACAGTTTTCCATGTAGATTGCTGAAGAGACAGAGACCGTTGTGAAGGATGGCGTCTTTGAATGAATGGGGTCTCCGAATTTAGACGGGCTTTACAGTTTACGCTGAAAGTCCAAATTTTACGGGCCACAACTAGAATGGAATACTACTAGTTCTCAAATTAACAATCAATGCACAGCGGAAATAAATCAATCAGACAATAGAACTAGCTATCTACCAATCACACACCACAAGAAGACAGACACAAATATAGCGTGGAAACCCTATCCAGGGAGAAAAACTATGAACCAGAAATCAAGAGTTCACGAACAGTTACAAGATATACTCACTAGCTCCTGTACCTCAGTCTGTACCTCGACCTCAGGACTATAGTTATTCTTGCAAAGAATCCACTGACACGAAATCCACGTGCCCCGTTCTCCTTACTTGATCTCTTCACACCTTGCAAGCACAAGATGAACAATCTTCTCCTTCGAAAAGCAGAAGCAGCAACAACCTTCTAGAGCAGCCTTCAGAACGATCTCTCAATGGCTCTAGAGAATAAACTCTCTCTAATGATATCTCTAACTCAAATTAATGAGAGTGGTAGATGTCCATAGGGTTGAGAGTAACACCCTATATATAGCCCCAATTTCGTGTCTAATACTTAGAACACAAGTAGGACTCAGACTGGGAAAACAGAGTCTCAAAAGGAAACAGTTTCGTGCAAAAAGGAGACTTTCCCAAAATTCTGTGCACTGTTCGCTCGAGCGAACTCTTCAACCGCTCGAGCGGATAAGGCTCTGTCTCGCGGTCGCTCGAGCGAAGGTGAGAGTGCTCGAGCGGACTCCTTGCTGGATGAGATACGGAAATTCAGAACTCTTTTCTTCCAGCTTTCTTCTTCTAAACCATTCAGACTTTTCTTCTTGGAGTCCTTCCCTCTTCTATCTTCGGAGTTCTTTTCTAAATAAAACATACAACTCAAAGACTCCTAGAGTTTTGTCCAACATGAATTAGCCAATACAAAAATACCTAACATGCACTTCTTTGACTGTCCATCGATCGTTCACATGGAGGAGTGCTCCCAACTGCAAAATTTTAACCATTTTCATAAATATTTACATGCAATCTGTCTGGTTCGACCTTGCAACAAAGTTTGCCCTAATGGTGGATGAGGGTCATTGATTTTAGGCTGTTGGATTCAGAACAACGGTCCCCTAGTGGAATTTTTTTATAAAGCAGTTAAAAATGAAATTTAAAATATGAATTTCTATAAATGAGCATCAAATAACGATTTCTTTTACAAAAATAAAAATAGAGGAAGATGAAAAATGTATGCCTTACCTTTTGTCTCCATCTTAACCATTTAAAAACAAATCCCTATGTATTTTAACCCAACAAACTGGCACTTTGTGTAAATGTGTCAAGGTGTCAAAAGCAGTTTTATTTCAAACAATGTGAGAGTGCGCAGTGGAGTCCAAGATGTCTCAATGTCTCACTAAATATCATGAAAGTTCCACTCTTATGGTGTATGCATCCTCCAAATTCTACTACTACATGAGCTGGTTCCACTTATTGAGCAATTGCTTAATTATATCGTTAACGCAATTATTTCTTAATAAATTGCAATTGTATTATTATTTTTTATCAATATAATTATATTATTAATTGTATGCGCAATGTTATTGTGGGCAACTCTTATCAAAGTATAACTTGGATACGCACTCTATTTATTTTGAGTGGCTCAAATATTTAGTAGGTGAGCCCCCTAATGTAGAACAAGTAGTAGAACATTTTTTTAAAGAAATAAGATAGCAAAAGGTCAAGTCAAAATGGTACGTTAATTGGCAGTGCCAGCTTTAATAAGGCTATAACTTTTGATTTGTATACAGTCACTTACAAGATCCAAAAGTATTTATCTTGAAGTTATGGATGTTCTCCAGCACTGTAGGACGATAACTAAAGGCAGCTGGAGCCATCAGAGGTGGAATTAGGCCTTTTTGTAGGTCAGAATGCAGTTTCTATATAAAAATTTTATTGGGGTTTTTACCGGAAAAGTCCCAAAATATGGGCATTTACCCGGTATAGTACTGGCCCAATTCTTATCACTAATTGGGTTTTCCCGCCAAATTCCTTTTTTTTTTCTATGATATTCATAGCGACGATAGCGTCACTTGATATAATATTTAGTGACGCTATCGTCACTTTGCGCAACCTTTAAATACTCGCGTCGTCCCCTGGTTTCAATCTTCTTCTACCCAATGGCTCATAAAAAATCTTGTTTGGCTAGAAATGAAGCATGACTGGTCTATGGGCTTCTATTTTCGAGTGTAATCCGTCACTTTGATTCCATTTTTGTGGCTGTTGATCTTCATGAAAGAGGTTTGTACATTTATGTATATCTTTGCATGGTAACATGAAAAGAAATGAAGATAATGTATTTTTTTTTTTTGTTGCTTTTCCTTTTACTCTTGGTGTCCATGATGTTAAAGATTGTCACGCACTAGTCAAAAAATCTACTCTGGCTCCAACTGATGTGTGACAGTTTTATGTGATTTTTTGTATTCAAGTGTAATCCGTCATTTTCTTAACATTTCTGTGGCTGTTGATGTACATTATTGAAGGTTTGTGCATTTATGTCTATCTTTGCATAGTAACATGGGAAAAAATTGAATATAACGATCATTTGTGATGCCTTTTCATTTACTTTTGGTATCAATGAAGTTAGAGACTATCACACACACTTGTATGTTGTGTTTTGGAGTGTGAAACTGAGTGTTTGTATTGTTTGTAATCTTGCATATGTTTTTATATTGTTTGTAACCCTAGACACTTTCAAAATTTGTGGATTGTAAGCTGTTCTAGGCCATAGATGCCCCTCCATTGTGTTACGTCTTTGGCCCTTTGCAAATATCACACTTCTTTGGTCAATGAGGTGCTTGTCCCCATTTTCCGTATATGTTTGTACAAAAATAATGCCTAAATAATTATTTCTGTCCTGAAATAGGATGTCGGATGGTGAGTTGATTGTGATTTTTCATTATGACGGAGAATTTAAATATGACATGATTCACCCGGTATACGAAGGCGGAAATCAGAAGATGAGGTCCATTCAAAGTGACATAACATACTCCGAATTGATGAACATAGCTCTTCAAACTACACATTGGGAAGAAACCTGTGAGAACATAAGCATACGTTATCTTCATCACAATGGGCACGTGTTTTCATTGGCTGCCATAGAGGATGATAGCGACATCAAGTGCATGTTAACACTTTCACAACACAATACAAATGGGATATTACTATACATCAATAGAAGTTCAAATGGTTCTTCCAATAAGATAAGAGAACCTAGAAGGTACATAAGATCTTTTTTTTATGTATTTTATATATAATGCTTAATACTATTTCTAGTAGTCTAATGTAAATATTTCCATGTGTTTATCTTGAGCAGGTCATTTGAGATGGACATGCGTTCTTTACGAGGCAAACAAATTGATTTTTCTGGGAGCAATCACAATGATAAGCGCAAAGTACCTTCCAGGGAAAGTCATGAAATTCCTACTGTCAATCTATGCGAAGACAATGACATTCATTTTTCAGCAGTCCAAGACATTGGTGGTAATGAATTTGCGAAAGAAAGTAGTATTGTACTCATTGATCGTGTTGAGAAAGTTAACATGCCTGATGAAATAGAGTTTGTCAATGTTGAATCTGGGAACACGGGAACCAATCTTGCAGGGTTCTCAAAGGCAAGAGGCCAAAGACCTTCTATGTACAATGTTGGAGAACAAAGCTACCATAATCGGAAAGTTATATTCGAAGATGACATGGCCCCGGAAGAATTTGATACAGAGTTGGAACACAATTCATCTCGGGAGATGTGGCTTGGGCGCGAATTTCCTAACCATGATGATTTTAGGAGAACTATAGCGAAATTTGCAATATACAACAACTTCACTCTCCAGCACTTAAAGACACAACAATTCAAAGTCACTGCACGTTGCAAGGAAACTGACTGTCCATGGCGCATTCACGCATCCATGATTGAGAGTGGACCACGCTTCAAGGTTAGGATCTACAACCCAATCCATAAATGTTCGAAGCCATCCATGGGTACTGCACATCGTCAGGCATCATCAGAACTTATTGCAGAGTACATCTTGGAAAAAGTGCGGTTAAATCACAACATTAGGCCAAAGGAAATAATGAATGACTATCAAATGGAGTTTGGTGTCACAATTTCTTATAGGAAGGCACACATGGCAAGGGAAATTGCACTGCGCATTGTTAGGGGCTCATATGAAGATTCTTTTAAGATCCTCCCTTTGTACTGTGAGGAGTTGAAATTGATGAACCCGGGTACTGTCACCAATATTGATACGTCAGACGACGACAGGTTCAGGAGATTTTTTTGGGCATTTGGTCCATGCATTCGGTCATTCACAACATCCCTTAGGCGAATGATTGCTGTTGATGGATCACATCTCCGTGGCAAGTACTCAGGAGTTTTAATGGTTGCCGTGACCCTCGATGGAAACCACAAGCTGTTCCCAATAGCTTTTGCGTTTGCGGAGGCAGAACGGCGCGACGGCTGGGAGTGGTTCCTTGCCAATCTGTCTGTATCATTGGGAGAACATACAGATTTGACAATTGTCTCCGATCGGCAGAAGGGCCTTGTTCCCGCGTTGGCAAACGTGATTCCAAGTGCACGTCATTCTTATTGTTGTCGTCATCTTGTGGAAAACATTAAGTCAACCTTCAAAGATCCGGCAATTGTGATGAAATTCTGGTGTGCTGCAAAGGCATACAGAGCATGTGAATATGAGGCGTTTATGGAAGACATCAGGGCTGTCAATCAAGATGCATATAATTATATAAACGGATTTGGCCGGCAGCATTGGGCAAATGCCTTTGTCGAAGGTCGACGATATGACATGCTTACAAGTAATGCCGCTGAGTGCACCAACAGCATGCTGAAAGATACTCGAGCTTTACCAATTGTCAAGCAAGTGGAAGAGATAAGAGCTAGATTGATGGAGTTCTTCCAAAAAAGACAAGCTGAAAATCTCTGCATTAACAGTCGTTTGACTCCATACGCTGAGAAGTTGCTAGGACATGAAACAGAAGAAGCCCGAAGGTTGCACGTACGTGTTGCCGAACTCGTCGAGTTTCAAGTTCAGTCTGCACAGTATGTGGACATTGTTCATCTAGATCGTCGAACTTGCACGTGTCGCAAATGGGAAGTACTTGGGATACCGTGCTCACATGCAATCGCTTCAATGCGAGTGAGGAAATATAATCCATATGAATTTTGCGACAATTGGTATCTAACAAGTGTACTACATGCCACGTACAATGAGGTGATTCACGCCACTCGTGATAGCAAACAATGGGAGCATATTTCGAACGAAAGAGTTATCCCTCCTCTTGCATCTAAACAGCCCGGGAGACCAAAGAAGAATCGAATACGAACTGAGGATCGTTACAAGGAACGGAGGGTGTTCACATGCTCCAATTGCAATGAGAAAGGCCACAATCGTCAGAGTTGTCGAAATCCCCCCCGCTCAACATCGACAGACTTAGTCTCAATTATTTCCGTGAACTGTCGCCAACACAATACTCTCTTTGTTTTTTTGTGAGAACTTGTGTTCATGATGATGGACCATAATCCTGTGCCACTATTTATGTTCATATGTAAATAACATACTTTTTTGTTTTGTTTTCATGATGATGGACCATAATCCTGTGAGTTTGTTTATGTTCATCTGTAAAGAACATACTTTTTTGGCCTTCACTTTCTGTAAGAATTATTTTGGAATATTGAAGTCAAAACATTACAAGTATGACATGAATGTTTTTTTTTTTTTTGTGTATATATTTTTGAACCTTTGTGAACTATGAATGTTAAGCTATCCATCGTTGCCATACTGTATGTGGTTTACTTTTAAGTTCCTGCATTTAAGGTCAGGGAAATTCTCACTGACACCAGTGACGCTATCGTAAAAAAAAAAAAAAATTGGTTCGATACAGAGTTAGTGACGCTAGCGTCACTTATGTCAGGAAGTCATAGCAATTTTTTTGACGCTAGCGTCACTTATGTCAGGCGCTAAAGTCATTACAGAAAGCAAAGTTTTTGACGCTAGCGTCACATATGTCAGGCGATAAAGTTATCACAGAGAGCAAAGTTTTTGGCGCTAGCATCACTGATATGATACAGAAACCATAATTGAGTGATGCTATCGTCACGTATGTCAGGCTTTATACTGAACACAGAAGCCAAACTTTTTGACGCTAGCGTCACTACTATGATACAGAAACCACAAATGAGTGACGCTAGCGTCACTTGATACAGTGGGAAAAAAAAAAAGGAAACAACAGTTGTAAAATTCATTGCAAATTTTACATTCATGCTATACATTGTGACAACCTGTAGCATTCATTCCCATTAAAAATAATCGTTCAAATTGCCACACCAAAATGATAAACTGAAAGAAGTTGAAGCTATAAAATAAGACACCAGGAAAAATAGATATGCTCTGGTCTTGCATATATCACTCCTCTGCTTGGAGGGCTTGAAATTCTTCTCCAACCATTTGAATTTTATTGTTAGTCCGATCGTGTCTTTTCCCGGACGTGGGGCAAGGCCTAGCAACTCTTTACAAACTTCCGGGACGAATGCATTATTGAAGGTTCTTCCCGTTACCGATTCACCATCAATAGGGAGTCCATAGATATAAGCAACGTCCTCCAAAGTGATCGTTGCCTCACCCGTTGTTAGGTGAAACGTATTAGTCTCGGGCCTCCAACTTTCAACTGACCCGGATATTAGGGCATGGTCTATCCTCATATAGTCTATCTCTGACAAATATGATAGACCAGCATCCCTCCAATGCTCCTTCTGTTTTTCCGTCAATATCCATATCTTCTTGTCAGGGTTGGTATTGATGCACCTGTAACATCCAGGTTCAGCCCCATTTAATATTGCCTTTGAAACATGTTGATCTTGATCATACAATAACTCCCCCTCATCATCAGAAGACACGTCTTTCGCCATCTGTTCAGTTCAAAGGCATGTAACAGTGAGCATATACAGGTATGAGTTGAGGAGAGGATAAAATCAGCCACATTCATAAACAGAAATATACTAAAGAGTTATTGTATGATCATTAGAAAAATAAGACGACAATTAGTAGTATAATTCTACTCAACATAAACTCATAAAATATAATTAGTATTTTCCACAAATCAGGAGCAATCAACATTTACCGAATTAATCAAAATGCTCTCATACTGCTTATGATTGTTCTTGTTAGCAACCTGTTACACTTCGGCTTTCCCCTTGTATCGTTTTTTTTTTTTTTTTTTTTTCGTTGTAGAATTAACAATGTTTTTATTGCAAAAATGAACTATACAAAGAGACAGTCCATCACTGTCCATCAAGGGTTAGAAACATTGGGTTGACCTGAAACTTCATATTTGGAGATTTCCATCCACCACTGTCCCATGATCTGCAGGGTCCGGTTGGGGCCAAGCAGCTGGTATGCATAGTAAGCCATGCACTCCGGATGCATGAGCATTTCCTCTGTATAAACCAATAGGCAATGATGCTATCATATTAATGAGCATGTCTGTGGTGAAATAGTTTCAACACTGTGTTTCCCTCCCCTAACCACCCATGAATAGAGTAATTCTAAAACAGAGATCTTATAGATAGTGTTATGGGCATTTTTGCTTATCATTGTTATCATCAAGTCCCACAATGTTCTTAACTGGTTTCTTCTTAAGTGGTTTCTTAATCTTATTAAATTGCCCTAAGATCTAAACTTATCTTCTACCACCATCTCATCTCATCTAGGTCTATATAGTGAGGGCAAATGATTCAAAGTAGTGGATGGTGTAAATTGAATTTTGTTGATGAAGAATCAATACAGGTACTTGGCCTCTGTTAGATACTCTGTTACTACATATCAATTATTGTTATATTTAGTTTTGTCTTTTGTGTGCAGGTATCTGTGCCAAACATGTCCATAAAATGTCAAACGATATGGCACTCAAAGCCATGATTTGAACATGTAAACCCATCTTTTCACTGTTCCAATTAAGAATTCCACATTAATCATTTAACTAATCAAAGACTTTTTTCTCTCTTCTATGGTCATAAGGAATGAGAGTGGTGTGACTCCTTATTGGTGGCCAACCATTTTAATTAATTCATCTAGATAAAAAAGAAACTTACTAGGTAGTTACAAGTTGACTATACATAAACTGGATTATCCTATCAATTGTTTCTCAAGGCATGTTGAATGGCATCTTTTAGGCCTTCTAGGAGCATGTAGCCCCACCAAGCTTTCCATTTTGGATTCCTCAAACCCTGACTTGCATCCCTTTCTTTGTCGTCCCTTTCCAACATAATTGCATTATAAAACACTCAACTCCTCCCTCATGGAAGCCTTCATTTACCTATTAAAACCATTTCTCTTCCATGTTTAGTAAAAATGGTTAAGATAACTATCTTATTTATTTACAAATCTCGTTGATGAAAATGAATCTAAAAAATAAAAAACCTCTAATTTCTTGATTAATAAAAGCCAATGTTAGGATAGAACAAATAACCTTCTCTATTGAAGGTGAAGTCAAGTCTGAGTATTGCTTCCAATACCATTTTATTTTCTTTTTTTGCACAATGAACGTAGAGGAGGTGTAAATTCCCTAACTAATGAAAATGGTAGAAGGTAGTATCTCTTTTGCGATAATCATAAGTTGAAACCTACATTGTCCCATTTCATCGAACAAATAGTGTGCGTGAGAGCAAACAATGTGAAAAATAGAAAATGATATAACCAGAAATACATGATGGCTTACAAGAACAAAACAAATGAAGAATGAGACTCCAAACAAACATTATGCTTGAAAAAAGAAAGGATGATGGATTATACCATACACAGCGGATCAAGAACTCGAAATACACTTAATGATTCGGAAATATTGTGCGGAAACGGGGCTAAAGGGACATACCTTCACGTGGATGTGCGATATCGGATCAAGGATGATGGATGATAGAGAAGGAATAAGTATGGAGCAGCGCCGTCGTCGTTTTGAAGAAGGAGAACAAGTTACAAATGGTGAAAATGGGGACGGGTGGGTTAAATAGGTATAGCGATGGACGACGCTAGCGTCACTTTAATCAGAGCTTAGTGATGCTAGCGTCACTCACCCCAGATATCAAAAAAAAATATAAAAACGCACTAACGGACTTCGTTAGTGTCCACAATTTGGCTGGGACCCAGCAGGATAAATGCCTAAATTTTGGGATTTTTCCAGTAAAATCCCCAATTTTATTTTAGGGCTTTTGAGGTTGTTTAAGACTAAAATCTTATGAAGCTTCTTAGAAAGTGGTTTAGAAATAGTCGAAAGGCTTATAATTGTAGTCTTTACTATTATTAGTTACTTTCACTATTTCAGGAAAGTGTCTTGGGATGTTTCTCTTACCGATTCAGGTTGTTGACAGTGATCTACTTCTTTTGTTTTCTTTGTGCTTTTTGTTTTTCCAATATTTGTTGGATTAGATGTATGTAAAAAATCAGCCTTAATAGAGGTGGGTGCATAATTAAAGATACTGGAAATGGAAAAGATATAAAATGAGTAACTCAATCCCAATCACATTCCTTGACCGCATGGTTAGCATTGTCTGGTAATCCTCTTACAAAGTAAGGTTTAACTCGTACTATCTAGTTATTGTTCCAAAAACATCAATTTGCCAAGTAGGGATGTCAAACAGGCCAGGCCAAGCCGGCACGGCCCGCCTCATCTAGAGGGCCGGCACGGCACGGCAGGGATTTATCCTGACCCGGTACGGCCCGCCACGGGTCATGCCGTGTCTCCATGCCGGGCGTGCTCAGCATGCCTCTTTAATTTTTTTTTTCTCATTTTCGGTATTAAAATTAAAAATTAGAATACGAGTACGAAAAATGACAAAGATATTTAAGTGGTTCGGTCAAACTCGACCTTCTCCACTGAGAAGAATGAGAGGGTTAGAGATAAAAGTAGTCGATATCGATAAATATGCGTAAACCCTTTATACATTGCCCCGTGTCTGCATTTCTTCGTCAAGCCCTTTTCATCGTTTGCAACTTGTGTTCTGGAGGTTTTTCCTTCTCAGAAAACTTTTACATGGAATTAGCCAAAGTGGTTGTTGGATTCCATTAAAAGGTTTGGGCTTGGTTGATGGCGATTTTCGTTTTGATCTTGATTAATGGTGATTTTCATTTTGGGTTTTAGGATTTGAAAAGGGGTTTCAACACCTTCATCTAAACTAGTTTCAAGCCATTCAACAACCCCTTCAAAACCCTCCATTCCAAGCATCGTATGCATTTCCCCTCTGCAAAGAACACCCACCCGTCTCCCAATCCGATCTCTGCCATGAAAGAATCCCCACAAACAAACCACCCGGTTGAAGTCATTGGCCGGATTCGTGACTACCCAAATCGAAAAGAGAAGCCCTCTTCAGCTCTGCAGAGATCCTCTGATGGGCATATGGTTCGGGTGCGGACCGATATTGGGTATCGTGATTTCAGCCTTGATGGGGCCTCGGTTTCGGAGGAGGAAGATCTTGATGGGTTAGGCTATCCTATAGCTGCTGCTGATTTGGTCCAGCTGTAGGGATAGTCCCCTGTTTCTGCTCAGCGCCCGGTTTGGCCTTTCTCATTGTAGTGGGTGCTCTTGTTTTCCGTCAGCCTGCTTGGGGTAGTGGAGTTATCTGCCTTCAATGTCAATAGATTTTTGGAAGAGCTTCTCAAGTGTTCAGCTTCTAGCTCCTCTGCAGCTTGTTGCAACTTTTGGCCTGTTTGGTTTAGTGCTAGCTGAGGATTTTAGGCCCAGTTTTAGCTGGGGTAGTGGCTGTAGAGCTGCTGTGCAAAGGATTGTAAGGGAGTCTTTCCAGCCCAGTCATCTAAGCTTCTTGTGTAAGCTATGGATGAGATTCTTTCTTTTGTAGCATCTGGTTTCTGTTGAGTTGTAGAGATCCTCCTCTCTCTACTCAGCTCAGTTGTCATTTCAAGTTAGTCTGGAGGCAGCCCAGGTAGATCTCTCTGCTCGGTGAGGTGTGGAGTTCTGTAGTTCTGTTGGGCCCTGTTTTGCCTATCTTAGGTGGTCTCATGATTTTGTATAGCTTGCAGTTATTTTTTGTTAGCTCCCTTCTCTGTTTTGAGTTGTTGCTGGTGGTGTCTGTCTGGTCCAGCTCTAGCTGTGGTGTTGTCTGTGGTGCTGTCTTGCATTGTTTTGTAGTGGCAGCTTTCCAGCCCTCTGGAAGATATAATTTCTCTAGTGCAGTGGTTGTGTCCCAGCTAAATGGGTTGTTCCAAGCTTGACCAAAAGAGATTGCATTCATTTTTTGGTGGAGTTGGTAATGTAAATGAGTTGTTCCAAGCTTGACCAGTGCGATGCCTTTTTACTTGTATGGCAGTTGATGTAAACGGCTTGTATAGCTGCTGATGTAAATGGGCTGTATGATGATGTCAATGGGTTCCATGTATATTTGAAGCATGTAAATGAAAACCATGTAGATTTGAACACTACAAATTGAGCTTTTTATCTATTGTGTTTTGCTACTTTTGCAAGTATTGGATGGCTGTAATGAATGTTGGAATGTGAATGGTGCTAAGAACTTTTTTAATATAAATGGAGAATGTTGTATTCAGTTATTCCATGGTGTTTGCTTTTTAGGACATTCCTAATGACCATAAGTTGGGTTTAATATGTTGGATTCACACTATAAAACCATGCAAACCAGTTGATTAGCTATCAGATAAAAGTTGTCACTATTGACAACTTTTATTCCAAAAGCTGCTAACTTACAACTTTTAATTCACCCCACTGATGAAACTGGTCGATATCGACAACATAAGTTGTCGCTATCGACAACTTTTATCTCTTCCAGCAGCTGCTAACTTACAACTTTTAATTCACCCCACTAATGAAACTAGTCGATATCGACAACCTAATGTTGTCGCTATCGACAACTTTTATCTCTTCCAGCAGCTGCTAACTTACAACTTTTAATTCACCCCACTGATGAAACTGATTGATATCGACAACCTAATGTCGTCGTTATCGACAACTTTTATCTCTTCCAGCAGCTGCTAACTTACAACTTTTAATTCACCCCACTGATCAAACTGGTCGATATCGACAACCTAATGTCGTAGCTATCGACAACTTTTAACCTTCAAGCAGTAGCTGACTTACAACTCTTAATTCAATTCACTGATAAATGTTGTCGATATCGACAACATCGCTAAACGACAAAAAAGACCCCTGCCGTCTCTAAACTCTTGTTGGGTCCTCTCATTACTCATGGCTCACTATGGGGATTTTTCAGGTAGTTTCCTCTTAAGTTTTCCATCATATTTCATCAGAAAAAATAAAAAAAAATAATCACTAAAACACAAAAAACTCCACATTTCAATAAAAAATAAAAAAGATTCCATAAAAAATAATTAAAATAAAATATCATTATAATCTATTTATATCTTTTTTTTATTTCTTCAAAATAACTTTTAATCCAACTCAACTCTACAAATAAAGTCTCAAAGAGTGATTGGAGTGTCTTTCAAGAGAATATTGAGAGAGAGAGAGAGAGAGATGATTGAAGTGTCTTTCTAAGAGAATCTGGAGAGAGATATATGAAGCCGTGGATACGTTGGGAAGGTCTCCAGAGTCATAGAAGGGCAATGCTGGGATAAAATAAATTTTCAACTTCGAAAAAACGAAGATGTGATGGGAGTTTGAAATTAAAATAGACGTGGTAATTTGTCATTGGCTGGAGTAGGTCGCAGCGACGCTGCATCCAAGCCTTACCTTGCAAGGGCATGAAAGAGGGGAAGACTTTCACAAAAGGGAACACGGGTCAACACGCTGGAAAGTTGACATCATCTCTCTAAGGCCAGCTGTTAGTAGGGCCTACGTTTGAAATTCAAGCTATTAAAATTTAACTTTTCTCATTTATTACTTTCCGTACTAAATTCCACTTAGACTCTTTTTTTAAAACCCAACTTAGGCACTGGCATCCTATCCCAAGAGGGAAGGAACTAGACTTCTAGTAAAGTAGCACGGCTCTTCGGTGAGGAAAGAAGGTGGCTATAGCAAGTAAGAACAGCAATCTCATACCACTGGGGTAAGTGATGGTTCTTATGTGTGACCTGAGTTAAATCATTTATGGGATTTATCACATTTAAAGCACAGTTTAACAAAGCAATGGGAGTGGAATTAAAAGTTGCCTTGAAGTGTGTTGAAATCTGAAACAGTATTAACGAACGAGGGTATTGATTTTGAGCGGTTTAGATTTAAGATGTAGAATGCACTTAGGGGTCGTTTGTTTGCAACCATTTACATATGTAAATGATGCACATGCGTGAATGTTACGTACCATCACGTTTGTTTGCACTATTTTACGCATCACATATGTAAATCTCATGTGAAAATGATGTGAAAATATACTCATTTTCGCACCTAATTTTTCACACCTTCATAGATGGTAAAAGGAATCCCATTATAAAATGGTGTGTAATGAAACCCACGAAAAAGGCGCCCGGTTATGGATATCGTCCGTTCCGTCAAAAGTTATCCTGGGTTCGAAACCCACTTGCTATCCATATTCCCTCTACACATATACCGAAATGAAGCATATTAACACATAACGTCTCCTCTTCCTCTCCATTCCAGAACGTCTTCTCTTCTCTTCGGTGCTCCAAATCCTGCTCGTTGCCAGGTATGCCAAATCTCGCTCACCACCATCTCTTTCTCCCTTCTTATGTATCTCTCTCTCTCTCTCTCTCTCTCTCTCTCTCTTTCTATGTACAGAATGGGGAAACAGATGAATCTCTCTCATTGTCTCTTTCTATGTACAAAATGGGGAAACAGATGAAATCCCAATCACATCTTCTCCCAAAACATCCAAACGCCATTCTGCTCCAAATCCACAGCACCCACAAAATCATCTCAATCTCCTGTCCGGCGCACTTTTCCACTCCCTAACCCTTCATAATCAAACCAATCCGAAAAACCCCAAAAAAATTGAACAGAGATTAGAGATTAAATGGGATGCACAGGTAGTGTCGTTTTTTCCTGCATCAGTTGCAGGTTAGGTGTGCATAACCTGTATAACAAATGGGTTGGTAATATTCCCATCTTGGCTGGACCCATCTATACCTGCAACCTGTTTGCCACCATTCTAGGATGCATAGTAGTGTACCAAAGGAGAAAAAGGAAGTCAACCAACAAATGACATTTGTGACCCATTTGTCTACTATCCCCTAATGGGCTGGGCATTGACCACTCAACCAACAAATGACACAAACGAAGTCACCTTTGATTTTGATCTAGTGGTGGCTTTGGCATAACAACCTGTAGAATTACATTTGTGATCTATGGTAGGATCCAAAAAATGGATCAAAGCTTTCATCATCAGCCCCATCCATCAAAGGAACCGAATCAAAGCTTCACCCTAATTGAGACAGTAGCTGAGAGATGTGACATGGGTGTGACATGGGAAGCCCTCTTTCATTGTCAAATTCCTCTCCACTTTGAACTCTGTCTGTGTTTGTAGATGGGTTTAGAATTCATGAAAAGATATGAACCACCCAGCTTATTTTTTCACTTTCAAATGATTGACTAAAAAAATACCTAGTGACAGCAACATCTTTGGCTTCAGCAGAGAACAGCCCTGCAGCTGCTTTTGGAACACCTAAAAATGGTCCACCAATATTCATTACTGCCTTAATATGTTTAGCACACCAGCCTGGACCACCACCACCCCCCATCGGAGCTGGTGCTTCAACCCACTTCATGAAATGCAAAAAATATAGAACCCCCATAGAGTGGGGAATGACCACCACCTTTTTCCCATCATTTGTAGCTACCATAAGCTCTATATTACTTTTTATTCTGCTGAGAGAATGATCCCGAACCTGTCAATTAAGTTCAGCAAGACTAATCAGTAAAAGAGCTTTGCGACCTACTCAGGCACCCACTCTCAATCCCTTGACACCCATTTTTTAAGTGTATATGTGTTTGTGCCAACATGTGCATTTTGCACATACCACGTGGAGCCTATAGATGCCCTAAACAATAGTGGTCTGTGTTTGTAGATGACTTGAGTGTGACATGGGAAGCCCTTTTTCATTGTCAAATTCCTCTCCACTTTGAACTTTGTCTGTGTTTGTAGATGGGTTTAATGGTGGTCTGTGTTTGTAGATGTTGTGTTTGTAACTATGTCTGTTCAATGTCTATAACTCAATGTTCTCTTTGTAAAAATATTTTTTATACTCATACAACAACAATGGTTTGTATAGCTCTGAGAATTCAATGTATTTTTTTCTATAGCTTGAAATGGGCTTAGTTGTTTCTATAGAATTGATGTATATAGAATATTGGAATGTACGAGATTCTATCATATGATCTTTATAGTTAAAATTTTCAATTATATATTATTAATATCATGAATTTTGAATCTCATTAGCTTTTTTAATAATTCTTTATGCTATATAGAAATGGATAATGAAATATGTGGCGAAGACGTTGAATGCATTAATGTCGGTACATCTTCTGGAAAAAAGCGTGGTAGGAGGGAAAAGAAGAATACCACATGGACAGAGTCTGCAGATGAATACTTAGCTGATGTATTGATAGAACAAATCAATCTCGGGCGAAAGGATGGAACTGGATGGACTACGGAAGGGTGGAGGGAGATTGAAAAAAAGATGAAAGAAAAATATGGCAAGGAATGTGTTAAAGAGAAAATCAGAAATCGCCTAAGAACGTTAAAACATCATTACAACCATATCAAGACTCTCATGGGATTAAGTGGTTTTGGTTGGGATGACGTTACAAAAAAGGTTACTGCAAGTGACCAAGTGTGGGATGATTATGTCACGGTGAGTAATTATAAATATATCTTAATATTATTAAACATTGTTAACTCAATAATTGTTACTTTATTTTGATCACATTTGTCTAATTCAGGCACACCCTGACTATGATTACTATCGAGGAAGAAGCGTGGTCAATTATGAAAAGTTTGCTATTATATATGGAGATTCAATCGCTGATGGAAGAGATGTGATGTTGACTAACCAACGTCCACCACATCCGATGGAAGCCCCCCAGGCATCCATCCATGATGTGGCGGCAGAATCAAGTGACTCTGATAAGATGAATGAAGGTGTCTCTGAAGCACCACGCGTCAAAAAACGCTCAACTGGTAGTTCTCGACGCAATGTGCAGGATGAAACTAAAAGTGATTATGAACTTGCACATGCAATTAAAGATATAAACACTACTTTGATCTACCTTGCTGACAAGATGGCTCAATCAGGGCCAAGCCAAGCTGACATTGTTGCTGCCATTGAAGAGTTGAGTTTAGACCTTACTTTAGAAGTAAGGGCTCTCAGGCTATTGAAGGATCCACAAGTGGCTAGTCAATTTCTTGCATTTTCAACAAAGGATCGACGCCGTGCATGGCTCTTGGCGGAGCTAAGTGGCTCCATTTAGGATCGTTGGTTTGCTGAGCTTGCTTTTTTGTGGCAGTTTGCTTTTTTTTTCATGAGACTCAGTTTGCTTTTTTGTCATGGGACTCAGTTTGCTTTTTTTTTTTCATGGGACTTAGTTTGCATTTTTGTCATGTTATAATTTGAAATAACTTTATGATGAATGTTATAATGTACTCATGTTGCCATTTTTCTTATTGTGATCCATGGATTATGTAGATTAATCATGTTGATATATATTGTGGATTATTGTGCTATGTTAGTTTTCTATTCTAATATTTGATAATCAATTTTCTAGCAGTGCCAAAGTAATGGATATAAGGAAGAAGTTCGTATTTTTACACGCAGTAGCAATGATAGTGATTACAGTTTTACTTTTATGGGACCATCACTGTAAACAGAAGAGGATAAAAAAGAGGAAGCGAGTACATGAGTCGTCTCTGTCTGGCCATGAGTTTACTCAGTATCTCATTAGGAGTAATCCCCGTAATTCCTATGATTTACTACGCATGAGGACTGATGTGTTTTTAGAATTATGTGATTTACTAAAGAGAGAAAGGCTACTGAGTGCAACTAAAAGAGTTTCTATAGAAGAACAGGTGGCCATCTTTCTAGCTACTGTAGGTCATAGTCAGAGAAATAGAGTAATGCAAATTCAATTTCAACACTCAGGCCAAACAATTAGCAAGTATTTCAATGCTGTTCTAGACGCACTTTTATATATCTGCCCTGATTATGTAAAGCTTCCTGGACCAGAAATGTCTACTCCAGCTCAGATTGCACTCAATCCTGTATTTTACCCTTTTTTCAAGGTACATAAATAATTTATACTTAGTTTCTTTTACTCCCTATGATGAATGTTTAAATTGTTATTGATGACAAATGTTTTTGCTATATTGGGATAGGACTGCATTGGGGCCATTGATGGCACTTATGTTCCAGCATGGGTATCAATTAAAGATCAACAACGATATCGATGTAGAAAAGGTTTTATTGCACAGAATGTAATGGCAATAGTAGGTTTTGACATGATGTTCCAGTTTGTATGTGCTGGTTTTGAAGGATCAGCCAACGATCAAAAAGTTTTATCCGATGTTCTACAAAATAGGGGACTCTACAATCTTCATGTTCCCGAAGGTAAATATTTATTTTTAGATGTAAATTTGAAAGTTATTATAATTTTTGAAAACTAGTTAAGCATGTTGCAATCTTCTGATAATTGTCATATTGAATCTTTATAGGAAAGTATTTTCTTGTTGATGCTGGATATGGTAATAGGCGAGGTTTTATTGGACCGTATCGTGGGACCCGATATCATCTAAAGGAATTTGGAGCTCAAGCATTGGCTCCCTGGACAGCTAGTGAGCTTTTTAATCTTCGACATGCAAAGCTGAGAAATGTTATTGAAAGGACATTTGGCCTGTGGAAGGAACGGTTTCCAATTTTGACAAATATACCTCGTAATTATCCTATCAAGACACAGGTAAAGATTGTAAATGCATGTGCTGTATTACACAACTTTATCATGAAGAGAAGTCCTAGTACGGATGAATTATATGAACGTCATCGTCATGAAAGAATATTCATTGATAATGAAGATAATGATGATCGTCAGGATGATCGTCAAGATGAAGTGAACAATGAAGAATCTGATAGTCAATATGCTTATCGCTTACGAGATGCAATGGCGTTAGAGATGTGGGATGCTAATGCTAATAGAAGAGCTCGATGAACTGACACATAGGAATTCTCTCCTTTTTTGCACATGGATGGATATTCATTTTGAGAATGTGACGTTTGGTTATTTTGTAAAGGGCACATGGTAAATTCTTTTTTGAAACACCATGACTTCATTGATGGAAAAGATGGGTTACTTTATTTATATGAGATTGAAACACCATGAAACTTTTTATGGTTTGGGCTTTTTTGTTTGTATGGTTTTTTTTTTCACTATAGCAACACTTCATTTTTGCTTTTCCATGTTTTCATGATTTGACAATCATCCAAACATTGCAAGAACAAAAGGTGTTGACCATTTTTAGTGCTCCTAACTATTACTGCTATCAAGATAAAAACACCTAAATATAATTAACAAAAATAAAAATTTATCATTTTCACATGTAGTTCAAACAAACGTGGTAAAATGATTCACATGCGTAAATGATATGAAAATGACAACAGTAGACAAACGTTGTAAACTGAAACGCATGCGTAAAGTTTACATATGTTAAATTTACATGTGGAACATTTTCATATGTAAACTGCATTTACGCATCTAATGTGTAAAAGGCAAACGCCCCCTTATAGACTTACGGATGTCGCCTCAGATACTTATCTCGCAGCTAGTTTCACCTAGAGGAATTTTGAGTCCACTTCCATCATCCACATAGAAACCCTGGTTGCACCCGTAATTAAAATCAACATAAAAATTCTAGGTTTGCCCTAAAATTCCAAACTTCTTGTTTGGGTTCAGCCCCCTTCAAATGAAAAGTCTTGGGTCAGTCGGCCGCTCGTGGCTCCCACTACAAATGTGGGCCTCCATGAGGCTCAAGAAAGAGAGGGTTTTGCCCAGCTGTAATGATGTGCCTAGTTTTGATTTTGGTTGTCATTTTGGGTTTATTTTGATCAGGGTTAGTCTCTGGCTGTTGCCAACTGCTCTCTTTGCTGATATTGGCTGTTCTGTTAGTTTCCTTCTATGAATCTCTCTTTCCAAAAATAAAAACAAAAACAAAGAAATTAACAGTATGCAACTCGGCCAAGTCGAGTCACTCCAACTCGACTCGACTTAGGCCTCATCCAGGTAGGATTCCAATATTTTTAACACTGTATCAAACCCCTGATTAACTTCGATCTCAGTTAAGTCAATGCTCTTCAATTCTTCCTAGGGAAGTAGCAAGCCCGCACTTAGATACCAATCTCCCAACTCAAAGTCATGACCTGTTTTAGAAAGATGAAATCTAGTCACTCTTTGTGCTGGAGTTACATGTGACCCCTTTCTAACGACAGCGGTCAGACCCCAGTCTTCAGAAGGAAGAGAAGCGCCATTTTGGTAATTGATGGAGGATTTGAGCTCCAAAAGGAGCACTTCTCAGTGAAGGCCCAATTCAAATCTGCATTTTCCATGTTGTCTAAGACTTTGGGGCGGCTTGGGGTTGGCCTGGTCCAAGTTGCACCCTTACATATTCAAAACATCCAGGCATGAAAAATTCAGCAGAGGCTACACACTTTAGGACCAATCCCCACCACGTTCTGCTATACAATTCTGTTAACTGCAACTACTAGGAACAGATCATTTTCATCTCTTTCAGGTGATGAGCAGATTAAAGTGCCAAAAGATCGAAAACTAATACGAAAGGATGTATTGGGAACATTGCTAAGGACTTCACATCAAAATTCTTCAAGTGGTTAAACCCACTGATCCGGCCACATCAACATGAGACCCACCACACTAACTAGGCATTTAAAATTTTAGATTGAGAAATCCAAAGAAAAGATGCAATTAATAAAGAGAGTGACAGAATTATGCACAAGTTCGGATGTAATGGAAGACCGAGAACTTGCTGGATGGAAAGTTCACTTCAGCACTCCGAGGCCAGCCGCCAGCTGTTGGTAGGGCCTACATTTGAAATTCAAGCTGCTAAAATTCAATTTTCTCATTTAGTACTACTTGCTGCACCATATTTCTCTCTAGGATCCGGATCCGGATCCACTGTTTTGTCCAAGCTTCAGGGGCGGAGGAAAGAGAGGAGGTTCTCTTTCTTTGCCCCCCCCCCCCCATTTAAAAAACACAGTTCAACAAGGCAAAGGGAGTGAAATTACAATTTTCCTTGAAGTGTGAAATCTGCGGCAACATCAACAACGGAGGCATTGATTTTGAGTGATTTAAATTTGAGACTTAGATTCCACTGATGGACTTACAAATGTGGACATAGAATGTTCTCTTGCATCGTTTATCCTCTATATACTTCATAAATGTCTGGTGCATGATTTGAGCAATACTAGTATAGCAAAAGTGGTAGTAAGTACTCTCTTCGAAGCAGGTTTTAAAAATCCGCTGATTCTGAGTCGATTTGGACTTGGACTCGACCGATTTATCATCTTCACTGAGAGGAGAAACTGATTGCTAGTTGGGAATGAGTACGCTGTTCAATTCGGCCTTAAGTTTTAGTACATGGGCCGAGCTCGGCTATTTTTTAGGCCCATTTAATAGACGGGCTGGGCTTGGATTTAGTGGTAAAGAGCCCAAGTCTGGCCTAGCCCTATTATAAAGAAATATTATAAGAAAAAACTGAGACTGGTCTCGAACATAAGACCTCTTGCAGATACAATAGTGACCTAGCCAATTAATTGAGTTGCACGTTAGGGAAAACCCTTTTGTTTCCTTTATAGTGTGAGCTCAGAGGCTGGGCTCGGGCTTAATGTTCTCCAGGAGGGCTGGCTTGGGCCACCCAATTATGGCCCGATTTGGGCTCTGGCTGGACTTGGGCAAAGAGGAGAGTTATGAGGAGTTACCCAGGAGGTGTGCGTAGTTGTTCTTGAGTCATGGGGAAAGAAATGGGCCGTGGGGGTTTTGTTGGTTTACCTATGAGTAGTTGTAGTTTTCATATTTGGATGAGTGTGAGTAGTGGGTGCAGTTATTTGTAGGAGTGGTGGATGTAGTTGTGATTGAACTTCAACTCAACCCTTACCTCACCTCTCCTTCCCTCACCTGAAGTCTCTCCCACCGGTGTGGTTTCAATGGCTCCTCAGCCCCTTAGCAGGGGTGCCCAAAAAAAAAGAACTAAGATGTCCTCACCAACTGAAGTTAGTATAAGCTAAGCAGTCCTCACCAACAACTGAACAGGGCCGGCTTGAGACAACTTGAGGCCTAAAGCGAAAATCTTAAAAGAGACATTTTCTATTTTGTAATATTATTATAAATATTTTATTTAAAATCTATTTTTCTCATTTTTTGTGATATAGAATTACTAATTGGTGTTGGCCATAAAGATTATAGAACCTAAAAAAAAAAAGACAAATTATATTTGTGTTAGTGAGCCATGATTAACATATATTATCAAAACTATATTATACAAATAAGTATCACATAAGAACAAAAAGAAGAGGAGAAAAATAATATATAAAATGCATATATTTTGGCTTCAATCAGAACAAAACAAGTTTCTTTTGGAGTCCAAGTTGCAGGGATAGAAGGAGAATAAAGTCTGGAGAAAAAAAAAACCTCTTTAATTGAAGGGATTCAATAAGAACACAAAGGAAATTGTTCTCTTTGGATTGCAAGCAGATGCAGAAAAAATCTATAAAGAGGAAGAATTTTAGAACTCAAAATGAATTCATTACTTGTTGTAATTGCAAGGTTTTCTTTTTTATGTTTTTAATGGCTACAAGCGTTTGGAATGTGAAAAGGTATAAACCCTGTGAAGCCATGAAGGAGTAGTTCGTTGGATTTTTTTGGGATGTGGAACTCTCTACAACTTTTCTCTTATTTTGGAATGTGAAAAGTTTAATTCTTTTGGAATCTGAACCGTTTAAAATGGGGCCTTATTTTTTGGGATTTGTTATGAGGCCTTTTGGAATGTCAATATTTAAAATGAGGCCTTATTTTTTGGGATTTGTTATGAGACCTTTTAGAATGTCAACACTTTAAAAGGGGGCCTTATTTTGTGGGATTTGTTATGAGGCCTTCTTTTTTGGAAGAAACAAGCTAACTTTATTGTTTTTTTTATTTTTTTTTTGGAAGTTGAGAACATTGGGGGCCTAAATTTTTGGGGGCCTAAAGCAAGGGCTTTTATTGCCTTATGCTTAAGCCGGCCCTGCAACTGAGTTTGGGCTGGGTTTAATTGAGCATACTCGTCCATGAGCTGCCTCATGATTCAATTTCCAGGCCCAACTGTGTGCCTAAAACAATTGGTTTCCTCTTCCTATCCGTCTACAGGCTGGCCTAGCTTGTCTCATTTGGACACTGTTGAGGCTACAAATAGGGAATGGGTTGGGCCCAACTAGGCTCTGAATAATTTATCAATTAGCTACATCATGTAGATATGCCATTTGCTCCAATAATCACAAACATGACTTGAGCAGCATGCATTAATTATTTCTAGGTACTGATATGGATTAGTGGTGGGAAGAATAAAATGATAACTACATGCCCAAGGAGACGCCTCTTTGCCACTAGGTTCTTAATTAAGCACTTCTGGATACCAAAGTAAAGTTGATGCTGTCCAGCACCTCACATTAGCACTAAATCATATGCCGTTTCTCCATCAGCGGGTCAATCTATGTACTCCCCCACAACAGCCCATTGGTTCACTTCTAAATGCATATTGGGATATTTATGTGTCCCCAAGCTTAAGACCAAAGGCTCCTGAGCTGGACTGGGCAGGGCGGGAGATACCCTGAGTCATCAAAATAAAAATATTAATTTTCATGTGAAGAACACAGCTATCCCCTCATCTTGACTGCATTTTGTGATGCAGAGTGAGCTTATGTTCATAATAATTGCAAACCAACTTACTGGCTACTGTGTCTTTTGTTGGAGCCATTTTATTCCTTGAACGCAAAGAATCAGAGGCCCTCTCTCTCTCTCTCTCTGGTTTGGGGCTACATTAGGAACTCATTCTCAAATGCACTAACATGCTTATGTCTCTTACCAAATGAGCTACAACTTTTTTTTTTTTGTGCTTGGGCTGGGACCAAGAGAGAGCCACGCATACACAGGAGAAGACAGCCCACTCATGTGGGAAAGGAAAAGGAGCCCGCACACGTAGGAAAAAAGCCCACACAAGTGGGAAGGAAATTCGCACACGTGGGAATAGGTGGAACCCTGGGCACGCATGTGAGAACTGTCGCTCCTTACCACTCGGGTGAGGAGCCATTCTCAAGCTACAACTTGGGCAAGGGCATAGCTACATTTTTTGCCTTGGGGGCCATTATAAAAAAGATATTTTTCTTATGACGACCCCCCTTCTAAGGATCATTAGTAAGACCTCAAATACACAATACCACCCACTAGCACTGTGTATCTGGTAAGGCCCCGGACAGTTCGAAGCTAGGACCTCCAACTCATTATTGGACTTTCCGACTGCTCGATCAATTTAAGTGTGGGTGGGGTGGGTTTATCCCCATGTGAAAAATCCATGTAAAGAGAGTTTTCCAAGTTTCTTGGGGTGATGGGGCATCAAGCCACATGGTTCATACCATTACCTCATATTGGATTTGCTCATTATATGTGATTACATGAGGCTGTCAACCCTGTGTTCCATGTGTTGCAAAAATGGATAGAGCACCCATGGTTTTTGGTCAAGTTTGAGCCAAAATAAAAGTAGGCCCCACTTATCTTTTTAGGTGGGACTACATGTGAATGTGATCTACTCCATGAATAGATTAAGAACAAGTAATGGGTTGCTCTAATCCATTGAGGAATGAATGAGAAATTGACTCCTAACACCATTACTTGAATATGGTAACACATGGAAACGGTAAACTTGCATCTCACATTTCTTGGGAGCTAAAGATTCTTTGGATATAAATATGTTTGCCTTGGTGGTAAAAGTTGAGCCCCAAGGGATTTCTCACTTTTGTGGAGGAGGGAGGAACTAGACCAAGGTGGGATCACCACCACACACGTGCCCCGGACCGGACTTGGACGTGCCTAGCTCGGCCCACTTCCCATTTATATTTTGGAAAAAAAATTATTTAAGATTTTTGTTTCCAAATGGGGTGTGTCCGAAGTCCAGAAAGGTGTGTTCGTCCGCAACTGAAAGGGTGTGTCCAAAGAAACGTTGATGTTTAATGTGTCTGTTCACCATTGAACAGTCATTGTACTAAACAGATGTCGTCCGCAACTAAAAGGGTGTGTCCAAAGAAACGTTAATGCTCTTTGTGTCTATTCATTGTACAGATGGAACCCCATGAAGAGTCCTGAAACAGGCTATTTAAACCCATCTCATCTATACCTTTTTTGGTCATTCATTCTTTGCAACTGCATTGTATCTGGGTCGTCAGTCGAAGTCTAAAGAGAGAATCTGTCACAGTTCTGGTTCGCCAGTCACACAGTGTGAAGGTGCTGCTACTGTGTGAAGAAGATCATTGTATCATGGGAGACAAACATCACAGAAGCTCGTAATCGCCACTGCGGGGGCGAAATCTGTCTTAAGGACATAGTGTCAAACAGTAGCCTTGATCAACCAACCTCTGTTCTACTTTCATATGGCCGGATTACAGATCACTGATTTCTGCCTTCATACTGTAAGTGGATTTGCAATTCAAGATTTATATTCTGTTGGTAGTTTACTGTTTTATTTCTACAACCGTCTTTCCAATACTCAACTAAATCTGTGTGTACTCAGACTAACATTCTTAAGACAAATTTCCTTTATTTCTGAGTACATTCTGTTCTAAGTTTTACTTCAGTATTTATGATTTCGTTTTCAGTCAGTTTTACTTCTGGTTTCTGGTTCTTCTGATTCTGAAACTAATATCATAAAACTAGGCTTCTTTCATTATTTTTTTTTTCTAGTGACAGAACTTCAATTTGTTCTGTAAATTACTTATTGTTTGCCTCAATTTACAGTAACCAGTAACTAGGTACCATTCACTCTGAGTTATTGTTTACAGTACTATTGTTTCTACATTCTATTACATACTCTCTAGTTTTTTTTTTTTTTAAGTGATTTCTATTCTGTTAAACAAAATTGGGTATTGAGAGTACCCCTGCCCCTGTATGTAGAGAACATATATAAATTGACTGTCACTTTACAAAAGCAAGTTATCTGCGAAAAACTTGTTATTTGCTACATATCTAAGGCTGATAATATTTTGCAGCCTATTAACAGAAGGCTCAACTTCTAATTTCTTATTGCCACTATTAACAGTTCTTAAGATTATGCCAACAGCTCACTCAAGCTCATACTGAGATTCTAGATAGAAACAAGGAAACAAACGTCAAACAAAGAAAGATATGGAATAATGGAAAGCGTGTTACAAATAATAACTTTTTCCAGGAAATAGAGGTAGCCTGTCAAGAAAAGTTTCCCAAATTGAAAGAACTACGTTTCAGTCTCAAATGAGACCAACTATTGGTGATGCAAAGGTCGACGTGGTGGGGCCCAACCTGAATGTCCACAGATTGGAAGATGCTAGAAATCCGATTTTCTGCTCTTCTCAATGAGTGACCATGGACTTTTAGTTGAGAATAAATTACGAAAACTGTCAAAAAAAAAATTCATTATAAAATAAAATAATTAGATAAAGGAAAGAAAGAACCTAAATGAATTGACAGCCGAAGCACGTTACAAAGGACGCTTTCTTTAGATAGATTTTACTTCCACACTTGTGTAGTGGACTCACATGTGTCTGTCCTAGACACCCCATAATACAATGGCTTTCAGCCTTTTTTGCATCCCAAATATATACGAAGAACGAAAAAAAAAAGAGCAAACAGAGACCAAAAGAAAAGAGTTTTGTTGTGTGCTGAACCTTAGTGCTCGGAACCTCCTATTAGCCCTCTCGATCCCGCTCCGAAAATGCCGATCCGAGTTTTCGGAGCGGATCCGTCCTCAGAGCGCGGTTCAACCATCCTCGAAACGCGGTTCGACCGAATATAGAACGAACCGTGCAGAATCTTTAGTATTTTATGCATTTTCTTTTTTTGTAAGCTTGATATTTATCTTTTGAATAAAGAAACTTCTTTTGACTGATTAATTATTGTCTATTTTATGTGATCAAATTGTAAAATTATTTTTTTCTCCATTTTTAATACTTCAATATATGGATAAGATATATTTGTGCCTATTACTTAATTGTTTATAAACCCACAAACATTATGTTGTATAAGCGCTCTGGAGGAAGTGTTTCAGAGCTCCTGCTCCCACTCGGCACTCGGGAGACTTAGTGTTGACCCTAATCCACAAACTCTCTCCAAGGGTAACGTCACTTGTTCCACATTATTGCTGTTGGTGGTAACAGTAATGTACCACTAACGCGAGTGGTTACATAATGGCTAGTCTCATAATTTCACAATGGTCACATCTCATAATTCCACAATAGCTATAAGAAAATAATCTGGGCTAGAGAAAAGGTAGTGGGCCTGACCTATAGGAGTCCAAAACTGAAATACAAAATATCCTATGCTATAATGCACAAAACCACCAACACTTTCAGATATATTCCATAATATGATGGTCCCATTTAAGAGTGGAAGATCACAGTCCTCTCCTTTTTTATGGCCATTCCTCACCAAAGGTACTTTCTTCATGACCATTTGCTGATAGGGTCATCATATCAATGTTTTTGGCAATTGAGTCGTGTGGCCCCACTTTTTGCAAACAGAAAATGAGTACAACCCCTAAATAAACCTTTGTTAAGGAGTCTCTATCAAAATAATGCAGATCCTTCTGTTAACCAGTTCAGACAATCCTAACTGGGCAGATTTTCAACTGCGAGCAGGCCACAAACTTTTGCTTACGAAGTCCAGCTTTAGGGCCCACTCAAATGCATTCCTATCATTGGAAATTAGATGGATAGAAACATGTACATCATATTATTCTAACTCTTGATTTAATTTATAGCCTTGAAAGTTCAAGGGTCTTACTTAAACCATAGTTTTTTTTTTCTTTTTTCTTTTTTTTTTTTTTGAGAATTAATCCAATGGTGAGTAAAGTTCAATGAGCATAAAATTGGGCATAGTGCTGGCCTATGTGGGTATAAAAGTGTAAATGTAGCTGCATTGATAAAAAAAAAGGGGCCCAAAACAACTTGAATGCACATTTAGTGCGGGCCCATTTGGCAATTTACTAGGTTAGTAAAAGTAATTTAAAGCCTCTATTTTTTCAAAAAAGGGATCAAATTAAAAGTACATATTTTTAAAATTCCCTCATTTTTCAACAAAAAAGTAAAAAAAACAACCTCTTTTATCCACTAAATGACAAAAAAAAATTTATTTCTTTACAAAAAAAAGTCAAAAAGATTCCACATCAATTCATTAAAGATAAAATATCATCATAGCCCTCTTATATATTATTCTCTTCTGATATATTGCTTTACGTTACTTTTACTTTAATAGTAAACTAGCCCAATAACCCGTGCTATCTCCCAGCACTGCAAAATAAATTATCACATATTAAACAAAATTACCTCTTTCCATATGACAAGTTGAATAAAATAGAAATCGAGAAATTATAGCAAAAATGGTATAATTATATGAATAACTAAAACATGAGTAGTTTGATGGAAAAAATGAGTGGGTAGTTACATGAGTAGTTATATAATCGTCGATCAAAATTATAACCGACAGTCAAAATCAAATCCAAAACATCCTAATTTAATATATTATAATGGTCAAACGTGCGTCATCCATCCTATTCTTCAATAAAAGGACTTGTGCTGAATGAATGATGCATACCTACTCCAAGTGGGTTCACACATATGATATAAGATTTATGTCCCCTAATTTGATCCAAACCTTTCAATCACGGCGTCCAACTCCAATCCAACTAGAAAGTTTCTTTCGAGAAGTACTGAATCAACAGATCCTCTACAACCTTGGAATGGATTTCTGTTACGTCCACCTTCAAGTGACCCCTAGTGGGATCCACAATGGGATAGAGACTGATATCCATAATTAAGTGATATCCACTGCCATGGAATGGTGCCTCCAACTTCAAGGGGTTCGGCTCTTTTGATAGGTCCCAAGACTCCTTATGACTGGTAGATTTTTTTTTTTGGGGGGGGGGGGGGGGGGGATGTCCACACGCAAATGTTTTTTTTGCAGAAAAGAAGCTAGCACGTTATTGAAAAGCCAAAAAGCTAAGGGCCTTTTATATTGGTATTGTATTGAATTCTTGAGATTCAAGGTAGATGAGAGTTCGGGTACGAGAGATCTTTAGATTTATTCAAGGTAGATGAGAGTTCGGGTACGAGAGATCTTTAGATTTATTCACTCAATCAGCCTGATAAAGTGCAAAAACAAATAACTAAAGAAGCGAAAAATAAACTCAACAAGCACATACCACAAGGACATCAGATTTAGGGTGAAAAATCCTAATCGGGTGAAAAACTTTCACCCGAATCCAAACTGGATCAACAATCAAGCACTATGAATTTCGCAATTATAAGAAACTCAGATTTTCTTCTCAGATATCCCCTACCTAAGGACTTAAGTTACCTTCTATTGCTTCAACTACTTCACACCGTTGATTGCAACAGACTTAATACTGCGCTTGACTCCTCAAATCTTCTACATAAGAAGATGATCTTCTACAAGAGATGCAGAAGAAACTGGCACTCTAGAGTACTTGGAAGCACAACTCTTCAATAAACCTCTAAAGAAAATTTCTCTCAATTAGATCTCGAATTTAGAATTTGTATCTCTTTGTTGGGTTGTGAGAAACACCCAATATATAGCCTCAAATCCGTGCTTAAGACTCTTAATTAATAATAACCCAATCAGGAAAGAAGTCCTTTTTCAAACTCTAAAAAAAGGGTATGGATCCCACCAGGCTTCAATCGTCCGCCACGCTGGCTATAACAATCAGGACCCTCGCTATAGCGAGGTGCCTCTTGGGTTGAGGTCTTGACAGCATCTGTCAGCCACCGATTTTGTCCCTTACAGTATATAATACGAAGGAGATGGAGATTCGAAACGGACTTTCCTAAGATTTGATCACTAGGGTGATGGTTGGATATTCATTTTGCATCTCCTCTTAATATATAATCGCTATCTATGGCTTTCACCGTAATTTACTTTTTTTTTTAATTCAGCCACTTTCAGAAATACATTTCACATAAATCTTATTCTTTCATCAATTTATACATAGGTAGGGCCATTCATGGGCGACGCTACATTGATCCCCATTGACCCCACTGAGATCTGAAAAAATATTTAAAAATAAATAAATTTCTTTCATGAATTAAACTTATGGGAAACTTTTGACCTCACTTAATGCCTAAGTTAATGGGCCATCTATCTACCAAAATAAAAAATAATAATGGGCCCAACTTTTATTTTTTAAAGAAAATTTCATCTTTTAGACATTATATCAGCAACTCTTCATTTACTCTAACTTAACCTCTAAATATCTTCCGTGTTTAAACATTTATGTTTATTTTTGTTTGAGAATTCAATGTTCTCTTTGTTAGATGGTCGAAAATAGATTATTTGATAATTTTATATTATATTTATCGAATTATCGAAAATAAATAACAGATGATGATAAAGGAGTAAATAAATTTATTCGATTTGTAGAAGATAAGTCTTTTATTGACTCCACTCATTCAGATTTCTGGAGCCGCCAATTAGATTTCCAATCCAAGATATTAAGGACCAATTCAAGGCTGATGATCATGAACCAATCCATTGAAGGGTCATTTGACCAATCTAGATATGTACCTCATCTCTCCCAATCCCTTCAACTTTGACATGGCCCTTGATCAGTAAACATCATCTTTCTTGGGACGCAAATGCCGACCTCTCAAGACAAAACATCTGTCTCTTTTATAATAAAAGCCTTAGAAAGACAAAACTCCTCTGTCTTCCATCAACTTCACCAACCAATATAAAAAGAAAGAAAGCTTATTACTCACGTAGACCATTAGACCCTCTCCTCGTTACGGATCTTTCCATCAGAAGATTCCAATACAGATGCGAATCAAATAGCCCTCACAAATTTACATGGCTGCCACAACCCCATAATGGAAATGAGAATAAAAGCATAAGCCAAGCATCCTCCAGAGAATCTTAATAAATGATGACATCCAAACACTCCCAAAATCACAATCTATATATGTTCCTTCCAACCATCCAGCTCAGATCATCGACTCTATATGCTTCTTCCAAGAACCAGCCAGCTCAGATTATACTCTTCCACCTCATCTCTCTCTCTCTCTCTAAAGAAAGTTAGTTACTGGTGAAGACAGTTAGTTGGCCACCTTCCAGTTTTCATTGCCTATCATTTCCAAGGATACGTACGGGCTCGCCGGACTAGTTCTGCCGACGGGAGGTTGTGGGGCAGTTGACGGCATGGTGACGTCGCTGGTGTCGCCGAGGAGAGGGTCGATGGCAGAGGCGCTGTTTCAGGGCGTGAGCACGAAGAAGCAGACGAAGAAGCTTCTTAAATCGTTGTTGACGTCGTCTTTTTCGTCTTATGGGCGTGAAGAAGATGAAGATGAGAACGTGGAGATGGAGCAGCTTGGAGCTGAGAGGACCAAGAACGTGTTGATTCTGATGAGTGATACAGGGGGCGGTCATCGGGCGTCTGCGGAGGCTATTAGAGATGCTTTCACATTGGAATTCGGGGATGAGTATCGGGTAATTCGATGGAAAAGATTGAGACTTTTTGGTTGAAATTGATTTCTCTCTTTGTTTTTGTCAGTGGGTTGTGTTTTTTTGTTCTTGTTCTTGTTTCTAACCAACTTTTTTTTTCTTTTTGGGTTTGTTTTTGAGTTGTGATAGATTTTTATGGTTTTATGTTTTGTTTTTTAGTTCTTTGGAA
Organism: Litsea cubeba; assembly: GCA_012931725.1. Lineage (NCBI taxonomy): Eukaryota > Viridiplantae > Streptophyta > Magnoliopsida > Laurales > Lauraceae > Litsea > Litsea cubeba. Next base: position 6,785,647 of record CM022945.1, on the reverse strand, counting down.
ATGGTTTTGGTTTGGGTTTTTCTTTTTCTTTTCATGGTTTTGATTTGATTTTCATGTTTTTGGCTTTGCTAATCAAAATTGGTCTTTTCAAGGCTTCCCTTTTAATTGTTGCTTTATCATATGATTGATTGTCTTTATTTGGCTTTTGGGTTTTTCTCAGTTACATGATTAGGGTTCTTTCAGTGATGTAATATCTTTTAAGGCCTTTACTCTGTTTTTAAATCATTTTTCATATGGCATTTGTAAAAGTGTTTTTCAATTAGACCCTATCTTCTGGTATTCTCTATCTCTTTTCAATTGCTGCTTGCTTATTTTGTGGTTTCACATCTATGTTAACCCCCCCTAATTTTGATTAGTTTTGTGGATTTGTATGTGTAATCAGATTTTTGTGAAGGATGTATGGAAAGAATATGCTGGTTGGCCTCTGAATGACATGGAGAGGCAATACAAATTCATGGTGAAGCATGGACAGCTTTGGAAGTTTGCCTTCCATGGCAGTTCTCCTCGCTGGGTTCACGGATCTTACCTTGCAGCAATCGCCGCCTTCTACGCCAAGTATGTTTTCTTCACCTGGTTTGGGTTGCTGGGTTTGATTGCAGAGTTGGATCTCTAACCTCAGCAATCTTGGTCACCATCATCTCTACTGTATATGCTTATTTCTAATCTGCAATGGGCCAATATTTAATTATAGGAAAATATCTTTCTTACGCTAAGATTCTCTTTTTCCAATGATGGGGGAATTTGTTCTGGCTGCTAATTATTTAGTTCTATCACGCAATGCTAATTTTAATGGATTTGTTGTTTCTCCATTGCTTGTGATTCTGTTGCCATTACCAATTCAGAGTCCAAACATCAAAACCCTAGGTTTTGTCATTTCTCTATTCGATTCTCTTTTGCCCTTTCAGAAGAATTTTTTTTTTTTCTCTAAAAAGAGAGGATTGCATTAAGCAAGGAAAGCAGCAAGAAAACAGAAAACATTAAAGTGGACCATCACACCAGAAGCCAGCAACAGGGCTACAGGAATTTGAGAAATGCGGTTCTCCCCTGTGCTGGATTGTATCCCACCGACCACAGTTCTCCCCTGTGCTTTCAGAAGATTTTTCAACCTTGTGCATGTTCATGTGATAGGAATTAAGTTGGAATAAGCATATTGTAATTGTTTTTCTTTTCTAATCTGTCTAGCATTTCATTAGTTTATTGGATTTCTGGATGTTATTCAGTTTTTGTCTATTAATATAATCCTCTTTTGGTGCTTCTTCAAAAATTTAATAATAATAATAATAATAATAACGAAAAAAATAAACTTCTATTAGTTTTATATAAGCAAAAGGAGAAAGACAGGCCTCAATTGTAAAACAATTTAAATATAAAACACCATTGTTTACAGGTTCATTTGAAAGTGTGATTATGAACTCAATTAGTTTTTCGGGTATCTTGAATTTGTTGGAAGTTAGATATAGCAGTTATTCTTTCTACCAAAAGAGAGGTTAGATGGAGAAGATGTATGTATAGCAATGGGCTTCTTTTTCACATTTCTAACTGTCTTTTATTTGTAATTGAACTACTACTAAAGGGAGGTGGAGGCTGGTCTGATGGAGTACAAGCCAGACATCATCATAAGTGTTCATCCCCTCATGCAACACATTCCTCTATGGGTGCTTAAATGGCAGGGCCTTCAGAAAAAAGTAATTTTTGTTACAGTTATTACAGACCTCAACACCTGCCACCGCACGTGGTAAGTTAGAACAATTTCAAGTTTTTAAGTAGCTCTCATCCATTTCTTGTATTCAAGTTTATCAGTTTTTTCCTGATTTCAGAATTGGATGCTCTCCATTTATATCCCAAGTAATATATGGTTTGCTGCAATTCAGGTTTCATGCGAGCGTAAACAGATGCTATTGCCCATCAGAGGAGGTAGCCAAGAGGGCTTTGGTGGATGGTCTAGAGTCTTCTCAGACCCGCGTATTTGGTTTACCCATCCGGCCATCATTTTGTCGGGCAATTATCGCAAAGGTTGATTTTGTTTTTAATCTTGCTAAAATGTACAAACCCGACTTTCTATATGAGTAAGGATTTTTTAGTCTGTTGCCAATTGTTCGAATCTTGATTGACATTACACAGGACAAGCTACGAAAAGAGCTTGAAATGGACCATAACTTGCCTGCAGTTCTGTTGATGGGAGGTGGCGAAGGGATGGGCCCCGTCAAGAAAACTGCAAAGGCACTTGGAGAAGCATTGTTTGATGAAGCTCTAGACCAGCCAATTGGACAAATTGTTATCATTTGTGGTCGTAATCAACTTCTAGCTTCTACACTTCAGTCAATTCAATGGAAAGTTCCCATCAAGGTCAGTAGTTTTCTTCTTTTTCCAATTTATCCTACTTAAGTGTTCTTTTAGAATGCTTAATTCGATATTTAATGCAGAGCTACTTTTATGTTTGTAGATTAGAGGATTTGAGACTCAGATGGAGAAATGGATGGGAGCTTGTGACTGTATTATAACAAAGGTACATTACTGGATTCTTTCATGCTGTCTCTTTATCATTTTTTCTACTCCTTGGCCAACTTTTTGTTTCTGTTTATCCAACTATAGTTGTTGTTTTCCCTATTCTTGGTGTTTATAGGCGGGACCCGGGACAATTGCTGAGGCCTTGATAAGGGGGCTTCCTATTATTCTGAATGACTTCATACCAGGACAGGTCAGTACTTGAGCAAAAATTATCTTTGTTGATTCTATCCTTTTCTTCCAAAATTTTATCATCTACTCCAACTCAACAGTCGCTATACTCCCACAAGGGAGATCCATGAAATCCATACTTTTTAAGCCAAGGTGATTACATGTATTACATATTTAAGTGTAAGCATGTTAAATGGTCTATTAAGTTGATTTTCTGTGCCTTATCTCCACTGATCTTATCAACTTGAATCAAGTAAAACAATTGCAGACCTGATGAATAAGGTTTTAAATCTTATCTATATTGTTTTGATGACAGTACTCTGGAGGTACATATAAACCTTAGTTTTCTTTGCTTGTGTCCTGTGGTTCATGCAGGAGGTTGGCAATGTTCCTTATGTTGTTGACAACGGAGCAGGCATCTTCTCTAAAAGCCCGAAGGAAACGGCCAGTCTAGTTGCTCAATGGTTCGGTCCCAAAAAAGATGAACTGAAACGGATGTCGCAGAACGCCCTGAAACTGGCACAGCCAGATGCTGTATTCAAGATAGTGAGAGATATCGACGAGTTGGCACGCCAACGTGGGCCCATGGCCAGCATCCCTTACACATTGACATCGTCGTTTTCATACCAAATGTAGCATCTGCTTTCCCCACCTATACCGATTTGGCTTTTAATTTGCCATGTACAGATAGTTTTTTGTATTCTTTGGCCTTAGAGTGGATTCTTTGCCTTATAATTTCTGTAAATATTTGAACGGGCGCGCAATGATTGTGGTTCAAGTGTTATGTCCCAAAGTCTTTGAAAGAGCGATTTTAATGTATTGGTGTACCAAGTAGTGAAGTGTTCATCTTCCCTTCTTAATTTATCACTATTTGCAACTTGTTTCCTTCAAGGAAGTTATTGAAACTTTCTTCTACTTACTTCCTTTACACAACTGCAATCCAAATTAAAGTGATTTAAATTGTACGAGGATAGCATGCTTCATCAAAGCCGCGTCCCAAAATTCCCCAGTTGATGAAAAAAGGCTACATATGCAATTTCAGAGATCAAAATATCCTTCAACAGGTTGTCAAGATGGTTAAGTACTACTATAAAATCGTGCAACAAACTCATAGTAATCATTCTAGCAGTGAATGTTACCAGCCAAGTTGTGGGGCGACGAATGGTATCATTCTAGTTTTTTAATTATCTTTCGCTGTCAATCAACTTTATTAGAGTACCTAACACATCTTATAATATTTGAAACAACTTGTGCCCGTGATGCCTGTTGCAGACTACCCTTTCCCTGGCCCTGTTTTTTATAGGCGGGACCCGGGACAATTGCAGAGGCATCCATTTAATTGCAGGAGACTTCCTATTATTCTGAATGATTTCATACCAGGACAGGTCAGTACTTTAGTACTAATGAGCGCTGTTGATTCTATCCTTCTCTTCAAAATCTTATCCTGTACTCCAACTTAGACAGTCATAATCCCACAAGGGTGATCCCTGGAACCCATAGTATAAGCCAAGGTGATTATATGCATTACAATATTTAAGCATAAGCATGTCATATGGTCTACTTTGTTGATTTTCTTTGCCTTCTCTTCACTGATCCTTGATCAACTTGAATCAAGTATCTCCCAAAAAGAAAACAATTGCAGACCTTATGAATTAGGTCCCGATTTGTTTGCATTAAAATGCATAGGAATTCAATCCATAAAGAATCTTTTCAAGTGGTTAAAAATGAAGACTAATGGCAAGTTATTCATTTTCCATCTTCCTTTGATTCTATTTTCATGAATAAAAAGATTAATTGATGCTCATTTTTTAAAATTCACCTTTGATCTTCATTTTTAACCACCAAAAAAAAAAACTTTCTTCTGTATTTTAATGCAAGCAAACTGGCCTTTAAGGTTTTAAATTTTGTTTTAGACGGTACTTTGAAGGGACATATAAACCTTTGTTTTCTTTGCTTGTGTCATGTGGGTCATGCACAAGGTTGGCAATGTCCCTTGTGTTGTCGAGGATGGAGCAAGCATCTTCTCTAAAAGTCCAAAGGAAACAGCCAGTCTAGTTGCTCAACAGCTCGGTCCCAAAGAAGATTAACTGAAACGAATGTGGCTGAGTGCACTGAAACTAGCACAACCAGATATGCTGTATTCAACATAGTGAGAGATATCGATGAGTTGGCATGCCAATGTGGGCACATGGCCAGCATCCCTTACACCTACACATTGACATCATCGTTTTCATACCCAATGTAGCAACTGCCTTCCCCACGTATACCAATTTGGTTTTGAGAATATGTCATGTACAGTACAAATAGTTCTTTCTATTCTTTGGCCTTAGGAGTGGATTCGTTGCCTTATAGTTCCTGTAAATATTGGTGTTTTGAGTGTTATGTCCCTAAGAATCTTTGAAAGAGGAAATGTATTGGTGTTCAAAGTAGTGAAGTAATCAACCTGTACTCCTGACATGCTGTTAAAACTGTCAACTTACCTCCTGTACACAACTCCATTAAAAATTAAAGTGAAGTAAATTGTATGAGAACACCATGCATATCATCAAAGGTGCATCCCAAAATTTCCCAATTAATAAGGCAAAGCTAGATATCCAATTTCAGAGATCAAAATATCCTCAACAGGTGGTTAAGATGGTGAACTATTACTACAAAATCGCGCAACCAGCTAAGTACTCTAAATCATTTTGGCAATTGAATGTTACAGGCCAAGTTTTGGGGCGACGATAGACGAATTATCTGGTCTATTTCTTTTAATTCTCTTTTGCTGTCGATTAATTTTGTAAGAGTACTGATGAGTCAGGCCCAAATGACCCAACCCATGAGGATGAAGCTCAGGTCCAAGCCCACGAAGAGACCAAGTCAGGACAGCCACGTTGCTTCGGAAGCAATCCCGCTCCTACCAGGTCCTGCGGAGAAATATCGCACCTGCCTCGTCCAGCGCGAGGGCAGTTCCTCACCTGCATCCTCCAGCGCGAGGGCAGTTCGAGGGCTCCAAGGACGAACGTTGCTGAAGAGTCGTCCCCATCTGTTAGGGGATGACTATAAATCGAGGAGCCCCACCAGCACTGAAAGGAGGATGGATCTCTCTATTCACTTCGACGCTTGTATTCCTCTAGTTTGTAATAATCATTGAGGAAGTAAAACACCACAGGCAATCTCTGCCTTTATGAAGTGGACGTAGGTCATCTTGACCGAACCACTATAATTCCTTCTCTCTCTTCTTTAATTATTGCATTTACTACATTTATTACTTGACCGGTGGTGTCCAAAACTCTAGTTTGGCATCATCAAGTACCTTCCACCATTTTCAGATAATTAACAATTTCATTTGATCATAATAGTTTAATACAACTTGTACCCGTGATGCCCGCCGCAGACTACTCCAAATCAGTCATGCATTGATGTTTTCAGCTTATCAGAAAAGAATATAACAGGATAAGATATTCAACCACAATCTAAAGAACACATAATTAAATAAATTGAGCCGCACACGCTTTCCATAATTGCATGCATGGATCATATGAAAACATAAATAAGTATAGACATAAAAATTTATCATTGTTTTTGTAGCCGACAGAAATACGTCCTTTCCTTTATTTAGACTTGCAAAGTAAAAGGTTGTTAATAAAAAAAATGATCTCTGCACACGGTTCACACGGGAACCGTACATCAAGATTGTTAAAGAGGTGGGAGTAGGACCCAACTGGCAACTACAAATATTACCTGCAATTGGTGCCTTTGTGGGGTTCTCATGCGAGTGGTGTGCTGGAGAATATTTTCTGTTAACAAAATACCTATCTTTCTTATATATGATAAAAGGTCATTAGGGTTGTTTCCCACCTTACAATTTCGTTTAGCTGGAACTGAAACTGTGATAAACCACCGGTCATGGTGCAACCAAATTGCTCAGAAGTTCCTTTTTGGTAATTGATGCTAATTGCTACTAGGTTTTTTGCTGGTGAAAAAAGTACTTGTGATCAAGCTAAACGCCATTGCGCATCGGCATTATCCCTTTTGAAAATTCTATATTTTCTCACTGGAAATCTTGCAATTGGAGCTCAAGAAATTCATTATTTCAACTGACCAATCACTGCAAAACACTCAAAAGAAGATAGATAAGAACATCCTGCCATTGATCTTTGAAGCTGTGGTCCATTTGTTCGGCTAGAAATGGCCGTTTCGGATCACTATAACAAGTACATAATGAAGGTCAAGTGAACTCTCTGTTTCTTTGGGAGTGGGGTCAGGGGAGGAGAATGAAAATAATGTTGAAATGTATGTAAGTGATGATGACGACATTATCATCATCAAAGCCTCATTCCATCTATATTGCAGTCGGCTATATAAATTATGTTTTCTCATTCCAATGTATCCACACATAATTAGGTGACAGTGGCCCCTCAAAATTTTTTTCTTAATTTATCCCTGGTTTATGCTTTAAAAAATCCTTGACCACCAGGCTCTATTTAAGCAATTAGCAGCCTGGCTTGTGGGGCACTTGAGCCCACCTGTTATCATACCAACCTGACACTATTATTGCCCATGAAAGGAAAACCTGGGGCACTTGAGCCTACCTATGATCACTCTAGCCTCTTATTATTATTCCCCATCCAAGGGATTCCACCCCAGTTTCAGTCTCGTCACCGTTGGATGATGACGCAGAAAACACAAACAGGCACTTCATGCAAGGGTTTAAAATTGTTCGATTTCAAGGATCTTTAGGCGACAATTAGATAGCTCTAACTATTTCCACACCCCATGGTTCATCAAAAGACCTTTCCACCCCACCTTCACCATGATTGGCATGCATAGAAATGAGCCCAACAAGTGGGACTGATATTTTGCAAATAGAGGGGTAAGAACCCTGGATGCATATATGATATGAATATGATGCATTTCCAATATTTGTATTTCACATTCAATGTATGATGACTTTGAGCATCTTTAGGGGTAAAAATAATTCGAATATTTATAGTAAAGTTTCTATTGTGCATTTTTCAGTGTCTAGACCATATTATATCTGAACTTGTCTCAAATATTTGCCATGTGGGGAATGGAAACAAGAATGGAAGAGCTTCCAAAGCAATGCTGGCATGGACATCACAAGGCGGCAATTTCTCATTTCTATTGAACATAGTTTCAGGAATGCCTGCCCATGACCGGATCATAAACATTTGCAAATGCAATGACAGAAATCATCTCAAGGAACAATAGCAACTTAAAATAAAGGAAAAATACACATAATTTTCCTAATTCTGATATGTGGGTCTCTTCTCAAAATCTGAGGAAATTTTAGGCAACAAGTTCGGAATAGAACCAACCAAACTTGGAGTTGGAAGCAACCATTTGATTCCAATTGAAGCATTCCAGTCGGTTACCTTCAAACTTGCAGCGGCAGCACCCAATTCCATCACAAAGGTCTCAATTACTCCTGGGCAACAGATTCGAGAGAGATGGAACTCCTTGACGCATTTCTTCTTGGGCCCGCTTAATCTCTTCAGGATCTGAACCAAGAAAAAACAATAATAAAAGGAATGAGAAAACTCTACATTCGAGCAAAATCGTTCCCTTTTTTTTTTCCGAATGGCAACTGATAATAGAAAAAAGAAGCTAGCAGTACAACAGGGCTATACTGGCGAGCTAACAGCCAAGAGGAAACACCAAAACAGGACACAACACCAAAGGAGAGCTACAAACTACAAAGAAGACGAGAACAACAACAAAGAACTGAAACCACAGGTTCAGAGCATCCATGGATACATGACCTAATTCACAAGCAACCCGAACTTGATAGGGCATTATCAGTCAAAAGAATAAAGCACTGATAGCAGGGTAGTTTGCTTTGTGTTTTCCATCACAAAAAATAAAATAAAAAATAAATATAGAATAAAAAATAAAAATTACAACACAAAACCTCACTCAACCAAGCCACCAATCTAACTCAAGTGAACTAATGTCAAATTAGACGATAGTAGTACAGCTCCAAAACTCAGTGATAACTTGTCAGTGACCAAGTTTCTCATTTGTCAGGAAATCAAGTCTTGCACACTCATGGGAGAAACTCGGTTAGGACAAGTCTCGATTGGGTTTCAACTTTGAAGACCACATAAATGAGTTTTAGGAGGAGCCATTCAGTCAAATTCAAAAATTTCTAAGTTCCAGATGTCCTTTATTTTATTGTACTTTTCTTCCATAAATCAACCAAAGCTTTATATTATGAGTTTTTTACCAAAATTTGAAACAACTCAAGCAGGTGGATTTCCCACATGATTAGATGGTTCAAGTTCTTGAAACTACAAATAGCATTTCAAAGTCATCAAGTCTCTGAACAATGGATAATAGACAGGGACAAGGGTCTCAAACCCCACGAGCCAAATCACCCCAGGCATAGTGCAGCAAAGACCATTTCTGTAACAGTGGTAGCTAGAATAGAAGGAACTGAGAAAAGTGTTAGGAAAACTCTTACCCATTCCATCCACTAGTTTGGGCATGACAAACATAACAAGCATCATAAAACCTAGCATCAGACCCATTGGGCTCTTCAAAAGTGACATAGCCGAGAAAGGTTCCCTTATCTGAAAACATAAAACAGAAGTGAATAAAATAACTCCCCTTTTTTAAGGTGAACACGAACGGATTTCACTCCAAAGCAACGTGCACTAGCCAAATACTACTGAACAGAAGATATTAACCCACCTCATAATACTGTTCTTCTCGTAAAGGCTCTAATACCAATTCACTTAGACCTCTCCTGGTCTCCGTAAGTGCTGCCTGAACCTTACCACGGTTTCTAGCACTGACATCAACACGTACCTGAAGATATATGAAACAGGGCTGGAACCATAAGAATGTTATCCATGACAATTTTAAGACCCGGACATGCAGAAAATGTAAAGAAATAAATCCTACCGGAGAAAAGAAATACCCCATTGCAGCCACTTCAATAAGATGAGTCCCAGCAGGCACATTGTGGCTTTAGTACAAAGTCAAGGATTAATGCTTTCTACAGAATTATAAAAGAAACCATGTGATGCAATCCCACATGATGATTTAACAAATGACAGTGAATGTTTCATGCCACATGGCAAAAGAACAAATAAAAATGAAGATAAAGACTCCAAAATGGATAAAGTTAGGTTTGAGATAGTCATATTCAATGAATTCTCATCCAACCACACCAAGCCATATTCTTCTAGAGTTTCTCCTCTTCAAGGAAAATTTTTAATATTGTTTCATGCTTCTTTAATATTGATTGATACAAAATTTATATTGCTTTACTTAACTGGAACCTGTTTAAAATGTTCTCCTTTCTTCATCATCATCTCCTGGAACCACATACCACCTAACACAATGTTGTCAAGACATACAATGCAGATAAAGCATCAAGGACAGTTGGAGCCTGACATGCACAGTGCACGCCTAGTTCAGCTAGCTACTTGTGTGTGTGTGTGTGTGTGTGTGTGTGTGTGTGTGTGTGAGAGAGAGAGAGAGAGAGAGAGAGAGAGAGAGAGAGAGAGAGAGAGAGAGAGAGAGAGAGAGAGAGAGAGAGAGAGAGAGAGAGAGTGTGTGTGTGTGTGTGTGTGTGTGTGTGAGAGAGAGAGAGAGAGAGAGAGAGAGAGAGCGAGAGAGAGAGAGAGAGAGAGAGAGAGGAGTGTGTGTGTGTGTGTGTGTGTGTGTGTGAGAGAGAGAGAGAGGGAAGTGGAAAAAAGACATTTTGAAATTCCGAATCAAACACAATATTATATAGATACAAAACGAATGATTCTTGTCCTATGTAGTGCAAGACATAAAAGGAGATTATTTTTCTCCACATTCAGGAAAAAGATGACTTACCTCTGGCTTCTTTATGTTATTCCGTTCACTTCATACATGAGGTGAGGCCTTTATAGATATTTCATTAAATTTCTATTTAATAAAACTGCCCTTAAGTGATCTAGAAATAGCCTAGGGGCATGTTTGTTTTCTGTAATTGAATACATAGAAATTATAAGACTTCTATAGTTTTATTTGTAAAAACAATTAAAACTGAATAAACAAAGGGAAATTTCCAAAAATGACCATCAAATTATCTCCCCATAATGGAAAATGAACAAAGGGGAGTTGGGAAATGAATACCCCGCCTCCACCCTAGTAATTCAAATTCTAGGAAATTGAGAGTCGCATCTACATCTCCACCCCATGCAAACAAAACAGCCCCTAAATGTCAAGTGTAGGGGTTGTTTGTTTGCACTCATTTACAAATGTAAATGATGCACATGCTTAACGGTTATGCATCATCACTTTTGTTTGAACTTATTTACGCATGTGATGCGCAAATGAAGAGTCAAAATGGTGTATAAATGAGGCCATTTTCAGCCTCTCATTACATACCTAAGGAGGTGCTAAATGACTACATATGTAACTCTAGCTAAGTGGTGGAACAGGTTGTAATGCCTGGCAAGGTTGCAGGTTCAAAGCCATTCCACCACTTCTCTTTTTTGGCACTTTCTTGAACCCCTAAATCATGAGCCGAACCATCCATCTTCTTTATTGATCTAATAAACCCAAAGATATTCAATTTCATATCTTAAATCTTCATAGATTTTGAGAAATTTGTGAAAAACATCCAAAAAAAAAAAAAAAAAAACAACCTATAGATTTTCTGCACTTTTGCAGGCCCCTAATTCATGACCATAAATGTTCGATATTCTCATATTAATGACGAGAATCAAGATGTTTTGTTTCATAACTTAAATTTTCATGGATTTTGAGAAATTTGTGAATTACATCCGAAAAAAACCCAAAGCACATCTAAAATTGTTGGATGCACTCATTTACTTATGTGAAAATCGTGATTCTAACTAACATGGTAATGTTTTTTACATGTGTAACATTTGCACATATAACATTTACATATATAAAACCCATTTTCCTATCCCATGCATACAAGGCAAATGATCTCTTAGAAGTTGAACTACCAAAGATGCCATTGAGGATGATACTAAACATGCAAATTTTCATATACATGTACAGGCAGCCCAAGCACATGACCAATCACTTGGGTTTGTAAGCACGCCCAAGCATTGTTCTGAAAATCGAAATCATATCGCATATCGCTCATACCTACGAATCGAATTGAATCGTGAATCGTAGGATTCTTTTATTCCTCTAATAAAAATGAAAAAAAAATTAAAAAGTAGAAAAGAAAAGGAAAATAAAGTAGTTATTCATAATCCATCCATTTTCCCATTCATCGGCAATATAAATACAATGACAAACGAGTCTATCATGCAATCATATCAAGAACATCATGGCATATATTAGCATACAATAAATGATGTGTAAATAGTTAAATAAGTTTAAGGTATCAATATATATTTATTTTTTGTTATCTTTAAATTAAAATAAAGGTAAAAATAAATTTCAAACCATTGATCTTACATAGAAGGATACCTCTTAAAGTTCAAAAAAGTGTTTGTGAAGGGAAAAACAAACAAAAAAAAAAAGATATAGACAAGCGAAGCAACATACAGGCCAATGCTTTAATCAAATGCATGTTCTTTATTCATCTCTAAAACCTCCCCAAAGCTGCAAAAATTCTTAAGACGTTTCCTTAACAACTAAATAACCTTTTAAAAGTAAAAACACTAAAAAAAAGAAAGAAAAAAACGTAAAAGACTATTAATATTAACTTATTGGTTATAGCTATTCTTGCTCCGTTGAATTGCTTGAATTGTAAGATTCGAAGAAAGAAGTATTGAATTGTAAGATTCAAACCTGAATCCTAAGATTCATATGTAAATAGGATTCGTTACATAGATTCTAATCATTTTCCTTAGGATTCGGGATATGAATCGTATGATTCTAATAACTATACGCCCAAGCATGCACCTAGTTAAAGTGCACCATCCCAAGAGACTTTCAGACTGCGGCATGTGCTTCCTCCCTAGCACCCAGGTACACCTATAAAAATGTTGATTTAGATGGGGTTGGCTGAGCAATATTTTTCTCGAAGGCAAAATTGGTTTGGCAAGTTTGCCATAGTCGACTGTTAGTCTGACACAAACTTCTTTCTCTACGCTTGGGGCCAGCACACAAGGATAGCAAATGGGTCGGGTCAGATAAAAATAGGTCAGGTTGACTAGGAACATCTAAGGTTGAAACTCAGCCCGTATCCAACCCGCTTTTAAAACTGATTAGTGGAACTCAACGCGCACACAAACCAAACTAGCATAACCTGGAAAAAAAAAACAAAAAAAACAAAACAAAAATGGTGGAAGGTGGAGGAGAAAAAAGAAGAAACATGTCAGCAGCACCATTCTCTGTCTTCCACTTCATCCATACAAGATCCAGGATAGAACAGTGCTGGAAATCAGCCTCGCAGGAGATTTGGAGAAGGTCTTCAACTTCATTCTTGAAGGCAAGAAGACAAAGCGATTGAAAGAGGGAAATAGGATAGGAGGAAGTCAATGCCAAGATCAAGATCAGTTAAGATCTCTTGTTGCTCAGATCTAGAGGTGGCAAACGGTTCAGGTCGGGTCATAAGGAGTCGTCTCCGGTTAAAGTCCAACCTGTATCCGACCCATTTTCAGAACAGGTCAACAAATCTCAACCCGCAACTGACAAGGGTCAAGTTGACCCGACCCGCATTACCCGTAGTAAATGTGGATCAGCCCATTTAACTCAATCCCATTCCAACCCAGTCCGACCCAACCTCTACTTTCTTCTCCTTCCCCGTCAGCATGAAGACACCCACATATATGGGTATGGGAACGGTAGCCTCCATCAAGCTTGGGACCGCCTCCAAAACTCGCATGAAAATCTTGGGTCCACCTCCAAAACCCAAATGAAAATTCCGGGTCTATCCCCAAAACTCGATGAAAATCTTGGGTTTGCCCACAAAATCCAACTACCTGATTAGGTCGTGCCCCCCATTAAACAAAAATCCTAGGTACACCACTATAGGTAAGCTCGGACATTCTTAAAACTACAAAATCCAAACTCCAATCAGATTTCAAGCTAATGGGGAATGGGCAACATTTTAATGATCCAGATCACTCCACCTTACATGAGCTTCAACAAACTACTCGGTCGATGACTCGTTGAACCCAATGATGATACCCTAATTTGATGATCTAAACCAATGGCAAAGTTTTTTTTTATATATAAAAATTACTTAGAAAACTAAATATCAAGACGTTCCAACTTCATGAAGTAAAATCTGAGTATGGATCCTACCTGAGGTGGTTTCTTATAGAATATCACAATTTGAAGATTTCTTCTTCCCATGTCACATTTTCAAAATCTAGCTCCAAAGTCTAAAACCCCAATAGCAAACTTGGTCTTTTATGAGAATGTCATTGCCTTTTATCACAGAGCCAAAACCATGGGGCTCCATATTAATATGTAAGATTCCGCAAGGTGCTACTCCAGCAAAAGCAGTTGCACAGCCGGTGTCAAAGCCGAATATAACCTCAAAAGCGCTAACCTGTGAGGTGAAGAATAACATCGAATTAGGGGATCCCACCATCTATCTTCTCCACCTTCCATTGCCCAAGCACCTTGATAGGTCCATCAAGGCAATGACTCTCATCACATGTGCTCGGGACCTCTCCAAGGTTAAAGAAAGCCGGGATTTGGGGTGTCCGCTTGATTTGCTCTCTTTATATGGATGAGGGTTTTCAGTTTTATATGTTAAACAGGTCAAGTGAGTCGGGTGAATCAACCCTAACCCGACCAGCATTTGTGCAAGTGTTTTCTAACCTATGACCAACCCATATATGGTGGGTTGGGTTATACGGGTCAAATTCAGGTCAGATATGGGTCAGGTTGGCGGGTAGAGTCAGATTTTGCCACCCCTACACATCCCAAAGGAAATTTTAACAAAGACGTAAGATTGAAGATGTTGGGGTGGCATTAGCCAAGCCCAATCACACTTTTTGATACCCAAAGACGATGGAAGAGGTGCACAAATGCTCACCATTGTGCAACTATTGAAGGAGCCAAAAAAATCACAATATAGGTCCCTTGCACAAGCACAGAGGAGCTGTCTTGGCTTTGCTTTTGTGATGGGGATTTAAGGAAGATGAAGAATCACAAAATAGATGTATGAGATGAAGTTGAATTTGGGTTCGATGAGTTATGCAAGTCAACCCTAATCTGACCCGTTTTATTGCAGGTCAGGTTTTATCTGATCAATGACAGACCAATATAGGACGCATAATTATACTCTAAGCCTCTTTTTTTATTGTTCCTTATTAGAATCCACAGATTTGAGAATTCCTTACTATCGCAAATTTGAGGATTCCTCACTAAGGATTAGTAGGTGCGTGTAGCTAAGAAAAATTGGTATTGGAACATAAATCTGCAAAACTAAGGAATTCCAAATCCTATGGAGGAGGGCCGGATCTAAAATGAGGGTTTTGACTAGCCCCAATCCTCGAAAACTTATAATTTCCAAATGCGGATTTCCAAATCCTTGGGGAAAACCAATGAGGAATCCCCGAGGATTTAGTTGTTAAACATGACCTTAATGATCTCAATTTGCCCTATGAGTAACACATATCTGTTGGAATGAAATTCTCACAAGGATCGAGAGCTATGATACCCAGATACTTGTGCAAGCCCAACGCATCTGTATTGGACCGATACGACACTTGTATTGGTACACCGATACTTCTAGCGAACAAGTTTAATATATCCTACTTAGAAAGTCCTTTATTTCATATAGTTCTTCTAATATTTTTACTTCTCACTATAAAAAATGCTAGAAGGGTATGAAAATAATGATAATTTCATTGATTCAAAAGTGATCTAAAGAAAAAATTTGGAAACCCATATTTGTATCCGTGTCCTAGATTTTCAAAAGTGAGGAGTCGTATCCCCGATCCCTGTATTTGGGCATCATAGATCAAGAGTTTCAAGAACCCCTATGCTTCGCATTCACAAGGATTGAGAAGGTATTGCACAATCTAGTACAAAAAAAACTCCATTTTCTCTAACAAATCCAAATGGAAAGACTCTTACAAGAACTCGAATAAAAAGAAACAAGAGAATAACATAGACAAATATTCATAATTCAGCCAATAACTAATTTTAAATTGAGTGTGACAAATTGGTACATTCAAACCAAGGTGACTCTATAAGTGATGTAGGCTGATGCAGTCTACAAGCAGACCAAAAGTTGTGTAGCCAAATCTTGAGGGAAGTTATCAACTTGATGAGTCCCATAAAACTTGATCCTTTATCAATCCAACAAGATTCGTGAATTTGGACAAGCAAAGATCTTATAATGAAACAAGAAGATGATACATCATCATGGTTGAGACATTCCTTCCTCAACATCAAGTATAAATACTCTTGAGATTGAACGTCAACTCCAAAGAGATAAAAAATTTCAAAAAACAAGAATAATAGTTGTATGCTTTCTCATTCAATCTTAGATAAGCACCGAAACAATAATACTTAGAGTTTATCCTAACCATTCGTCAATCAAAACTTTAAAAAAAAATAACAATACAAACCAGAGGAAGTTTCGGACAAAAATAAAATGAAAGTAAAAAAATTTCGAGTCTTGGAGCACAAGACCTAATTGGGTGTGATTGTGCACAGAGCGCAAATCAGGAGGCAACATGGGCTCAGCATTGTCCCGACAGGCCCAGCCAACCTATGCAATGCCTAGTTGGCCTACACAAGGCTTAACGGGGATGCACTAGGCCTGGTTGTGCCTAGCATCTAGATGGGCCCATTTAGGTCATGTGGGCCTAACATAGGCCGGGTTGAGCACTATGGCTCTGGTAGGGGCCCACCTCTGTCCTATGAGCCGAGTGTGTCCTCCACAACTAGATCTAGCTTCATACGCTTCCTTGTGAATGTCTCCTGGGCTTAGAGTTCAACATCCTTATTCTCCATCGTTGGAGCTTGACACTTCCCACTAACTCAATCTCTCCATCCTTATTCCTTACTAATTACGGAGCCAAGGTATCAAAAGGAATCTCTTTGAGGTGTTGATGCAATAAGGACTAGGCCAAAGAAAGCAATTGGGCCCACACATTGACCCAGGTTGACACCTGGTCCATTTGGGTTCAGCCCATAACTAAGAGCTAATATGGGAAACTAAATTTATCCCTATTTATATTTAGAGACTATTTCTGGTTTTTTTGCATTGTTTAATTCACTGTTGCAAAAATCGGCATAGGCGAGGATTAATCAGACTAGGCGGGGATTAATCGGGAATTAATCCCTAGTCCATGCCCACCGCCTAGCGTCCGCCTAACGATTTTTACAACATTGGTTTGATTAGGATTAGAAAGTTTTCTATTTTATTTAAAAGTCTTGTTTGCTAAGAAACAATCCTACTCATCTATATATAGTTGAGTTCCCTTTGAAGTTGCTTATGATGTTATCATTAATCAAAGAATTCGGAGTTTCTCTTCAGTTATGGGGTGGTTCATGATTTTTAGTGTACCCTAGTGCTGGAACCCACCCAGGATTCGATCAATCCTTCGTGAGATTGATCTATTCGTCGATCGCGGATATGGGGCTGCATTAGGTGTATCTTGAGCTTCAATTCTCACAAGAATTAAATCTCTTTGCACATTCCCACTAAAGTTGCAATTCATATATTGGAGCGTCATGTTAGGTAGGTTGACAACCGGCACACAAGTTTTTTTGTTACAACTCCAACATGAATTATGAGAAAATAGGCACATTTGTAAATAAGTATGGAAAAATACATGCTAGATTACATGGGGCAAGATTCTTCTAGCAAGGGTTGGACTTGGATATTGTCCTGTAAAGTTAAAGTTACATTCAACTGGAATAAAAGATGGAAATATGGTAGGATGAAGCTAAAGCAGCTACTTTCAAAGTAACAAAAGGAAAAGCAATGACAGGAGTGGGAGAGTCCAAGTCGAAAAGAGGATTCCTCACTTCTTTCTCTCATTCAAAACCATGCATGAGACTTCATCTCGCAGAGCTCCTAAGTGATAAAAGAACATCAATGTCGTTACCTTTGGAAGTAATGATGAGAAGTGTTAAAAAAACCATGCTAGCATATTTATCACTCATGTAACCACTAAGTTTATGTTTCAAGCTGCACAAGGATAGATGTGATACATTGCTCAATCTAAAAGTCGCCTTATTTTCCTCTTTAAAATAAAAACTAAACAAAGGAATTGGCCAAAATTCAAGAGAAGGAACAAGACAAAATTTCATTTATCACATACAATGAAATCTTTTCCACTAATAAAAACTCAGTTAATGCTTTATTAATGAAAGTATAAAAGTTAAGAATAGAAATTTGAGATTTTTTTTCTCAATAAGAATTCATACTTTCATTTGTTAATACCTATGATATTATCACAACCCAATGGAGATACAGTATGATAATCATCCATTTTCTAATATATTGCTTGAGGATGTCCCTCTATGACAGTTTTTCTTCACCTAGTCTCTGTTAACCTTTACCATTTTTGAGATTTCTTCTGTTATGTATGTTATTATTAAATTTCAAACAGATTATGATTAAATTAAATTAACTATGATAATGGTGATGATGATGATGACTACAACATAATACAACTGGCATATTATTATGATTAAATTTCAAACAGATTGAATTTCCGATTGTCATAAATGATAAAGAAGAAGCTTCAAAGCACTGGGGGCTAGGCCAAGCGTTATTGACAAGAATTCCCTAATAAATTCAGAAAAAAAAAAATGTCAAAGCACTGTCCCATCCCTTGTTTGGGGAAGAATTCCTAATGCTAGTGGTGTGAATTGGCCTTTTTAGCTTCCCAAATTCTTCAAATAGAGATTCCAAAACTTACTAGTCACGGAAGCATTTGGGAAGTTTAGAGACAACATCATTTGGGCGAATTTGAAAACCCCCCAGCACAAATCCCCCAAATTTTCCCAGTCAAAACAGAACAAAAAAAAAAATGTCACGGAAGAAGCAGGCAAGACACAACAATCAATAGATAGGATACAATGAGAAATAGCCATCAGGCCTGACAAAAGTAACACTTTCACCCCCATTGAGTATGATCTTAACATTCGATGCCTTCCAACCAACACCAATCCCTTTGGCTCCAACACCTAACAACAAAACAATCAATCCATCAAAACCAGACCATCCTCCACAAAAGCTGATGGGCAAGAACCAAATAACCAATTGAAAGTCACCCACTTTAGCAAGGTCAAAAAAGACCCCAGATCAGCCGTCCGGAACAAAACCTATATACCAAACTGATCACAAACACCCAAAAACGGTGATTTCCACACCAGCCCATCCATGATGTGGCCAATCATATGGTCTGTCCATATTGACTTATTATAAACAGAATCAAATGAATAAAAGAAAACGCACCTTCGATTTTCACACGGCCATTGATGGTGTGTCCTTCAACTGGTCTGAAAAAAAAAAAAAAAAAAGAACGATTTTAAGAATGGGGTACTTGTTTTTTCCATATTAGAGATCTAAAGCTGTTGAATTGAATTGATTGAGAGGAAAGAGAAGGAATTTGTATATTACCCAGATGAGAATCCGGAGGTTGAAGAAAGAAGGATGCAGTGCAAGAGAAGTAGAAAGATGGCTTTGGTTTTCTCCATCTCTGTTTGGACGAATACGCGGAAATTTACAACGAAGAGTAATTATATTGACACTAAAAGAAGTGGGAAGAGGGATAATTATAGGGTATTTGTGAAGAAATCCAAAGGTCACTTTTGACTTTTCACATAATTTTCTTTGAATTTTTGGGGCATTCGGGACAAGTCCATGAATATTTGGTCTTAGATTCACATTTTCTTGTTTTTCATATAGTATGATAGATCCTTTTTTTTAATTTAAAGACCTAAAATGTCTAAATTATTCTTTTTTTTAAATTATATTCTATGATCAGTGAGATATGTCATTAATAATAGTCAACTGCCATTTAATTGACCATAATTAATAAAATCTCATTAATGAGACTTTCAAATAAACTCTAAAAAAATACAAATAAATTTCAAAAAACGTAAATAAATTTTAAAAAATATGATATTTTCAAAAAATGCAATAAATTCTAAAAGAACGCAGAGAAATTTAAAAAGACGATTTCTTAAATCAGATGAAAGAAAATCGCCTAAATTTTTTAATGACATGGCGGATTGTTATTGGTCCACTCACAGTGAAGGTATAACAACTACAATAGGTGATCCATACTCAAATTCCATAAGATTGAGGCCTAAGGATTATGGCAAAATAGATTCCAATATAACTAAAGAGGAGCGAAGTCTATAAGGTGGACATGGAGATGGAGATGCCGATGGACCTGACTTCTCTTAGATTTGATTTAAAAGGGTCATGGCTGAGTATTGCCTTTTTTTTTATAATTAAAAGAGTATTGTTTTTTCCTTGATCTTAATTAGAGATTATTTGATGTTCAATATTTCATTTTAAGTATTAAGTGGGGTTGCTAAATAGCTGGGCCAACTAGGGCCCACCTCGTTTTGGTCTTCTTACCCAGGCCAGACTTGAATATACAATTTTGGCCCATTTAATATATGGGTCGGGCTTGTGTTAAGTGATACTTGATAGAAAGCTAAAACCCAACCCGGTTCGGCCCAAATAAGAAATGCATATAGATTTTTTTTATGAAAAGGTTAGTAAGAATATATTAACAAATCCCAAAGGATGGCGAACCCCATTATACAAAAAATCCACTCTCATCCGGGTTTGTTTGGTAAAAATACTTGTAGGATGAGGTGAAGTGGAGTGGATATTGAAAAATATTAAGGAGTTTAATCATAATATGATGAAATTTTACTTTTAGTGGCTTGTTAGGGGATTTTTTTTACTTTTGGGTAAAATGTAGATGAGTTTTTGTCTTTTAGTGGTGTGATAATTACGTTTTTTACTTCTTCTTTTTTTTAAATGAAGGAGGAAGTTTTGAAATTTTATATTTTTGATATGTCTCATGGTCTTTTCTTATCTAGTGAAATGAGGCTTTACTTCACTCCACCTTACTTAGTGAATGAATGCATATGACAATCCATAGTAGACAGCGTAATGAGACGAGAAAAAAAATTAAAAAAAATAGGCAAAATTAGCGAAAGGTCCCTATAAGTCAATGTTTTCAGCCTCCAGTCCAAGGAAAAACTTTTTAAGGCCTATGGTCCACTCAGCTAGGTTGTTTGCAACGAGAGGTCCCTAAACTCACGTGTTGTCATTTTTTAGGACTAAATTGCCCCTGTAACTAACGCAAGTGGTCCTCAACGTGTAAGGATTAGTCAGCAACGTGTCACGATTATTTCTCTTCTCAACCTGACTCACAACGGACCCAACTGGGACGTCTCCTTCCTCCCAACGCCTGCAACAGGCATTATGCCTCCTCTGGCGGTTGTCTTATGCGACAAAGGTGGGAGGGTGGTCAGACGACGAGGCGACGTCGACGGCGGAGAGGATCTACGGCAACGGCTGGGCGGCGGCGATGGGCTATTCAAACTCGGATCGAGGTTGCAAAGGATGGGGCAGACAAGCTTGGGGATCGATTTTGAAGGCTGCAGAAGATTGGAGTAGATCAATTCTCATAAAATGGAAAGGGTTTGTGGCTGCGGTGAGGAGTGGGTCTGCTGTCTGCCGCTCATTGCAGTCGAGATGGAGATCGATGAAGGTGGGATGCTTCTGGAAGTGGGCAGTGATCGATGGGTGCGATGGGTCTCGTTGAGATTACTCTAACTGACCCCACTTATTATCCATCTCTTCTCTTGAGTTACTTTCCAATTGTTTGTTTATTAAATGTAGCTGCCAGGCCTATCAACCCAATCCAAAAAAATGGAAAAGTACTGGGTTTTTTCTGTTTAAAATGCAGTTGATACCACTTGGCATAACCCATCATCTGCATTTTGCAGGTTGAGACAGTTCCTTTTAGGTTTGGAAGATATGAAAGTCCTTTGGTCTGCAGGTTTCTTCTCCGACGCAGGCAACGGGCGACAAAAGGCGGCGGTGGTTACAAATTTATCTGATTTCTGAGTTTTTTTTATAATATTTATCTGAGTTTTACGTAAATTTATCTGAGTTTTTGTAAAGTTTATCTGAGTTTTTGATAAATTTATCTAAGTTTTTGTGAAATTTATCTGAATTTTCGTCAAATTTATCTAAGTTCTGGATAAATTTATCTGAATTTTCGTCAAATTTATCTGAGTTCTGGACAAATCTATCTGAGTTTTTGGCTAATGTATCTGAGTTTTGGAACAAATTTATCTGAGTTCTGAGTTTTTTTTATAAAATTTAACTGAGTTTTGTGTGAATTTATCTGAGTTTTGAGTGAATTTATCTGAGTTTTCGCCAACGCCTTGCACACTTTTTTTTCTCTTTGGAAAAAGGACAGGGCATGTGTTGCTATTTTAGGAGCTGGCAGGAAATGAGGGGACTAACGTGGCAGAGGATTTTTTTTTAGATTTATTTGTACAGTGCGTTTCGATGGTTTGGATAGTAAAGTCACGATTTAGATCGGAGTAGATCTAAGGCTTTCGTCGGACCCAAGCTTCCTTCGTTTCTCTCTACAAACCGAAGTTGAGAGAAAGAAGACAGATCCTTCTTTGAGTCGCATCGAGTTTCGCACATCATAGGGAAAGCGTGCAAGTAAAGGACGAGATCAGAAAAATAGTAGCACTTATATATCTTGTCATCATCAGGTCATTAGTTTTTCTCCTCGGGTTCGGTGCGTCAAGGAAGAAACGAACTGAGCACGGTCCATCGACCAGTACATTGTATTCACCCTCTCCTCGGGACGTGTGCATCATTGGTGGCCAGCAATAGAGGGCGACATCTTAGAAAGGGGCAAATTGTTCTTTTCAGGTACCCATAAGTGTGAGAGGGATCTTGAGCTGCATGACTTTTTTTTGTGAACTGTTAGCAACAAAGTTATGTTATGAGGGACCTCCGGCCAAAGCCCCCAAAAAAATAAGCTGCCCACAAGCCGGGCAAGGAGCATCAAAACATGATTCAAACCTGATATCTAGAGCATTGATTTCCAAACCGGATTGAAAATCAATACAATTGAAAGCCTAGTTACTACATATTGAGATAGTAGGAAATACCAATTCTCATAAACTAATCTGGATTTGAAGGATTCAGCAACCAAAAAAAGCAACTCTTTGGTGCGTGTTCTTGACCCCCAAATCTGATTGATAATGGGATTGAGGACCTCTTATTAAAAAAGGAGACTTGTGCAGATACATCCAGACAATGTCTTGAAGAATAAGTCTTGATTTTGAAGAATTTTCAAAGGTCTCGTGAACCTCTTGGCCCATACGTGCTAGACTGTAGCTGGATATATAGAGGAGAATCATGAATTCTAAGCTTTTATGATGCACAAAAGCTAGAGCATGGCAATGATGATCAAAGCTAATAGCATGTCGTAACAGGTGAGGAATTCATAGATCTGATGATTCCTCACTACCACTTGAATAAGGGTTCTTCGCTAGAGATTTGTATAGTTGAGGATTTCACATTGATAATGGTGTGTATCAATGCATATAGCTTAGAAAAATAGGGTCGGGGTGCAAATCCACTTAAGTGAGGATTTTCAAATCTTATGAGAGTTGGTCGGATCTGAAAATCATAACAAATAAAGATTTCGATTTGTCCAAATCCTCGAAAATTTACAATTACCAAACATGAATTTACCACAATATGAAGGAAACCGAAAATCTTTTCCCTAAAGTTTGGTTGTCAAACATGACCTAAAAGTTGTTTCTTCTTATTTTCTGGTAGATTGGGCTTAACGATTGTAATGTAATTAATAAAGATGGATCGTTTCGAGTTAAGTATGCACATCCCATTCGACCTACCGACCTACTATGCTTAACTCACTCTTCAACCCACTAAATCAACTTGAACACGACCTATTAGTTAAGGGCATGTTTGGATGCACAAGAAAACACAAGAAAATAATATTTTATGGAATATAATCTTTCATTTTCTAAAAAAGAAAATCTTTTGCATTTGCTAACTCAAAAAAAATTTGAAGAAAAGATTTGTTTCTTTCAAAAAGCTCAATGTTTTCTCCTACAGCTACCCCTTGTAAAAAATTTTCTATAAAATAAGAATCTTTTAAAATGACAATTACAACGTGGTAGAGTAAAGTAAAGACTTTAGTTTACCAAATCCATTATGATGTATTTGTTTACATCTATGGTAAAGTAAAGTAAAATTAATGTCACAGCACGGTAAAGATGAGGTAAAGAAAAGGTGGGATAAAATATATGGTGCAGTGAGAATGAATGGTAAAGTAGTTTATTTTTCACTTTATTATTACTTTACTTTATCATATTTTATCGTAGTTTTATATGGTAAATAAAAAGTGACTTGTTTATAGGTGTGGTAAAGTAAAATAAATATTGATATCATATCATGGTAAAAGGTGAGGTAAAGTAAGGTGAAATGAAGTACGTGGTAAAGCAAAGTGGGAGAGAGAGTTGTAAAGTAGTTATTTTTTGTATTGGCTTTATTTTACTATACTTTACCATGATTTTATGTGATAAAAAGAAAGTAACTTATGGTAAAAAAGATAAACTTTACTTTACCACACTACTTTTTTATCCATACGTGGTAAATTACATATAAATTAAAATATTTAATAAAAAATATTTTAATAATGTAATTTACTTTAATCATAGCACATTCCAAACAGCTCAATTTACAATCTGTAATATTCTTCAAAAATTACCAAACAGTGAAAATCTTATAATCTTATATTATTATATTATTTTATTCTTATAATATTTAAATCTATAAATATTTTATTCTGTAAACATCCAAACGGGCCCTAAGTGTTGGGTTGAACCTTTAAATTTGATATTTTGGCTCAATCTATATTGCGTAACAGAGCTGCTAAATTTACACCCAAAATTTATTTTTCCACACTGCTTCTATTTATACACACCACTTAAAATAAAAATATTGCCAAAGCTTCTCTCTGCACAACCTATTTTTTCCCAAATTACTCTCATATGCTCTTCACTTTCTCTGTACACTCCCCTTCTTCCACCTTACACTCACTGTCCCTTACCCTCTCCCTCTCCTTCTCACACGCCCTCTCTCCCTCTCCTTATATGTCCCTCTCCCTTCCTTTCTCCCTGTCCCTTTCCCTCTCCCCTCCTGCGATGCTGCCGGAGGGGGGCGGCAGGGGTAGGTGAGTGTGGAGAAAAATTGGGAGAGTTAGAAAACTATGAATGGTGTCCTTTTTGATAATTTGACATGTGGGTTTATTGGTCTTAAAATAAAGCAATGTGGAAAAAAGTAATTTTGTGTGCGGGTTTAATAGCTATCAATGGGTAATTCCATTTCTTCATACTAATATTTTTTTTTATTGGTATTTTTTTTTATCATCAATTTTGTGTGACAACTTAGATGTGTGATACAGGTGCAGTAAATTTTTCATGACAGTAAGATGGAAGACAATTGTCAAATCATTGTGGTTATAAATACGGTGCTCTCTTCCATATTTTAATTAAAGCACTCTCATTCAAAACAAGTTTTACTTTTTATCTATATATTTTTTGTCCGCTACATTAAGACTCAAATTCAACGCTCTCAATTGTACAGTAATATCCCTAACCTGCAGCTAAGTAATAATCAAGAATTTTTTTAAGTATATATATGAAAAAACATTAATAGTATCATATAAAAAAAAGGTTTTTATGATTTTCTTATATCTTTTAATCAATTCAACTTTGTCCTAATTAAGCTTGTACGAGTTTAAATATAATATACTGTCGGGCCTCTCCATTTTCCAAATAGTTGGAGTCAAATTGGAGCACTAGAGTCCTTGAGCTTGGTTCAAACTCTTTAAATAAAACTGGACTTAAGCATGGACACAAATGTGGCTCGAATCCAACCCATTGATAGAATATAATTTTTTTTAAAATTAGCATAACTTATTGATAATACTATTTTACATATGAAAAGATATTTGGTTATATCTTTGTTTATTTTTTATGTTCAATTCACATTGATGCTATTTTGAATGTTTTGCTTTTCGCCTTTGAATATTCTCCATTATTATCATACATTCATACATCCTCCAAAATAAATTATAAAATTATTTTTAATTTAAGGAAAAAGGTATGTTTAAATTTGTTAATGTTTAAATTTGTTAGTTTAAGTTATGAAATGGTCCACTAATGTTTTTTCCATGTTAGTGAGAGAAAGGAGAAGGAATTTGTATGAGTATATTACCGGAGGAGAATCCAAGAGTTAAAAGGAAGAGATCAGCAGTACAATGGAAATTGCTATGGCTTACTCCATCTTTATTTGGATGAGGAGGGGAAAGTATATTAATACACGACCCGAAGGTTTGAACGTGAATGTTAGAGTGTTGATTTTGTTAAAGTTGGGCAAACATCAAGATGGTTACGGCTGATTCAAATTGGAATGTAAATGGTATCCATTGTTTAATTATCTAGAGATTTCGACCTGTAAAACATTGTGTTTGAAACATATTTTAGATTAAATTTTATGAATCTTCAAAATATATTATTTCACTTTGACTTATATTATTCAATCTTTTTTTTAGATTGTTGAATTTGGGGTTTCCATTTTACTTTTCAATGGTGCTTTGAGAAATTTTGTTGTCTTTCCTAAGATTTCTATTTTCTACTTTTAATTTTCGTTTCATAAGGAAATCTTTTTGGGAAGTCTTCTTCTTTTCCTGATGCATTATTGACAACGTCATCCTCCACTTCATCATCATCGTTGTTAATATTCTTGTTATTTTAATTTAAAGTGCCTAAATATTAAATATTAATATCTTATCTATATGTTCTCTTATTCGTATTTGGGATTCCATGCATTACAGCCTTTTGTTTTGGGCTAAATGTTGAAGATGTCTTTTTTTCCCTCCAATTTCAATTTTTATGAGTTTAACTTTGTCATTTTGATTTACTGTCACGACCCGGGCCCGAGATGTGATTACTTCGGACAAACCCCGAGTCGCGATCCTCATACTTACTCCCGTAAACTCTGAATTAACCGAAGTTAAAACGAAATCCACAAGGGATGACAAATCATTAATACCTGTTAATTGTATAAAAATTGCGAAATATATATACATTGACCATACATTAATACTTTACATTAACAGTAAAGTTCATATACACATTCTATTTTCATATAAGTCCACCACTGTATATTCAATTACAATACAGGAGGACTCCTATTACGTTCCAAATCTACTAAACAAAATCCTTTCAAAACCTTTACAAGGGTATTTATTCAATTTGCATTCCGATCTCACGTCCATTCGATCAAACCTCTTGGAGGTATCACATGGGCCTCCTCCACTGGCGGTGTAACCTCTGCAAGACCAGCACGGCAATTGGCCTGTAATGACATCAATAGCACTGTGAATACGACAGTTCAACAATGTAAATACAATCCTATGATAGTACATGCTAACAATTTATATGAACTTGTTAATTTTTCAAGTTAACAGTTATACACCATTCAATACAGTTCAATAGTAAACATATCTAATTAGTGAAGTTAAGTAATGATAATTACTTGTGACATCTGTATCAATATTCGTTTCAATTCAAGTACAGTGGTCTACAAGTGCAGTCAAGTAATCAATCATTAGATTGATATCTACTATGACATTCACTTCATTTCACTTCTAACAATTCATTTCATTGACATCATTAGAGTCACTTTATAGACACAACATTTGGCGACTACAATAGCATTCGTTCATTACTTTTCATTTATCCATCTTCCCTCAAAGGAATGATTCATCTTCCTAATGGAAGGTATCATTTGGTCAAAAATTTTCAATGACAATCATATAACATTCATTCATTATCATCTCTTTCAGTTAGTCATTCTGTGGTTATTTATTAAGTACTCTTTATTACATGGCTTATCAATTATTTCTCTATTGGCTAAGGGCGGAAGGGCGCACCATTCAATGACCCAGGCCTCAAGGAATTATCAAATGGGTGGGACTTACCAGTGTCTTGATCAGAGATCACTGATATCACCACGGAGCTCCGGAACGCCCCCATTCCATCTACTGCAGTAGGAATAGTCATTTCATTGTTACCTTTAGTAATTGTTCATTACGTTGTTACATTTAGTAACTTTTCATTCAATTCATTTATCCAATGTATTAGTTCAGTACAACTCAATAACGAGCTGTTCATTCATTTACAATTCATTTTTAATGAAATAGCTATGTAGTGCTAGACTCAAGGGTCAACACATTTAATCTACTTCTGGATTCAATTCAATTTACTAAGTCCTTTTAAACAATTGAAAGGACCAAACATTGCACTAAAGTTCAACAATACTATTTACAATATATACGCAATTACAAGTCAATGAGGGAATTAGGATAATTAGTAATTCCACTCATTTCGTTTACTTAGTTCCCACCAACCATTCGAGTGTAACCTTTGGTTATCCAATGTACGTGCTATTCTTGATGGACATCACATTTAGATAATGTGTACATTAGAGTCTCCGTAATTATCACTCATGGAGGTTTAGGTCGGTGCAGCTCAATCACGAGCTTAACAACTACAATATAATTAGACTGGGGAGTCAAGTCAATTAATTCAGTACATTATGTCAGTGTAGCTCACTAATGAGCTAAGGACTTCAATACCAAATTAGACTTGGAAATCAATTCGAATCCTATTCAAACTTCAATCAGTTGAGTGAAGCACTCGTTATCCAATACATGTGTTATTCTTGATGAACATTACTTTATATATATTTTTGTGTATTAGGATAACCTTAGCTAACCCTTATGAAGGTTTAGACATTAATAAAACCAGTCTGTATAAATTAGACTTCCATTAAGAAGAAAACAGACCTCCATCTGTAACTTTCCTCCAGTTCGGTTCCCTTTTTAGAATCTAAATTCTCTTCTATGACACTCAATCCATCTTGGACTGAGATTCCATGAACTATACTTACGGAAAGTGTAACTCACGTATTAATTCTCATTAATATGATAATTAGTCATTCGACTAATTTCACAAATTAATTATGCTCACATAATCCATTTATATTCATAAGGAAATTAATTAAGTTCAACCCCAAAAACATAAATTTTCGGGACCTCCGATCGATCAGCCTGTATGCCCGATCGATTGGACTGAAAACACATCTAGTTAAGGTATGTCCGATCGATCGGTCTGTACGCCCGATCGATCGGACCTGATGCGAAATTTCAGCTTCAGGTTCTGAACTGATTTTTCTTTTCTTCCTCTCTACATCAAATCCCTTCACTTATAACATGAAAATCAAGTGAAATCTCTTGTTCCCATGTCAAACATCAATTCATTCACATACACCCCTTTCAATTCATTTTAATAATTCAATTCCATACATATAACCAATCTCTAAGGTTAGAGTTGAGATCATAATCATAACAAAATCAAAGAACTAATCACAAATAGCATCTAATCACAAGAATATGTTTATACTTGCCTCCTTGAAGATTAATTTGACAAAAGCCCTCTTTATTAGCTAGCTTTGAGAGCAAAATCCCCAAATTGAAACCCTCTTTTAACCTAATCAATACTCATTCAAAAATAGAGAAGCTCTATGAGTTGTTTGTGCTAGAAATCACTCCTAAGCACTCATAAGGATCTCTAGACTCTACAAGAGCTCAAGAATACTTACTTGAAGTTCATGAAGATAAGCCTTGAGCCTTCTCTCAAGCTTTAGCTTCAAAGAGAACCAAGAAGATGATGAAGAAGATGGGGAAGATGAAGTTACTCCACTTGTCTTGACAATCACAAGCTTCCAATCTTCTCCCAATGGAGGAAATGGAAGAAAGAAGAGAGAAAAAGGGAGAAGATGTGCCTAGGGTTTGAAAAATGAGAATGTGCTCATTGGAGCTCATCTCTTAACATATATAAGCCCATTTTTGCACTTAAGCCCCTTTCTATTCACTCATTTACACTTTAAATCAAGTGAGGGTCCACTTGACTAATCTTAAGTCAAAATCAATCGAGTACATTATGAAATTTAACACATTAATCGAGATACACGCGATGGTATCAAGAATTACCATATTCGACGAAATACGTGAAAATCCGTATTTACGAAGAAGTCCTTGTCCTTACTCATTCAAACAAATTTTCAATTCAATGATCTTAATATTATTCAAATTCATTTCATTATGCTCAATTCAATCATTAGAGACTTGTTTATCTCGTTTTGGTCATTAACCAACATTGACTCAATTAATTATGCTTAATTAGCATAAATCTCAATTAATTAGCCTTAATCCTCATTAATTCGGGACGGGGTGTAACATTTACATTGTCTATTTCTATTTTTTAGTTTAATATAATGTATCATTATCAATATTGTATGAAATCAATAAGATTTTTTACATTAATTTTTGTCCTTTTAATTAGGGGTGATCGACCGGATTTCCGGTCCGGCCTAAAATGAAGGACCGGACAGGTCTAAACCGGTCCGGTTGGACCACTTAAAGTGGTCCGGACCGTTTTTTTTTTTTCATTTTTTTTTATTTTTTTTTTCATTTTCACCTCACATCTAAAAAGTGGGCAAATGTCAAATGAATGAATGATGGGTTTTACAAATGGGTGCTGGGCTCATGCCTCATGGGCTCGAAGATTATGAAAAAAAAATAAAAAAAATTTTATTTTAATAAATGCGGTCCGGTCCGGTCCAGACCGGACCACAAAAGGCCCGGACCGACCGACCGGACCGGAATAACCGGTCCGGTTCGATTTTGTGGTCCGGTCCGGTCTGCGGTCCGGTTCTGTGCAACCCTACTTTCAATTGTATAATACCTCTATCATTTTTTTATAAGTTCACTATGGGGAGTCTTGGCATCTTGTTGGTTAGCGAGCTAACATAGGAAGATTTTTACGTGGACAAGTTAAGAAAAAGAGGTCTAACACTGGCAAACTTCTAAGATATTTGTTTGATGTGTTAGAAAGAGGAGAAACCTTTCAACCATCTTTTTCTTCATTGCGAGGTTGTGGACAGCATTTGAAGTCATTTCATTATTAGGTGTGGTGGCGTGATGTTGCCCGGAATCTATTATACAAGTAGCTCAATTTTGGTTGGGAGGTTGAAAGGTTGTTTTGGTATTTGTGGGCGATTGGATTCCTTTTCTTATAGTATGGGCTATTTGGAGGGAAATGAATGACAGAATTCTCAGGGTATCTCCTCTCCTCTAGTTAGATTAATTGAGAGTTTTTCAATTTTTTCATTAACGACATAGTTGTAAATTGGGAAGCTTTATGGCGTGTGGTCCATCTAAGGTAAGGAGATCTACTCTTTTGTCTCCCCCTCCTCTTGGTGTGCTCAAATCCAATGTTGATGAATCTGCAAGGGCGGAACCCACAGGCATTCGAGGGGTGCTTTACAACAACAAAGGGAATTATTATTTATGTTCTCCAAGCATGTAGGTATTTGTGATTCTAATGGAGCGGAGGTGCATGCGAGCTATCTCGGAAGCTCTTCAGTATTTCTCAAGATCTTTTTATAGTAGCTTTATTGTGGATAGTGACTCTTCTAATGTTGTTTCATGGGTGTCAAATCAGAAGGCAAATCCCTAAAAATTTCAATTCCTCTTCAATGAAATCCTGCTCTATCCAACTCTATGGCAGACACTCTTGCAAAATAGAGGGTTGAGAGATCTACCCATGGGAGGGGTTATGTAATTATGGGGTGAGTGGGGGTACAACTCTCTTATACGTTATCGTTTTTCTCCTTATATTCATCTTTGTATCTTTTGTCTCTTTTTAATGAAATTTCTTGTTATCATCTAAAAAAAAACCTTTTACATCTATTTTATATACTGAAATAAGTAATTTGGTTTATGCAACTAGTTTAATGAGAACATTTGTAATATTATGCTTATAATCATTTATTAATTCATTATGCGTTTACAGATTAAGGATTCCCCATTATCTAGTTCTATATTAATTCTTATAAATCTACTATAATTTACAGATTAAGGATTCCGGGTTATCTAGTCCAATGTTACTTCTTATAAGAGGAGTGCTATTGGCACCGCATTTTTTGCTCTCCCCACCACACTAGAAGAAAAAAAAAATTTTCCTAAACTACCCCTCATCTTCCCTTCCTCTCCCACTCTCCACCCTTTTCCCTTTCCCACCCTACCCCGTGTCTCCGGCGGGGAGGGAGCCCCGGCCGGCAACCCTCGGCGGGCTCCTTCCCCCTCTCCCTCTTTCTTCCTCCCTCCTCCTCCCTCCCTTCCTCTCCCACCCTCCACCCTCATCTCCCTCCCCCCCCCAGTCTCCGGCGGGGAGGGAGCCCCGGCCGGCCGGCAGGTCTCCCTCTTTTTTCCTCCCTTCTTTCCCTCTTCTCCCTCTCTCCCTCCCTTTCCTTCCCTCTTCTCCCTCTCTCCCTCCCTTTCCTTCCCTCTCCTTCCCTCCCCCACTCCCCACTCCCCCTCCCCCTCCCAGTCGCCGGCGACTGGGAGGGGGAGGGGGAGGGAAGGAGAGGGAGGGAGAGAGGGAGAAGAGGGAAAGAAGAGGGAGAGAGGAAGAAAGAGGGAGAGGGGGAGGGGGAGGGAAGCCAGCCGGCTACCGGCCGGGGCTCCCTCCCCGCCGGCGACTGGGGGGGGGGGATGAGGGTGGGTGGAGACTGGGAGAGGAAGGAAAGATGAGGGAGGAGGAGGAGGGAGAAGGGGGAGGAGGGAGAAAGGGGGAGGGATAGTCTAGGAAAGGGTTTTTTTTTTTTTTCCGCGGTAGGAAGAGCGCGGATAGAGCTCCCCTTCTTATAAATCTACTATAATCAAATTTCTATTAATGTTAAAGATTCCATTCCATTATGTAATGTTTCCTTGTTTTTTTAAGAGCTACGTTGGACTGCTCCTGACCAAACATCAGCATGGAAGGTGCCTAATTTATCTTCTCTTCATTATGTAACCTTTTTTATAACTAAAACCTTCAATATACACGTGAAGTGTTTTTTCTCTTTTAATTACACATGGAAATTGAGACCCTCATGAAGTTTTGCTATGGTTGTTTTATTGTTGTTCACCTCCATTGACTAATTACTGTTGGTGACTTTGGCAGAAAGAAATAATAATAATCATAGTGGCACTAGAACTCTACCTAGGATAGTAATTTTACTATGAAGAGCTAAACTTTGTCATGCCAGAAAATATGTAATAGTATGTTGGGCCAAGTAAACGCCGTTTGGAAGAGGAGACTAGAGAATAGAGATCAGTCATGCCTATAGAAAATAGGCAATGTCATTTGTCAAACATCTTAACGGTTAAATCTAAGATTTTAAAAGTTATAGGTGGAGCAAATATCAAATAATAGTTAACCATGAAAGATAATTTAGGTTGTGGTTAATCATTAGGAGATGTAAATGGGTCCCCGATTCTCCAATTACATGGAAGTTATAACACGTTAAAAATCGAATTTGAATACTTATTTAGGCCACGATAAGTAAAGAGGTCTTTTGGACCAATGACCTAAACGGCTCTGAGTCTGGTTCCCACCTTGGTTCTAACATGTGGACTTGCGACCAGGCATATTACATCAATTTTCAAGAATCCATCCTAAAAACTAGTTTTTTTTTTTCCAATAATTCTCTACCTAGACCTAGGCCCGTGCCCATCCCATATACGGAACCGACTCTGGCTCCGGTTCCATCTTCTCATTAACGATTCCAGTTCCAGAACCAAGCCAGTTTCTAACCGGATTCGGATCTGGTTTCGGGTCCGGGTCCACAATAAATCTGGACCAAAACCAACCCGTTTTAATCCCTACTAATTAGCCTAAAGTAATTTGTGATGCACTCCCACAAGGGGTTGTGTGGGT
Organism: Litsea cubeba; assembly: GCA_012931725.1. Lineage (NCBI taxonomy): Eukaryota > Viridiplantae > Streptophyta > Magnoliopsida > Laurales > Lauraceae > Litsea > Litsea cubeba. The sequence continues at coordinate 6,752,152 of CM022945.1, read as the reverse complement.
AATTTGTTTGTATGGTGTTGTAAAGTGAATAATCAATTTAAGTGGGGGAAAAATAAGATGGGGTCAAATTAAAAAGTGCTAAATGAATAAAGTCATGTTATGAATTTTTTCATTTAGTCGCATGAGAGGGTAGCTTTTTACTTATTTAGTAAAAAGATGATGGCTTTTTAAATTTTCATATTTATTATTTGACCTCCTTTTTTATATTGAATCGACCATTCACTTTTCTTTACTATTTGCTTATCTAAAGTGGGAACTGTACAAAATCAATGTCCTCCCCTTCCTTGGGTTGTCCCCAAATTTTAACCCAAAAGGAGTTAGTCCCTCGTAAGATTGAGTTTAACCATATTATAAATTATATGCCCAATTTTATAATGGGACAAACTTATATTAGGGAACAATCCACTAAATGGGAGGATGTTCGATTTGAATGATCTGAATCTCTAATAGGTGGGCCCCACTGAATTCACTCTTTAGCTTTACATTATTATATCACTACACTTTTTACGATCACCTTACCATGACCCCAATCGTGAGTGACTATCCTTTCAACCATCCATGTCTACTATAGGTATAGTGGCCAATGAAATGTTTACAGTTAATAATTAACAAATTTTCATCAATTTAATTGTGGATGATTTTTGTTTGTGTTCAATCCAACACAGGCCGTACCTTAATTAGAGTGGAAGACGACTCTCATTGCAAAAACAAGAAGAGAAGGATTATTTTGAGCGATTTGTATTAATTATAATGGCCCTATTATTTGTATATCTTAACCGCCGTTGCAAAAGTTTGAAAAAACAATATTTTAGAAAATGTTTGAATATTTGAAGTTTTGAATATTTCTTCATACATTAAAAGATATAGAAAACAAATAATTAATCATAAATTAATGAATTTGGAATATTGTAAGTCAACCATCGATCAACCCTAAAAAAAAATCCGGACTCCACCGTAGCGAGCATGGCAAGTCAACAATAATGCCCTAACTCGTCAAGTTAGGCCATTGTTTTTGTGAACCTCAAGAGATCAAATCATACATCTTGTCTATAGAGCATAGGAGCCGGGAATCAACTTTATGGTAATTGAATGACTTCGAATTAGTTCCGTAAGTGTCTAAAAATTACGGACTTGATTAGAGAGGTTTAGGATCTCCTTGAGACTCCTCGATGGAGATGAAATACCTATCCGGAACCTGAAAGGGGGAGAAAGAACAGGAAGAAGACAACGTCAGAGACCCTGACTGCGAGCGGCGCAAGGCCCTCCGATGCCTAAGTTAGTTCAGGGACTTAACAGTAGGATGGAGGAAGAAGAGAGACAGAGTAAGGGCTCAAGAGTGGTGTTGTGCGTACCTCAGTTGGGAGAGAACTTCTCCTATTTATAAAAGAAATCTATATGACGAAGGACAACGGGGCCCACTAATTTGATTTATACTTTGATTAGTGCAGTCCTATCAGCCCACATTTCTTTAAATGAAAGTCTATTCCGCCCGTTATTCAATAAATGACAATCCGATTGGGCCCACCTTTCATTAAATGGCGGTCCAATCAGGCCCACAATTCATTAAATGAGGGTCTTATCGGGCCTTACCCTGTTTGGGCCTTTCGACGGTAGCCCCATCGAATCTTGCCTGGAGCCTCACCCTGATGGGGACGTAGCCGCTGGAAGCTGATCTGTCTGGTCTGTTGGGGATCTTGGGCGGCAAAGATGTCTTCTCAGCCTCATCTGCACGTGCCCTTGTCATGTCATATATCTTTCGATGTGGCCGAATCCCCAAGGGAGTCCGGCTGTTAGTATCTGTCTCGGCTAGCTCTCCGGCATTTTCTTAAAGCTCTATAGTAAGTAGGTGGATGCCAAAGTGCGTGACCGAGGCCAGAACTCAGCACCGGGGTCAAGGATGACCGAGGTCGGGATGATCTTGATCTCGGCTGGTGCCCTGGTATTGCTACCGAGGTGCGCGTGGCCGAGGTAGAGACATGATTAATTGGCATTATTACCGAAGCTGATGTAATCTCGGCTTCTTAAGAAATGCCCCCACACAAGTTCATCTTGAATTGCCAATTGCTCGTAGGGGAATAAGATTGAATCATCCTTGGAACACCTTCTTCATTTGCCAATGAACACCATTTTTTAGGTTCCCCAACAGAGAGTGTTAAGACTCAGGACCAATCGAAACATGTAGGAAGATGAAAACACTGAAAAGAAGAGCTCACATATATAGGAATATTTGAAAGACCAATTTATGGGCTACTGGAATGGATTACTACTAGTTCTTAATATAACAATCAATGCATAACGGAAATAACCAATCAGACGAACTAGCAATTAAATCTACCAAACAATCACCATAAGAAGGCAGACACAAAATATAGCGTGGAAACCCTATCCTGGGAGAAAAACCACAAACCAGAAATCAAGAGCTCACGAACAGTTACAAGATGTACTCACAAGTTCCTTTACCTGGGTCTGTACCTCGACCTAAGGACTATAGTTATTCTTGCAAAGAATCCACTAACACGACATCCACCGTGCCCCGTTCTCCTTACTTGATCTCCTCATACCATGCCAGTCAAGATGAACCACCTTCTCATTCGAAAAGCAGAAGCAACAATAACCTTCTAGAGAAGCCTTCAAAACGATCTCTCAATGGCTCTAGAAAATAATCTCTCTTATGATCTCTCTGACCCAGATTAATGAGATGTGTGTTTCTAATCTTCAATATGCACACACACACTTTAGGGTTGAAAGCAACACCCTATTTATAGCCTCAAACTCGTGTCTAATACTTAGAGCACAAGTAGGACTCAAATTGGGAAAACAGAGTCTCAAAAGGAAACAGTTTCGTGCAAAAATGAGACTTTCCGAAAACTCTACACACTGTTTGTTCGAGCGAAACCTTCCTCCACTCGAGCGGATGAGACTCTGTCTCACGTTCGCTCGAGCGAAGTCATGGGCGCTCGAGCGGACTCCTTACTGGACTGATGAAACGAAAATTCAGCACAGTATTCTTCCAGCTTTCTTCTTCTAAACCATTCAGGCTTTTCTTCTTAGAGTCCTTCCCTCTTCTAACTTCGGAGTCCTTTTCTAAATAAAAGATACAACTCAAAGACCCCTAGAGTTTTGCCCAACATGAACTAGCCAATAACAACAAATACCTAACAATCTTCCCCTTTGGCAATTCATGGACAAAACTCGTATAAATGATCTACCCAAAAGAAAACCCAAAATACAATGAATTTAAAAAAAAAATCAATTCCAGCTCTCGTAGATCTTTGCCTGTTTTCTCCCCGTAGCTTCATTATTCTCCCCCTTTTTGACCATAATTGACAAACAATTATATTCAAGCAGCTTCTGTCAATCTGGGTTCTGCAGCTCCCCCTCAGTTTTGACTCCCCATCAATATGACCTTTGTATCAGCACTGGGGCGAGGGCATGATCCCGCAGATCATGGGTGATGAATCTTTGGTACGCACACTTGCATATTTAGACATTTCAGCAAAGGGTGTACCAATTTGTCAACCAACCTAGTATTTTCATCTTCTAGGTTTTGTACTTTTGCAAGCGCTTCTGTAAGTTCAACTTTGAGAGATGAATTCTGCTCTTCAGACTCCTTTCACTTATTGGCCATTTCTCCATTCATCTTCAACATCTTCATGGTCTTTGCAAATAATGTTTGATATTCAGCTTGCAGTCATGCTCTGTTTCTGACTCACTATCATCATGATCAGTTTCATCATCAGAATAAACTTGTGGAGTAACAGAACCAGAAGTTGCCATGAATGCTATGAATTTTTCTTTGCTAGTGTCAGGCTTCTCAGATTCAAATCTTTTCAAATTAAATGCTTTTTTCTTATATTTTTTATTACCACAATCACTAGCAATGTGTCCATAACCTTCACACTTATAGCACTTAATCCCTTTAAAAGATTTCTTCTTTCCAATAGATTTAGAAATTTTGGTAGAAGTGCCTTCGCGGCAAATATCCATTCTAGCAATATTTGGATCAACACAATAAAATAGTGTAACCCGCTCTGATACCAATTGAAAGACTAGTTTATAGGCTACCAGAATGGATTACTACTAGTTCTTAATATAACAATCAATGCACAGCAGAAATAACCAATCAAACAAACTAGCAATTAAATCTACCAAGCAATCACCACAAGAAAGCAGACACAAAATATAGCGTGGAAACCCTATCTAGGGAGAAAAACCACGAACTAGAAATCAAGAGCTCACGAACAGTTACAAGATGTACTCACAAGCTCCTTTACCTGGGTCTGTACCTCGACCTAAGGACTGTAGTTATTCTTGCAAAAAATCCACTGACACGACATCCACCGTGCCCCGTTCTCCTTACTTAATCTTCTCGCACATTGCCAGTCAAGATGATGAACTATCTTCTCATTCGAAAAGCAGAATCAACAATGACCTTCTAGAGCAGCCTTCAGAACGATCTCTCAATGGCTCAGAGAATAATCTATCTCTTATGATATCTCTAACTCAGATTAATGAGAGGTAGTGTTTCTAATCTTCAATATGCACACACACACTTTAACATTGAGAGCAACACTCTATTTATAGCATCAAATTCGTGCTTAATACTTAGAGCACAAGTAGGACTCAAATTGGGAAAATAGAGTCTCAAAAGGAAACAGTTTCGTGCAAAAAGGAGACTTTTTCAAAATTCTGCACATTGTTCGTTCGAGCGAACTCTTCATCTGCTCGAGCGGATGAGGCTCTGTCTCACGTTCGCTCGAGCGGACTCCTTGGTGGACTGATGAAACGAAAATTCAGTATAGTATTCTTCCAGCTTTCTTCTTCTAAATCATTTAGGCTTTTCTTGTTAGAGTCCTTTCCTCTTCTAATTTCGGAGTCCTTTTCTAAATAAAAGATACAACTCAAAGACTCCTAAAGTTTTGTCCAACATGAATTAGCCAATAACAAAAAATTACCTAACAATATTAGCATATCCATCAATCTCTTGACAGTTCGGTGAATCAGAGTTCATATCATCCTTACTGGATTTTTGTATCGACAGTCAAGCCCACTAGCAAAAATTTTCTTATGTGGTCAACCACTATCATTGCACCGCGCACTGTGCAATGATATTGTATGGCCATGCTCAATTTTGCGACAGTAGTGCAAAATGTGCAACAATGGGACCCGCATGTCTTCCATGTAGACCGTTTAATTAATATTACTTTATTGCCCACTAAATTAAGTATCAATTACAGTTCAATATTTTGACTTGACCCAACTTGACTTGCCAAGTCAAGTCAACATGGATAGCAAGGCATTGGGTAAGATGAGAGTCAGATTGCTCGAAATTCATAGGCACCCATGCCCGAGTGATTCCACTTGATGCACTTTCAATCACTTGAAAGGGCAATTTTTTTTATTAGAATCTCTCGTGGATTTCATCAAATAGGAAATTTAAAGACTATGATGTGATGATTATTCCTCTGTTAATTTCGGTTGTAATGATTCTTTGCTAAATTTATGGATTCCAATTACCTGAAAAGTCCCGAATAACTTTTTAGATTCTCATAATTCCAGCCTCATTAGTGTTTTTGGATTCAAATGTAGATAGGAAGATTTGAAAACTCCACGAAAGGGATAACATTTGGATAATTTTCAAAATTTTCATACATAAATTTTATGAATTTTGCTTAAAAAACAGCCCACAGGGCCCGTAGGGCCCGTTCGTTTGCATGGAATTGAATATTGAGGAATTTTAGTAAATATATTCCAATCAAAGTGGCTAACATCTAAGAACGGCTAGTCGGTTCTTATCGAACCCCGGATACGTTACTTTCTGTTTGTGCGGGCTGCCTTTCCGTATGTATGCATATTCCCTCTTGGATCTCAGCCCCTTGACTAGAGTAAAAAAAAAAAAAAAAAAGCTAACATCTGTTGTAATGTGGGTGCCCAATAAGCTTCACACGGTTTGCTCACATAGAAATAAGCATGTGGTATTGATTCAGAGAGCCGCTTCTTTGGCATTGATGAAAAAGCAATCTCTACATCTTTGGATGCTAGTATCGACCAAAGAGTTCACCACCCCCACGGCACTTCTCCATATTTTTGAGGGAAGCTGATTGCATTAATTAATGCGAGCCCCACCAAAAAGTACTTTAAGAAAAACCTATTCCTTAAAAAAAAAAAAAAAAACTCATACAATTACATCCCAAATGGCATTTTTATGTGGGCAGTGAAAGTTTAGGTTGATCGATCCCTGCCTCTATTTTTTCTATTTTTTTAGATAAGAGGTCACATCAAAAATACATATTTTTTAAAAAAAATTATTTTTTTAAAATAAAAAAATGATTTCTTTTCTCTAATAAATGACAAAAAAATACATACTTTTTACACAAAAAGTCAAATATATTATCTACCAATCCACTAAAGATAAAATATGATCACAACTCCCTTATATTTTATTATCTCTTGATTTGATGCTTGACATCACTTTTACTTTAATAGTAAATTACCAAATGGTTTAAAAGTGTAAATTTATTCATGAGAAACTCTAAGGGCACCGATGGGGAGCCCGGGATGTGGCCCGGCTCCCCATGGGAGCCCTTGGATCCCAGGCGCACCTGGGATCCAAGGGCTCCCATGGGGAGCCGGGCCACAGCCCGGGCTCCCCATCGGTGCATGTAGCACCGTTGTTTGTTCATTACCTTCACAGCTAGCGATACCATTGAAGGCAAATAATCAATCCTATTAAATATATACACCCCTTAGAAATTACTAATACCAAGCAAGAAGCAATGAAGATGAAGCCTTGGAGAAGAAATTACTCACAGCAGCTGGACAAAAAATGGTCCAGGTCATTGATTAGATGGGGAAATAAATGGATGGACAACCCCACTGAAAGATCCCTGATTGAAAGATCCTGACCATCTAATATGTGGATGTCTTATATTTTGTGTGTGGGCCATCCCTATATTTCCATCTTCACCAACTGTGTGGGCCATGGATGGATGAACGAATTAGATTATTCCACTACTAACTGTTTTAGCAATTATATCAGGTGGGGCCCTCTTAATCTTTTATTTTCTGTAGCATCTTTCCATTGGCTGCACATGTGCACTGTAGGTCCCACCTTATTCCATAGGTTTTCAGTTTTCACATGTGTAGGTGAAATTTCAATGGGCATAATTGCTCAGCACCACAATTGATTCTCATAAATACACGCACACCTGTAAGTGATCTTGGAGGAGAATCAGGGCATAAAATGATCCAGGTCATTGATTTGATGGGGGCATAAAATGGATGGGAAGATTCCAACCTTCTAATCTGTGGGTATCTTAATCCAAAGTGTGAGCTGTCTCAGTGTACTTCTATCTGCTGCCTACTGTTGGATGGGTGGAATGGGTGGATTAGGTTAACCACCAAATTCTATGGATAAAATTTTGTTTTCTATGGTGGAAAATCAACGTTTTAGCAATGGTAAAACTCATGAGGATTCCCATTGTCTGATATTTGAGGATTCTCTAGTGTGATCCAATGGGATGTAAAAGTCCTAAAGAGGAAAGGAAGAGGATGTAAAATCCTCAAATTTGCATATTTCTCACATGCTACCGAGTGCAGTTTAAGGATTTCTAGTCATATAATCCAAAGTTAGGAAAGCTCTGCTCAAATAATAAAACCCTCAAATCTGAGGATTCCTCACCGTTACCAAATAAGACTTCCTTGAGGAACCAACACCACATTATGGCCCATGCCATTGCGTCCGCAAGGACACTATTTAAATACATGGTTGAAATCAATTAAAACTCTTCTGAGGGCTTAATCGTCTGCATGAAATTTAAATTCTTTTGGGTATTATAAGAAAGGTTAAAATGCCTAGTATGGAAAAATAAATACATACCTATCACCCTAGTAATTCACTTTCTATCTCTTAATTTATTTTTCATTAAAGCAAAGATTATCTAATAATTATTGATTGATATTCAGCTTTACTTCTTCATATCTAGCAATTTTTAGGAAAACATCTCTTACTTTTATAGTTCCGTGAGAGTAATTCTCGTAAGAACATCTCCCTATATAAATAATATGTATTTTTTAATATTTAAATGGCATGAAGTGAGCCTTTTCAACTAAGAGTAGACCTTCAATGGGCTACGACTTTGGTCGGTCTCTGTCCTCTAAGTAGGCAGACTCTCCTTCTATATTTAGGGCTCCTTTGTGCATGTCTGCAAAAGGGAAAAATAAAAAAAGTGAAAGTCCGCGAGGGATATGCCCGACTTTACTCTTTTTCCTAAAGAGGAAAAATGGGTAATTTGTTTGTTTTTCGAGTACCAAATACCATGTATATGCATGTTGGCAAAATAGCCTTCCTATTTTCATGGAAAGCTTCTTGCACAAACATATCCTTGTGGCGGGACATATTCAAAGATCTTGGAACCAAATCAAACTCAAACCTAGACTTGGGCTACTCAACTTTTACTGAGCCTAGACTCAAGACTCAATCCTTTAGCCCTTATTCCGCCCATCCATTGACACCTAGATTAAGCGTGCCCTAACATCTTATCTTACTTAACAAAAACCATGCAATAATCTTCATAACATTTCCTCTTCTCCCAATCCATCATGGCCGTTGATCAAGATGGGCCCACATTCCAACTAAAACCCCCCCATTCTCGCACTAAAAACTTTCATAAATTCAAAAAAATGAGCATCAATCGGCATAGAAAACCACCACCAACAAACACTACCATCTTCCTTTTTCTAACATTTCTTTTCCAAAAGAAGAAAAGAAAAGAAAAGAAAAGGAAAAGGAAAAGTAAGCAAAAAAGAGCAAGCCGCTGCCTGCACACAACGAACAAGACCGAGCTCTCATCCTCTCATCCCTCTCCCTCTTAAAACCCCAAAACAAGAAGAAGAAGAAAACGCAAAAACAAAACATAAAAATCTCAAATCCAAACAACGAAACTCATCTCACTACACCTTTTCTTCACTTTCTCTGGAAAACGAAAGCCAAAATCCAAAACCCAAAACCTCATTTTGCCAGACAGGAATCCAATCAAAACTGCATCTGATCCACTCGAAAACACAGCAGAAATGAAGGCAAAATCGTAAACGAATTCCTAAAACAAGGAAAGAACTGATCTTTTTGGCGATCTGATCCGATCGTGATCTGATCGATGAAGCTTTATCTTTTCCCAATCTAATGACATCCAAACACCCCCAACATCCCAATCACAATCACCATCGCAAGCAGATCCCTTTACCTTGCCCTCATCTCTCCGCCTTCAGATCGAACCACGGCGGCGCCAACCCCTTCCGAGCCCTCCAGAGCTGCCTCCGGATCCGCCCGCTCGGCCGTGCCGCGATCCGCCGCGATCCGGCGGAGGTACCCCGCTGCGCCACCTGCGGCTCTTCCGCTGCCTCCCGCCTCTACGCCTGCCTTTCCTGCGCCGCCGTCTCCTGCTTCCCGCACTCCGCCGCGCACGCCGACTCCGGCCACGAGATCTCCGTCGACGTAGACCGCGCCGAGCTGTTCTGCTGCGCCTGCAGGGATCAGGTCTTCGACCGCGACTTCGACGCCGCGGTCGTTCTCGCGGCGGCCTCCGCCGCGTCCTCCTCCTCGCTCGTTTCGCGGCAGCCGGAGAATCTCAGGAAGCGGAGGAGGGTGGATTACCGGCCGTGGGCGCCGGACTCGCGCGAGCGGGTCCTGGTCGCCCGTGGATCGGTCCCGCTGCCGGGGGATCCGGCGGATCCGGCTTCTTGCCTGCCGAGGGGTTTGAGGGGATTGAACAACCTCGGCAATACGTGCTTCATGAACTCAGTGCTGCAGGCGCTGCTGCACACGCCGCCGCTGAGGAACTTCTTCTTGAGCGACCGCCACAATCGCTTCCTCTGCCAGCAGAAGAACGGCAGGAAGAGTGGCAGTGGCGGTGGCGATGGAAAGAATTCGATGTTGCGCCGGATCTGTCTGGCTTGCGATCTAGATGCAATTTTCTCTGCAGTTTTCTCAGGGGATCGGACGCCTTACAGCCCCGCCAAATTTCTTTATAGGTTGATGTTTCAGTCTTTATCTTTTTTAGTTTCATGGATTGGAATTTGGAATTTATCATCTGATTTCTGTTATGTGAATCTGCATTTGTATTTTTCCATGTTTTCTATGAATATTATGTGCATTGTTTGTTTACATGTGTACCTTTGCATTGCATTGAATGTGTGATTGAAACTGGTTATTGGAGATTGAAGGCATTAGGGAATGCAGAGCAATGTAGGTCTTTTTTTTGGGATAAACAAATGACCAACATATCTAAAATGTTTGTTAGACAATCTATATAGAGAAAAATAGTAAATTCAATTGCTGGATTGGATCCCCATGCATCTGAATGAATTAAAAAAGAAAACCGATATGGCTCATTTATCATGTGGATTCAGATACTTTGATATTTCTTGGGTGTCCAAATCATGGGAGTGAAGTTTTATATATAGATATAGATGTGAGACCAAACTGTTAAGTGCTTATACTTTGTCATGTGAGGTCCCAATCATGGAATGACGAGGAAGGTTGCTCCAGTAGGCAATTCCCTGACTTTTAGAGTTATGACTTATGAAGAAACCAAATGCCGGCGTTCCTTAGAAAAAATTGTTTAATGATGGAACTATGTCGTAGTGAGAAGTGGGTGAGGTTGCCTTGGTTCTCCTTCAAAAGTGTGCTGTAAAAGCACCCGTCTCTGTGGAAAAAAAAGAAGCAGCATGGGTTCTGACACCTCCATCATTAGTTATGTGTGAATAAATTAACCAAAACTTGCAGAATGGGGATACTTTGATAATAAGAGATTGTGTTGGTCGATATTATAAAAACTGAGGGCAAAAGTCAACCTTAATAGATGTTAAGTGTGTAAAACTTTGAGGAACTACATTTGCATAAAATATATCGTACTTTGTAATGAGAAGAAGTCTCAATTTATACAAAATTCAAAATTTATCCTATTCTCTTTTGTATTAAAAATTCTCTTGTGAAGAAATATCTGAATTTAAGATGCAATTTGGTATTAAAGTTTGTCGTTACATGTAAAAAAGAACTATGGCACTACTGCTAAGGAAAAAAAATTGTGGTATTAAGTTTTAGAGGATTTTACTAGAAAAATCCCCAAATATAGCCATTTATCCCGAAGGGTCCTGGCAAAATGTGCAGCACTAATGGGGTCCGTTAGTACTAGTTTGGTTTTTTTTTTTTTTTAAAATCTGGGGTAAGCGTCATTGTGTTTCTGACGCAAGTGACGCTAGCGTCGTCGTCGCTGAGATTTCTGGATGGAAGCTTTTTTTTGCTTTATAGGCCTATTTCTGCAGTTTTGTTCGGATGGGAGGAAGAAAGGGGGATCGAAGCCGGAGATGGAGCGGAAGGCCTTGGAAAGGAGCTCGTGGTCAGTGCTATTGCAGGAAGATTTTGCGAGGGAGGGAAGAGAGAGGAGACAGAAGAAGAAGAAGAAGATATTTGAAAAGAAATCCCACCATTTCCATTCAATGCTCTGACAGTCTGACTCTCGTTTTGTTTCTTCTAACCAAAGAAAGTAGGAAAGGCTTTCAAGTTTCAATACACCACCTGAAACTCACCGTGCTATTGCAGAGTCTCTGGTTTTCCCATTCACCCCTTGCAGGAAGCGTGGTTCAACTTCCTCTATTGAGCTCGACTTTTATTTCTGATTTTTGTCAGTGAGTTTGGTTTTTTTATTAGCTCCCTCTGGTTTTTTTTTAATACCTGATAAGGTACCGCTACCCCATCTTCCTCCCTGTTCCTCTTCTTCTTAGTTTGTAAAATCCACTCTTGTTTCCGATGATGAAGTATGAAATGGGCAGTCACAAACACCCCTCTCAAGCATTACATCCTTGTCACAAGAATGAAAACCAGATCCATCTCTCAAATACCATTAAAATCATCCTCTCCCTCTCCCTCCACAAGTTATATAGGGTGCGCAAAGAGACAATAGCGTCACTCAATATTTTTTTGAGTGATGCTATCGTCAGTTGGAATAAAAAATAAAAAATAAATAAAAATGTGGCGGGAAGACCAATGAGGTGCTGCACATTTTGGCAGGACTCTTTGGGATAAATGACTATATTTGGGGATTTTTCCAGTAAAATCCTCTAAGTTTTATTGTCTTTTATAAGTATTCAAGTGCTGTTTTCCCCTCTCAGATCAGGAATTTCTGTTTATAGGTACTTTCTTTTCTTTGATTTTTCATAAGCACGCCCATATTGTATAATATGAATCCTTTGTCGAAATACTGATTGAAGGACCTGGCAAGTTATTGATACAAGTTATTTAAATCATCTTTTTTTTTTTATCCTTGAACTCGTGTGCGTCATTGCAGCTGGTGGCAGCATGCAGCGAACCTTGCAAGTTATGAGCAACAAGATGCACATGAGTTTTTCATATCCATGCTTGACGGGATCCATGAGAAGGTGGAACAAGATCAACGCAAGCCCAGGAGCCAAGGTAATTTTTGCCTTGATTTTAATGTGCTTATGGGATAGGCGGATGAGCAAACATAGACCTTTTCTTTTTCAATTGCTAATAAGATTTTATTGAAACGAAAAGGACAAGGACAACAGTTACCATTTACCAATGATAAAAGGGAATAGGCCGCAGAACAAAATCTAGGTTCTAAACCCTGAAGTTTATGCAACAAGCAACTTTCCCCTTGAAATTGCCCAAGAGAGGCCACATTTGAAAAGTCACCTTTCCACCACAAAACAAGCATGGCATGCACATCCTATGCATGATGCTATAAATGGATAAGCTTTATGGTTCAGTAATTTGTATGGTTCAGTAATTTGTTTATTTTCTTTAGATCTAGTGAGTTGTAAACATCTGTTTAATTTATATTATGCCTCCATTGGAAATGAGGTCCCCTGAAATTCCCTTCTGAGTTAAATTTAAGTCTCATGAATTTCACATGTTGCCTTTTGTCCTCTGGAGAGATTTTTTTATGTTCCTAGCGCATGTTGACATACGTTTAATGGTTTAAGCTATCAGTGTCCTTTTCTGGACCAAAACCTAGGACATTATATTGCCAACCCCATATTGATGGGACTAGGCTATGGAGGACAATGATTCTTAGCATATGACTGTATGAATATCAGGTTTCTTTATACATGGGATGGTCATTGCTGGATGATCATTGCCATTTGTTGGTACATTTTCAATGGATCACACTTCTTGCATGCCATTCCATTCCTCATTTTCTAGAAGTTGCTGTGCGGCACATGCATCGACACATTTATTCCATTCTTCCATTTTAGTGGTGGTATTCATATTCAGTTTATGTTCTTACTAATATCTTGATTATCGATTTCTAAGGAACAATGTTACATATATAACTGATATTTTGAATTTCTTGTGATACTATCACATAAGTTTCTTGAAAAATATTATCACAACAAATTCAGTTTATCATAAAATCTGTTTTAATCCCCATATTATTGCGATTTTTTTTTATCAGTAATGGTAAATTTTATTAAAGAAAAAAAGTGTACAATAGAAGAAGCTCTACAAGAGCGTCTACCAGTATAAGAGATATATATTGGAAAATAACCACACCTTACAAAACATGAGCATTTAAATTAATAATATTGCAATATTATACGCTGAAAAATTACCATCAAACCATTCCAAAAAAAAAAAAAACCCTGTCATAAAGCGATTTCTAACCCAGGACATTAACACGAGAGAAAACTTCCCTTACCACTCAACCAGCTTTGTTGTCTCAATTTTACCGACTATAACATAGGACAATAATGAATATAACCTATTTTAACATCAAGTGGAGGATGAATCACCATTGTCATTGTCATCCTAAGGTTTTAAAATATAATTTATTACATCATAAAGTTTATTGAAAACTATTTATTATAATATAACTATTAAAAGAAATATTTTTAGTGCAATATATCATTAATTTAAATGTTTTAAAATAAAATTTTAATATCGTTATAATATAAATGAAAATTTGGAGTGACTTCTTGAGCTGCCTAGTTGTCGCCACTCCTTGGCTTGCTAAATCAAATCTGACCCTCTAGTGGGCAAGCCAAGGACATGTTAGAAATTGGAATGTCCATATACTGTATTTTTCTGAATCACTGGTGTTTGCCATTGTAGACATCATGTCCATGTCCAATTTAACTAGGTAATATGTTACCCACATTTTTTTAATTTTCTTAGATTTCCTGTTTCTATTAACAGACTTGCAGTTTCTGCCTGAACCTTAGAATTGGGGTGCCTCACTTTTGTTCCCTTAAGTGAACCTGGTTGAGCAAGAGTAGTTAGAATACCCTAATCTTTTTTGCATATGCGGATGTCGATCAATATCTCTAATGTAGTTGATGATGGTGATGATGCATATCGTAACAATGCTAATCTGACGTTAAAAAAATACATTTTTCTACCAGTAAAATGGAACATTTTTTATTTGCCAAAAAAATGAATGTCGAAGATATACTGTTTGTCATTATGACCTCTTTCATCTTCCTTTCATCTTACCATCCATATCCATGCATTTGCTTCTCAATTAGCTTCAACTCTCAAGTTTACATGTGTGGGTGTACTGGCATGCACCTACATGTGATATTTTTGTAAAAGCTTCTTGTAGTAGCAATTTTAGATTCATCATCTTAGCTTAATCTCATTGATGAGGGATTGGCTATCCATGCTTAGAATTAAAATGTTAATTGGAAGCAGGAGGTTAATACTTTAATGTCTTGAAAATACTTTAAGTTTAACATGCTATGGCTAATGCAGAAAAAAACCCTTTTGAATGATGCCACCCTCTGGAAGTTAACTGTTTTTATAAAGTTAAAAAAAAAATGTTGTAAATGTGGTTTTTTACTAATGAAATTGCCCTTTTAAGTTTCCACACTCCTGAAATTGTAATTTTTCTTTAATGAAACACACAAGTGAAAATTATGTGTCCCACTGTCCCTTTGTTACAAAGCTATTTATAACTTTTGTGTAGTTTATACTACATGCTCTCCTAGTACAACTGATAAAAAAAGGAAGAAAGAGATGTTGTCTCCTTATATTTTGAGAACTATTTTCTCCCATAACAATGCACTAAAAATACCTAAGTCCAGCTCTCTCTCTCTCTACATTATGTAAATATTTCATCTCTTACATTTTTTACAATCATAATTGGTTGGCAGCACAGGTAATGGAGAATGTTGTATTGCTCATAGAGTATTCTCTGGTATCTTGAGATCTGATGTCACTTGTACTGTCTGTGGTTTCACATCTACGACATATGATCCCTGCGTAGACATCTCACTGGACTTGGAACCTGGCCAAGGGACTGCGAGACACTCTACCACAAAGTCTCATGCTTGCAATGGTGAGATAGATTCAGTTTTATCAAGCCAAGGCTGTGGAATATCTACTCTCATTGGATGCTTGGATCGCTTTACAAGGCCTGAAAAACTTGGCTCTGACCAGAAATTTTTCTGCCAACACTGTCAAGTGAGACAAGAATCACTCAAACAAATGTCCATAAGGAAGCTTCCACTTGTTTCTTGTTTCCATATTAAAAGGTTTGAGCATTCACCAATTCGAAAGATGTCGAGGAAGGTCGATCGCTATCTGCAGTTTCCATTTTCCTTGGACATGGCACCTTATCTCTCTTCCTCTATCTTGAGGAGTAGATTTGGTAACCGGATTTTCAATTTTGATGGTGATGATTCAGAGACATCAGCAGAGTCTTCACAGTTTGAGTTATTCGCCGTGGTTACTCACACCGGTAGGCTAGACGCAGGCCATTATGTAACTTATCTACGCCTGAATAATCATTGGTACAAATGTGATGATGCATGGATTACTCAAGTGAGCGAAAATATCGTGAGGGCTGCTCAAGGATATATGATGTTCTATGTACAGAAGATTCTTTATTACAAGGCGAGTGAAAATCTGGTCAGCTCTTGATATCTTTACAGAAACGTGGTGATGAATCAAATAGACAGGCCATATAGTCAGATTTTCAAAAACACGTCCTTGTCATTTATACTACCACAATGCCGAACAGTATATCATCTAAAATTTTGAATCGGCAGAACCAAGAAATTATCGGTCTGCTGTGATGAATTTACATCTTACATCAATTGAGTTGCTGATAACTGGTATAGCAGGCGGCTCTTTGTGCCCTATTTTTTATTGAGTATTTATAATTATCAATTCAAGGGTAAAGGGAGCCTAAGTTTTTTCTGGCACTCCTTCAGAAGTCAGAATGTTTTATTCTATGAAGGTATGATTTCTATTGAATGGTTCATTCTGATTCTTTCTCTGCATATTCAAGTCTTGTTGGTTAATTATTTTTTCACAGATTATCAACTGTTGCAATGCTTGGAGATGTAGTTTGGAAGTATACTAAATTGTGCACCGGGCCATTTTCAACAATTTGATCTAACCAGGGTTGTTTTTTGGGTCAACATTGGTGCTTTCTGTACGGAATTAATTTTCATTTTGCCCAATCCTACTACAAATAATCATGTTGGGGAGATATACTATATTGTGGTTTATGTCCATACAATTTTGCTAAACATGTTTTATTTCTAAATGCTTTTTATCGTTTTAGTTCTTTTAATATAAAATTCTGGGAAAAACTGGATTGGGCACCACACCTATGCCGTGACCAGTGGCGGACCCAGGATTTTCATTTGAATGGGGCGAAAGATGTTTTCAGAGGTGGATTATCAGGTCTGCCTCTGTCTATGAGGATAAGTCAAGTTGGTCATGGCATTGGGAAGGATGGTTTCCAATTGCAACTGCGTATCTAAGTAACAAAAAGAAGTTTACTTGAAGTTAGTTACTTGACAGCCAAATAGTTTGCTTTGGCAGACTTTCTATGTTGTTGACATTTGATAAGATGAATAAAGAGAGGGTGAGAGTAGGATTTAGGTGTTGAAATTCTTATCATTGTGAAGGAAGTTTTCCCCCTTTCCCTGGCCTGTTCAGTAACACTCTGCACTTTCAAAATTTTCTGGGTTCATTTCAGGTTCAATAATGCATATCCTACATTTTAAAAGTAAGATGTCTAATGTGGAGGAGAATCATTATAAAGGCAGTTGAAGTGATTCGTTCATTCTGTCAAGATTCAGATTCTTAGAAGTATTACCAAACATATGAGACAATCCTTTATAATAATAGGGTGGTTCCGCAACAACAACAATAACAGAGAGGGAAGGAGGGAGGGGTTCCTCGTGATAAGCAGAAGAAATGTATGTAAGATGCAGATTATGAGTTATCATATAACGGAAGTGCTGAATTGCTGAAAAGTAGTAAGAGATACCAATGGGGAAGATGACATGGATTGTATCCTTCAACATGATTATATATTTCCGTGAACTTAAATATATGCCCTTTTAGATTCTCAAGATCTCTTCTTTCTATTGAATTTGAGTTCATATACCTTGTGATGCAGTTGTTGCTTATGCTTATAGTCTAGCAGTATCTACGGCAATACCATATCTATTGTGTTTTGAACAAACCTCATAGGAGCCATAATCTGTAAGTCTCACAAAAGATATCCTTACTCTCACAGTAATGGGTTCACAGTGTAATCTAGAAGGAAGCATTGATAATATTGAAAGATATGAGTTTTGAACCAAGGTGAGTGGACCTAAGATATGAATTGTAATGAAGTGTGAGATCAGATGGTGACTTACATTGAACAGGTTGCCTAAGAGGTTCTTGCAAAGTCCAAGGGGAATAAGAATTGCGCATATAGGGAAAATTGGTGGTGGAACCCCTAGAAACTCAAAAGGTTATTGCTGAAGAGAAAGGACTATTGAAATTTTGGTAGAAAACAAGTTGAGAAGACTTAGAAAGGCATACCTTTCTCGGCCTTTTGGCTAAAGACTTAGAAAGGTATAAAGTTGCAAAAGACAATTTGAGGACTTTTAGTAAAGACAAGGGGAGAATCCAGAAAAGGATTTGCTACCCAAAGAAGGCCGGTTCCAGTCCTCCTTGGAATATAACTCCTTGGAGAAGCCCATAACATGAGCTGAGAGCTTCTCAGTTCTCCCTGTGATCAATCTGATTGTCACCAACCAGCACTAAGATTCTGTTCATGTGGCTCCTTGCATAAGCCATGCTGTGAATGAACTCAGTATTCTTGTCACCATCATCAAGCCACCTTGTAACGTGACCTTTGCTTCCATTTTTCCTCCTTGTGGTTTAATTCCTTCTAAAATTTTCCTTTTAGAGCGTGATATTTGATTGTACATATCATTTATATAGCAGAGAATTATTCTGAAATGCTTTTTTTTTTTTTTGTTTTGTGTGGGACCCTAATTTCTTCGCTTGAGAAAGATGTCCAACATAAGATGAGTGAGTAGGATGGTTGTAGTGAATACTTGCTTCTGGAGTGCTTTATGATCGCCATATACAATAAGATTAAAGAGAGAATTTTACTGGACTACGATTAGACCAGCAATGACCTTGAAGTGAAATGTTGGCCAATCAGTAAGCAATACGTGCACAAAATGAGTGTAGAAGAGTTGATAATATTGAGATTGGTGTGGTAAAACTAGGAAAAACAGAATTAGAAATGAGCGCATTCAAGAGAATTAGAGAATTTAGGGGTATGATCAATTGTTAATAAATTAAGAGAGACTCATTTGAGATGATTTGGATATGTCCAATGTAGGCCAACAATGACGCCGTTGAGGTAGATTTTTTCTATGCAAGTTAATTGCCCACCAATTTAAAGGGGTAATCGAAGAGGACATGGATGAAAGTGGTAGGGATAGATCTAAAAAAAAGTGTAACTTGCAAGGATTTGACTCATGATCGAATGGGATGAGGAAACATAATTCATATAGTCGTCTCCAACGTAGTTGGGACTAGACTTTGATTATGATGATGATGGGTGTGCTGCATAACCTGAAATTCATTGAACTTTTCGAGTGAAGTTTTAGAGTATGACTCTTAGCCTACGGCAGATTGATAGGATAAGGATTTATCGTTCTTAATGATGAATGTGCATGCTTGTGCACATTTTTTGGGTGAAGTACAATCAGTTCTGAACGAACAAGGTTTCACAAGATTTTCTTTCATGTTTGTTTGAAATGTATTTTATCATCCAGAGTTCCAGACGCATCGGTGTGTTACAAAACTGAAAAAAGAAAAGAAAAGAAGAAAGATGTTCTTGATTGATTGATTCATCTGATAACGATAGTGATGGTTTGTTAGCTAATGTAAATGAATGTTGTAGAGACCTTAATAAATTAAGTGAAATGGGACACATTTTGGGGATGCAATAACTGCAAAGTGATCTTCTCGTTGATGTGAGCAACGAGAAATGGGTCCCTTGGAATTTGTGGGGTTGGGTGGCAAATTTGCTCTCAACTTGTGAACTGGACCTTGGTATTAAGGTTATTGTTGTATAATCCTCAATCAGCATCTCGACTTTTGAGAAATGACCAGAGATTACTTGTTTTTTGTTTTTCATCAATTGATCGAAATGAATTAACCTATATGCAGGAGGGGTGTGTGTCTCTTAATATGTCCTGAGAGACCCTCCTAGTGAATGAGATATACTACTATCTCATCTAAAATGGTACCCTTTGATTGATCAGTAATCACTATTCATGGGCAGTATAGAAACATCACACACTCTCAGCATGATACTTAAATTTATTGTTGACTAATTGAGCGACAGTTAAATCTAGAATTGGTGGCTGAATGAATTTCATGAGAATGGACCATGGCCATAAGGTAGATAAACCACATTTTTACCTTTAAAAGCAGCAAAGGAACTGATAGTGCCAATTACTGTAGTAATTTTGAGTAGCACTCATAATCAAAGGTGGGTGGGTGCCTTGCTATTGCCAAATATTATTTACGACGAACATTTCTAGGATGCCATCTTCTTGTGGAACTGGCCATTTTGACCTATATATTATGGCCAGAAACATCTAATAGAGCTGACTTTAGTTTTCTTTTTTTTTTTTCTTTTATGCATGTCATAAGACCACTGGATCCCACTGAGATGCAGCATCATCTGAAAATTCATTCGTTCCACAGAAAACAGGTTTTATCCACTTTTTTCTATATATTTCATTGGGTACATGGCGGGGGCCATCATAGGAACCACTTAGATGGGGACATGGCAGGGGCCATCATAGGAACCACTTAGACAGTTAGATGGTACGAGCACCAATGGTTGGGCAGCCCATATACATCACCATGGTACAAAAAACCAAAACCATTCATAGGGTGGTTGAAATCAGACGTACAAATGTACAATCACTAGCCATTAATCAATTATAAAGAAACAAGCATTGAATAGTGGCAACAGTACGTTGGATATTTGAATCCTTGAAAGCCAATGACCTCAAAACATGACTTGGATAGAACCATAAATGTGAGCATTGAATGGTAGTAACTGCATGAAATAAAATTAAGGGACAATTATTGTACTCGGTATTAAAACTAATAATAGCCCGAGAACAGCTAAAAAATATATATCGGTGGCGGAGCTATTCGATCCGTAAGATATCACAGCTGTAGGATATCCCACAATCACTTAAACAGTTCGTGTATTTGTTTTTTTTCCTTGACTGTGGGACCACCAAACCACCATCCAAACCGTTGGATAGCTGTATGAGTGTAAGAATTAATATAACATCAAATTTGAACCGTTTATCTATTACGGTTATCAAGAAATTTGCAAAATAAAACGTGGCTTATAATTTGTTCTTATAATTTGCAAAACAACGTGATTTTCTTGCAAGTTTCTCGATAACTGTGAAAGATCAACGGTTCAAATTTGGTGCGATATTAGTTCTTACACTCATTCAGCTATCCAATGGTTTGGATAGTGGTTTGGTGGTCCCATAGTCAAGGAAAAAAAGAAAAAAAATGGACTTCTGATTGTGGGATATCCTACATCCCTAAGATACCACAGCCTGCGATATCCTACGGATTGAACAGCTCTGCGGTAAATATATATTTTTGAACTGTTCTGGGGCTATTATCAGCTTTAAGACCGTCCGTCTACATGTGTGTGTACAGAGAGACAGAGAGAGTTATTTTATGCTCTTAATCTAAGATTTTAGTCCTTTTTTTTATATATAATTTTCATTTGGGCTCGGGCATGAGCTTTAAACAATTGAGTTTCACAGATAAAAAATGAAACTTTGGCTTACGATATATCAGAATGGAGAATCAAAATTCATATAGCAGACCCCTAAAATAGGTGGGATAATGCTTTGATGATGATGATGATGAGATAAAAATAAAAATGAGAATGATAAACACACCACCAACACGGAATATATCCAAGTGTAAATAAAAGAGGAAAATTATATTATATGTATATGGATTTATATATTTACTGTATTCAGGGGTGTCTGCAAGGACCGTTGCGGAGAGACTTCTTAAATTCAAGTCCTACACCAAATTGAATATGAAAAAATATTACATCTCACTTGAGGCCAACAAGGAATCCGATGTATAGCATCTTACAAGCACCCGCTGCCACACCCTGACACGGGATAAAAAGAATGCCCATGAATAAAGAATGGAATGTCCTCATTTTACACAATTTTTCATACCCTTCCAACTTACAATCCCAACATTTGCGAACACTTATCAGAAAGGTTTGCTATTACAAACCCAGCAAACACCTGCAACAACATACACCAGATAACTTGCATAAATCCATGCAGCGATCAATTTTCACTAAGGACACCATGATATCATCAATAAAACACAAGTTTCTGCAATTAAATGTGGATCATTTCGTAACTGTGATCATCGATGGGGGGATTCTGGGGGAAGACCCATCCTCCAAACATGGGCTACTAAATGAAAAATAAGGAACCTTAATTTACTAAAAGAGAAGCTGTTTGTGGATCATACAGAAAGAGGATGTTACCTGAACTGAACCAAGGATGTAGATGGCTGAATAGTGGCGGCCATGAATTACCATATCAGCAATCATGGCTAGGGGTATTGTTAGGGACATGCCTAAGGTGGCAACCAAGGGAGTAGTCCACACCACACATAATGCCCTGTGTAGTGAGATATTGTAGTTTAAGAAAAATTTGAAAATGAATCCACATGATAGGCAATGAAAGTAAGTAATTTTTCTCACATACCAGAAGTAGTCTGACAGGACGCTTCCAACAAAGCCATTAGCAAGCAACGCCTCGTCCATTTTAGAAGAGTGAGGGATTGTAAACTTAGGTTCAATCCCCAATGCCATCAATGGCCAAACTGAAAATCAAGCAAGATAAGATCATATAAGGACTAAGGAGGCCATTGACTCTATATGGTTACTTTAGAGGAACATTGCTAGAAAACGTGCAAAGAAATGCAAAAAAAAAAAAAAAATTGATGCGAAATGTTTCATTTGCTATTTTTCATAAAAGGAGGAAATGGAAAGACATAAGTATCCATGAAAGGAGATACTTTTAACTGTGATAACCAGAAGCAGCAAGGATACAAGATGTGAATCCTATTCTTATAAATATGATTGATTGAACAGGAGAGAATATAGATACTGATCATCATCTGTCTGTAGAGTTCATCACTGTTGCATCACGCTCTTTTTATGATGGGCCACTAGTTAGATTTGTCACGATTCCAAGCATATGAAATAGGATCATTCCACGTGAAGAAAATAATGAGATTGGGCTCGGGTGAATGTGTAAATGAGAGGATGTGTGATTTTATTTAAAAAAAAAACTTAAAATGGTGAGATATTACAGAAACCAAAATAAGTAGGAAACTTACTCTAAATTCTAATTCAAACTTAATTAAAATCCTAAATTGAACTTATTCAAAATTCTAATTTTAACCTAAATCTTATGAGCATCCATAAACCCCTACCATTTTCAGAGTTTACAGCTACCATCAAATTCATTATAACAAATCGCACATGTATTGCTGATGTAGCAGAATATGATATATTATATAATACAGCACGTTTAAAAGTTGTCTGAGTTGGCTTTCTCAAAATGAATGGAAGTATAATGTTTACTGTCCATTAGCCATTTGTAAGCTAAGTTGTAATGAGTTGTGCTCTGCCTATCAGATGAGAACATTGAAACTTGAAACTGATGTTGCTTGACAGACGCAAGGTAGCATCGCAAGGTAGCATTAATTAAATTAGATGGATCTCATAGAATGTTAAATTGATGGAACATAAAATAGGATATTAAGGTAGGTCTTACCAAGCCACCAGAGGGCAACAAGCGTAAAAAGTCCTATGTATCCAAATAACTTCTGTACATCAATTCTTTCGCCTTCTGCTCCACAAAACTTTTTGAGAAGCACTAAAGCATGATTATTTTTGTAATCAAGTCAGCATAATATAGTAAAAAATCAATATAGTCATCTAATTAATGAATAATTAGTGCAAAAAGACTCAAATTGAGTGGGACTACATCCAACCTGTAAATAGCCCATAACACACAGCAGAGAGGAGACCAAAAAGATCTCCTACAAAAGAATGCTTTCCACCTCTGTGCAATAAATTTAAAAATTAGCAGTCAAGATACATGCATCATAAAGTATAAAGTGTGAGCTTGAATGTGTCTCAATTAGCAATAGGTTTTTATATATCGATAGAATGAATGAAATTATCAGAATGCCCCGCTGGGGCAGCACCAGAAATCACATAACGTACGATACTTTCTTTTCCAACTTTTCAGCTCCAAATAAATTTTGTTGATAAGAACTGACAATTATTTTGTGCAGGAAAGAAAGAATAACATAAACCCACCAAATGAAGTTTCCGATTTCTGCAATGTCCCTAGTTCATTGCAGAACTGATATCATTACTACCTAACTTGCAATTTGGGATGAAACAATGTTATTGGCGGCTAATAAAGAAACAATCATGTAAACTATTGTCGATATCTATAACAAATTGCCTCATAAATGCTCCAGCTATTCAGCTGCATAAGACTTTAAGCATCTTATAAGAGGAAGTCTCTGGCCACCAAAAGGTAAATCATGATGAACATGAACATCTAAGGATGAGGATGTTAATAACCAGTTACACCAAAAGCTCGAGCTGTTGTCTTAACAATGTATATCAACAGAGGAAAGGACCCATACCCGGAAGGGCTTATCTGTGACTCGTCAGAGGCCCAAGTCTTCCCAAGAGTTGTCATAGCGACTCCAGCCATACTGACAAATACAGCAACTACTTTCGCTACGTTTAAAGAGTCTTGTCTTAATAAAACACCAATGAATAGTGTAAAAAGTCCTGAAGTCGAGGACAAAACTGTTGTGCTTGCAACACTTGTTCGTGCAAGTGCAGAATTTGCAAAATACTGTATTCATAAGGGAAAACGAGTAATAAGTATCTTCCTGTTGTTTTCAAGTACGATCAAGGTAGATAAATATAACATAAACAGAATTAAAGCATCAGCATCATCTTCATCATTGCAAAGAATATCTACTATTTGTATTTAAATGAACAAACATTAAAGGAAATGCCATGTTAATAAGAAAGAAACCGGCATAAACTGTAATTGGTTCCAATCAGAGTTGGCCAGTATCTGACCTAATTATCATGACAACCCCTGTCTGGTCCTGAATCAGCATGATGGGACCCAAATATGAGTACAATAACTCAGATATAATGCAGATCTCCATAGCAATCCAGATTGGGCTAGGATCAACCCAGATTTGAGAGAATTATTTATTGGATTCTGGAACTTGGACCCAGAAATAACCTGACAAAGGGGTCCAAACACAGATAATAGTCAGTGAGAGGTTCTCCCTTGACCTACTCACACCCTTACATAATAATGACATAACGTATCTCAATTAACAAATGATTTTCAGGACATATGCTGTAATAAGAAATTATTTATGATGAATCTATTGGAAAGTAGACAATTATGATTCAGATATATTGTTATAAAAAAAAAAGATTCAGATATGTTAAAAATAAAAAAAAAATGAGAGAAAAAAACAAGCACAAGCAAAAACCTTTTTTAGTTACAAATGAGCATCTACTTAAGAAGTATGGACATGCTCGTGCTTATATACAGATGCAATTTCTATGAATGTACCTCACCTCTGTTACAAACCAAATGGGGGCTATACAAAAGCCATATGTGGCAATTTCCCATGTCGTAAGCTCTCTGTTTTGTTTCAGCATGTTGTCATTGTCTCTGTGCTTGTCAATTAAAGGTTTTCCCTCTTCCTGAGAATAAAGATCTACTCCACTGTCCTTTCTATTCAAAGAATCTTGCATTTCCATTTCCAGAGTTTTCTGCAACTCATTAATATTTAAAGGAGAATGAAGCTTGTCTGAGGAAATGTTGGCATCTCTTCCATTTTTTGCTGATCTCTTTTTCAGAAAACTACATAACCAATCCTTCATGACTGCAATTGGAAGATAAACTACCATAAGAGAGGCTCCCAAATAGGTGATGGCAAAAGGCTGTTTGTAACCTGTATATATACCCTGAGTACAAAATAATCAGTTAATATGTTAGCTACACAGAGAAGAATTTTTTATATCCAAAATAAGGACCTGAAAGCAAATAATCACATTAAATTCAAATCAAATTATACAAATGAGAAAATATTGCGAAAAGCTGAGAATAAAACATCCACAAGAAAATCCATAGCTTTTATTGCATCTACCAATGTATCACAATCAGGTTAAAAAAGACTCACAAAGTAGAATTACTTTCAACTAGCTAGAAGTTCCTTTCTCAGCCTTCATAGTGTGATTCAAGTTCAACGATAATTTGGACAGTTGAGATTTTTGATTGCTTAAAGGAAATGTGATGTGTTTGAAAGCTTTTATAATCTCAGACTTTTGTACAGAGTGTAAATTCCACAACAGCAGAAGTCCTAATCTGTATTATGCATAATTTGCTAATACGGGACCACTAAAGTAATGGTAATAACGAAATTACTAACTATAGGTTTTGACACAATCTACCTTTGGTAATCAAACATGGAATAATTGACAGAAAAATATCGAGTTTTTCATATGTGATAACATCCCAATGGGTATTACCTTTAAAAAACATCAGGAAACAAGGGTATGTCTATCTGATGATGAGAGTCCTATAAACCGTTTCTGCAATAGGGAGTGCAATCTATTCTTTCTTTTACATACTCCTCATTCCTGGTAACAGGTTATTGTTGACATGATATTATCTGCTCTTTCTCTTATCCGGTTGACTGGAATAACACATGGTATTAGCGCTAATATAAAGTGTGGTCATGGAATAATATCAAACTACCAAATTGTGGATTGGATTCTGCATGAAACACTGTACTTTAAGTAACTTTTCAATTGTCATCATGTGGCTATAAAGACTCTTTCTCTATGGGGGCTAGCTTCTAGAATTAAGGAAATGGAGTATTTGTTCCTACGCATGAAGACTGTCAGTGACAGGAAGAACCACAATAACCACTTCAACTGCAAATTTACTTCCAACAATTAATACTTTTAACCATTCTATGATTTTCAATTTCCCTTCATAAGTTCTATGCGTATAACATTTCTTGACAATAATAAATGAAGGAATCAAAACCTTTTCTTCTGATATCAAGTGACAATTGTTCCCATTTCTCCCATGAGAAACGAAACTCCTTAGCCATCTTCAGATGCTCTATATTATTGCGTTACCAAGTACTGTAGATTGTAGAATATTTTGACAAACATTTTATAATTGTAATAAAGAGGAAAAAAATATGAGAAGTCCCTCTTCTTGCAAATACTAAATACACAGGATTCTGTAACAAGTTTGATTTGATAAACTTCATAAGTAAAAAATCATCCAAGTTACTGACACAGCTTTTAATTCAAACACTCAAAATCATGAATAACTGCAAAATAATGTTTCATACGAGGACAAAATGTGAGAAACTCCTCTCCTTGCAAATACTCAATACACAGGATGTCGTATAACAAATTTGATTTGATAAACTACATAGGGGAAATTCATCCAAGTTACTGACACAGCTTTGAATTCAAACACCCAAATCACGAATAACTACAAAAATAATGATTCACACCTTCCAATAAACATCAACATACTAATTTCAGAACAACCCATTTCACCATATATCAAATCCTAGCCATTCCACACCCGAATTTGAGAACCAGAGCCAAAATCAGGAACTAGCAATCCATCCAACATAGATCACAGCCAGTTCAGTTTGCACCCAAACTTAATCCACAACAATCAATAACTCAACCAAACTCAACTAAATTAACAGAGAATAACAAAACAATGAACAGAAACGACTTGAAGACAACCAGAGACTCACCTGTGTGACTTCTGCAGACGCCACCCATATGAGGACAACGGCACCGATGAGAAACAATCCTGCTCTATATCTCCAACCCATTACAAATAAAACCCAGAAAAAAGAAATCACACCAAAAAGATCTTTCTTTCTCTCTCAGAGGCTTAATACTACCAACCCATTTTTACAAAGAACATGAAATCTCATCTGAAACAGAAGGAAGATGGGTTTTTGTCGGAAGTAGCAGAAAGGGCAAATCTTTTTCTCTCTAGAATTGATGTGGATGAAAACCCAGAAAGGAGAAGCCACCCAAAAGCTGTTTCTCTCTCCAAAGATCTTACTAGCACCAACCCATTTTTCCAAAGAACATGAAGCCCAATCTCAGATAGATAGAAAAAAAGATGAGTTTTTGTCGGCAGATTTCAAAAGGGGTAAACCTCTCTCTCTCTCTCTCTCTCTCTCTCTCTCTCTCTCTCTCTCTCTCTTTTGTATTTTCTTTGTATAGATGGCAACGAAGGAAATAGACGAACGGTGACGGGGAATTTTTAGCAGAGAAGAAGAAGCCAAAGAGAAGGAAGAGATCAATAGTAACAAGTGAAATGAAATGAAACGAATAAACAATCAATGAAAAGGTTGGCCTTTTGTTGCAGGTCTTAGTTGCTTTGAGCTTGGTTTTTGCTTTTGTTTGTATAAAAATAAATATATTATAAAGAGGCTCGGGAATTGTTTAAGATTTTATGCGATCTGATTCCAGGACATCCAAACAGGATCACCCAATTGAAATGGAATTTGAATCGGTTTCCAAAACCGGATCTTGGGTTCTTGGCCTCTTGAATGATAGAAAACCATTATAGATAGAGACCCTTTGATTCTCTCTCTAGTTAGTTGCAGAGCCACTATCGTTAGGGTTGTTTGAAAAAGATGCTTTAGCAATTGTTGATTATTTGCACGAAGATTGGTTGTTGGATGTATGATCTCTGGTGGGCCACACTGCCACAGTGTGGATTGATCATGATTGAAGAAAATCATGTTGCAGGATCATAAACAGGGCTCTATTTAATTCAACATGAGAGAGGCAAGAGATTGGACGGTGTGAGATGTTTTGGATCATGGTCTCTCACAAGGTGGGCCCATGCTGAATCATTGGACTGATTATTAATCATCCCATTTTTCAGAGCCTGTTTATTTGCATGGGAATAATTAATAATTCTGAATATTCATATCCATGGTAAAATAGTTTATTGAGGATTTTACCCAAAAAATTCTTTAAGACTTGTCGAAAGCCAAAAGCACCATCAACATCTTATAAATATAAAACCACAGTAGTCTCAAAGGTCCTGTTTGGTATTTTTTTAAAACTTTTTCTTTAAGTGGAGATATCCCTGCTCCTTTCCCTTAAACAAACCCCAAAACCCTTTTCCCTTTTTCCCCTTTTTTCCATTCGACTTCTTCTCTCTTCTGGGTTTTCTTAGGGATTAGGGCTTGATTCACGCGATCAAGGGCGGAGATTGGATCTCGCAAAATTATTTTTTCCTCTCGATCACAGAAGAGAACGGGATTCAGGGATTTTTGGTTCGAATACTGTTGCAAGAAAATACATGAGAGATCAGAAAAATCCGGTCAAGCGTTGCTCGGGATTTTGTAACCCAGTTCCAGCGCATACACAGATCATACACAACCCAGTTCCGCCGCATCTCCATCGCCACACAGGGATTTTGTTGTAGAAACGAAATAGAACAAAGGCAGCAGGGCGATGCATCCTGATTCTGATTACAGAACCCAAACTCGTTCCAGAACGTCAGAGGAAGAAGAAGACAGTGCATGCCCAAATTAGTGATGTGAACAGGGATATCCCTGCTTCTGTTAGTACTGTGAGCGGGGATATCCCTACCCATCAGAGTACTGTGGGTGCTGTCTCTCAAGGACTGGTTTCAGTTGGGACGGGGATAGCCCCGCCCAAATTAGTCTTGTGAACAAGGATATCCATGCATTTGTTAGTGCTGTGAGCGGGGATATCCCCGCCCACCAGAGTACTATCTCTCAAGGTGGTTTCAGTTGGGACGGGGATATCCCCGTCCAAATTAGTGCTGTGAACAGGGATATCCCTGCCTCTGTTAATGCTATGAGCGGGGATATCCCCGCCCACCAGAGTATTGTGGGTGCTTGGTATCAGTTGGGACGAAGATATCCCCGCACACTAGAGTATTGTGGATGAGGACATCCTCGCTCACCTGATACTTGTGGCTGAGATATTATTACTCCAAATAGAGTTTCAACAGACACATTAGGTACTACATCAATGTTACTTATCAGAAATATCCATTAACCCCAAAAATATGTATAAGAAACATCCATCAACACCACATTTGACATTCTTCGAAACATCCATCAATACCAAAATATATGTTAAGTAGCATTAACAATTGTGTATACAAATCTCAAGTTTTTCAAGAACATCAAAGCATCACCAAAAACACGCTGCCTGTCCCTATCCTATGTGCGAATTCTATTTTTCTTTTGTCGCCCATGTTGCTTGGATGCATGTGGAGGCAAAACCATTTCAACTAGCGTATGCTCCCATTGTCTTATATCTCCAGTAGCATGCAAAAACTCATCGTATGTGAGTCGATAGGTTTCTGTTAGGAACGAATGCTCCCAGAAGTCATATGGGCACTTATTTCTCAACTGCATTGCGGTTATTGCGTGCGAGCACGAGATACCCAATATTTGCCATTAGCGACATGTGCATGTTCTTTGATCGAGATGTACTACATCAATGAATTCTGCAGATTGAACTTGGAATTCAACAATGTGTTAACTAACCACGCCACTATATTATTTGATCTCTAAAATCACATAAACAAAAACCCTTCAACCAATTTCAATGAAAACCTCACACGTCTCAGACAAAGACAACCAATACAAAGAGAACATCAAATGACACAAAATAAAATCGAACAGAGAAAGATCGCCAAAGCGCTCAAAGCCCATGAAATCAATACTTGCTAGGGTGTTTTTTGCAATTGATACAATATCTGCAACCATAATTGCTTCAATGACTTGCTTGATCACCATCTTCCTCATCATCAATTTGTTTAACCCCTCTTTAAAAGGTAAATAAAAAGGGAAATCAATGACTCAGATATGATAAATGCTAGTAAGAGCTTATCTTTACTATATTAATTTAAACATTCTGCAGTTCATCTACTAAACTGATTGAGCTTATCTTTACTGTATCGATTAATTCATATCCAATTAATCCAACCCAACAAAGAAAATTTAAACAAATCCCCTTTCCAAAAACTCCCAATCAATTCAAACTCACTCAAAATCGATACTTTTTATAACTAATTCACTCAAAATCATAGAAACTAAAGAAGAAGAAGACACCCCATCAATACAAGCTCACTCAAGATTGGAGAAATCAAATCACCCACATGATAAAGGGTAACCATTTTCGAAATCTGAAACGTAAAAGCCCCAAATAGAACTTCCACCATGAAATCCACAGCAAGGTGGCACGCGACATGAGAGCACCCCAAATCGAAGTCTTTGGCCAACTCCTTCAATTCGATCTTCTATCCCTTCTCCTTGGCCGGATTGGCATCGGTGGCGGTTGAGAAGATGGAGCGGAAGAAGGGGCTTTGGGCGGAGAGGATGCAGAGGTGGATGGGGATCTCACGGGAGGCGGTGCCGACGGAGGAAGGGGGGATGAGGATGCGGGCGTCCACGCAGAAGTCAAAGTCCGGGGAGAGGAAGATGGATCCGAGGTTTTCAGAGAGGCTGGGCGGCTTGAAGGAGTCGTTGGAGAGGCTATCGCCGCAGTTAGAGACGCAGTTGCTGTAGTCGTTGGAGTCGGACAAGGCGGTTGGAGCTTCCATAGAAACGGAGAAGAAGGACAGCTTGCAGCATGCCAGAAGAAGGAGGAGAGTTTGTAGAAAATTCAGGGGGTGAAAAGCAAATTAGGAGAGACAGAGTTGCAGCAGATTAAAGGAAGGAAAAGAGGAGAGGAAGAAATGCAGGTTGCCGGTGCCGACCCATAGGGGATAAGGGAGAGAAAGGAAGAAAGACGGAGGGAGAGAAAGAAGTCGAATAGGTAAAGGGCAAAAGGGTTTTGGGGTCTGTTTAAGGTAAAAGGAGCAGGGATATCCCTGCTCAGAGAAAGAATTAAAAAATATTACCAAACATTGGCCTTTGAGACTACTGTGGTCTTTATAAGATGTTGATGGTGTTTTTGGCGTTTTACAAGCCTTAAAGGATTTTTCAGGTAAAATCCTCTAGTTTATTTTTATTTTCATTTTTTATTTTTATTAAGAAGAGGGTGTACCAATTCTTGAACCCTTGACTCCATTGTGTGCTTAAAGCATGAAACCATAGAGACGATTGGTATGGTAAAATGGGCTCAGGCTGTTTTTATATAAATTTATGCATGTAAAGAGTTGATTACAAAATATGTAATTCTTTTATTTTTTGCAACTCCAAGATTTTAATTCCTACCATTCAAAGGTTTTTTTTTTCTTTTTTTGACTCATTAAATCCCAAAATGTTTAGTTTTATGTTTTAAATATTCATAAATTTTGAGATGACAACAACCCTTATTATAAGGGGCTAAAAGTAAAGAGGAGATCTAGATGTTAGAGAAATATCTGATTATGGTTAAGACTCTTCTTATCTTTATAGATAATGATTGATTTGAATTGAGATTTGAATAGATAAGGATTAGTTTGAATTTATGATTGCTTTGCATTGCCTTTTTATAAATTGGAAATTTCTCTCACACTGTGATTTATGGAAATGGTTTGAAAGTTTTTAGTAGATAGGACCTTAGTTAGAAAGATAGTATGGATACAGTAGTTCCAACAAAATTCCTACAATAAAATTCACTAGGGTGGGCCAGATATCCATTTTCAGGCAAATGGAAGATTAATTGATGGTCATTTATACATCTTCACATTCTTAGTTCGTTTCAGTTTTGTCAACCTAAGAAATACATTTCTTGGAATCCTTAACAATTTAATTTCATAAAAAAAAATGGACCTACCATGAATAGTGCTTTTTTAAAACACATTTTGGAATGTGATGTGTCCTTTTATCTTTATTTTTATCTCTCAATAGGAAATATACAGGAAGAAAACTACACACAATACAAAACTAAAAACAGACAAAAGTCAAAAGGCGAGCTAGGTAGCTTCAGGTGCTTCATGGTTTCTAGCAGTCCACCTATAATGCCGTACCTTCCAATCCAATGCATGTCTCTGTATAGAGTAGAACAGGGGCCGGCTTGAGACAACTTGAGGCCTAAAGCGAAAATCTTAAATGAGGCATTTTCTATTTTGTAATATTATTATAAATATTTTATTTAAAATCTATTTTTCTCGCTTTTTGTGATACAAAATTACTAATCGGTGTTGGCCACAAAGATTATAGAACCTAAAAAGAAAAGACAGATTATATTTGTGTTAGTGAGCCATGATTAACATATATTATCAAACTATATTATAAAAATAAGTATCATATAAGAACAAAAAGAAGATGGAAAGAAATAATATATAAAATGCATACCTTTTGACTTCAATCAGAACAAAATCTTTTTAGAGTCCAAGTTGCAGTGATAGAAGGAGAATAAAGTCTGGAGAAAAAAAAAAACCTCTTGAATTGAAGGGATTCAATAAGAACACATAGGAGATTGTTCTCTTTGAATTGCAAGCAGATGCATAAAAGATTTATAAAGAGGGAGAATTTTAGAACTCAAAATGAATTCATTACTTGTTGTAATTGCAAGGTTTTCTTTTTTATGTTTTTAATGGCTACAAGCTTTTGGAATGTGAAAAGGTATAAACTTTGTGAAGCCATGAAGGAGTAGTTCGCTGGATTTTTTTGGGATGTGGAACTCTCTACAACTTTTCTCATGTTTTGGAATGTGAAAAGTTTAGTTTAAATGGGGCCTTATTTTTTGGGATTTGTTATGAGGTCTTTTGGAATGTCAACATTTAAAATGGGGCCTTATTTTTTGGGCCTTATTTTTTGGGATTTGTTATGAGGCCTTTTGGAATGTCAACACTTTAAAATGGGGCCTTATTTTGTGGGATTTGTTATGAGGCCTTCTTTTTTGGGAGAAACAAGCTAACTTTTTTTTTTTTTTTTTTTGGAAGTTGAGAGCATTGGGGGCCTAAAATTTTGGGGGCCTAAAGCAAGGGCTTTTATTGCCTTATGCTTAAGCCGGCCCTGGAGTAGAAAAGGTGAGGCAGAAGAGTTAAACATAGTGGAGATGAGGGTTTTTACCGGTCAATCAGGGTCCGCCATATCACCATGGACAGCCTCATTCAGGTCATCGGGGGTAAAGTCTCACCAGATCCGGATTCTAAGTTTGAAGGATTTTCTCCTCTGCATATGTTTTTCCGCAGCTCAGCTCATGAGGTCTCTTTACTGATAACAGTCATGCAAAGTCAGCTTCATCAAATTATTCAAGCCCTTTATTTAACGATTTTCAAGTTTTTTATTTTTTAAATTTATATATATTTTGAACCTCGATCCAACTGTGAGTAATAGATTTGATAAAATACAACTGGGCATGGTGCCAAATCAAGGGGGCAGGGGATAAGAGGGTAATAGTGCTATGTTGTGCATACAGTGGGGAGTCATCATGGGAGAAAAATGGCAATTCTTTGCAAAAGGATTCTTGTCATTTTCTTCTTTACTTATATATATATATTTTGAGTTTTCATAACTAATTTCTTCAAAAGTACAATAATAAAAAAGACTTTCTCTCTTTTAGGAATGGAGAAAAAAGAGAATTTTCTCCTACGAAAGGACTGAATGTACAATTGAACTTATGTGGGCCCCCCTTGATCAATTTAGCTCCTTTCATACTCTTATCTCCCTATGATGTGGCACTATGCCCAATTTTAGGCTCATTGGACCTTTACTAACTCCATTGGATTGAATCTCAAAAAAAAAAAAGTTTAAAAGCTTATTAGATTCTAAGGTAGTTAAATCAAGGGCAAGGATGCATGACTTGATGAGGCTGATTTTTTTTTTGTATGATTCTTATCTATAAAGAGACATTTTCATCTATCATGCCCTTAGTGATAAGAATGCATCCAAGTCCCCATTAGCTTGACCATACAAGCATGGTATGCAGTATATATAGGTGAAGCTTTATACTCATCTCTCTTGTGAAATTGACTTTTTATTAGTAGAATTGACGCTAACTATTTAATAATTATCTTTTGTTTATAAAATAATTAAATCTCTTACATTATTTTCTCTATTCAAATCCAAATTAACAAAATAATGAATCACCACTAGAGAAAAATGGTAATTCTCCAACTGGGAATTCGTCTCCCTGATTTTTCTGTCTTTTACTCTACCTATATAGGGATTCTCTACCATCACTTTTCTATATTCAAACAAACCCTTCCATGAATCTAAATAGGGAATAATGAGGTTTCTCTGAAGAAAAGTTGTTGGTGTTCTTATTTTCTTTACATCCAAACAGAAGCCCTAAAAAGACACATTTTTCCATACAAAGGCCAAAAGGTAGGGGTATATTCACAAAAAAGGAAAAAAGAAAAATGAAAAAAAGAAAAAAAAAGGGGCGGGGTGGGGGGACTTTAAGCAATGGTTTACATTGTAATGTAAATGCTAGAAAGTGAGTCCAAACTCCAATTTCTATCAGTGAGTAAAAGAATCACATTTAAGCACTTCTCATGTTGGACCAGATCTGAAAGCCCACATGACAACCTTATTAGAAAGTAATGAGTTACTGATTTAGATTATCCAATTGGTACTTCAATGTCCTAGTAATACTTCTCTAGGAGGCCTTTCTGAAGGTGCATGCATCTGGGTCCATAAAGCCCGCCGCTGTCCGGTGGGCCACTGGCAACCTCTATGGGTGGGCCATGGTATAGAGCAGGTTGGCCCACTGACCCACCAATGGTGGAGAATAATTAATTGTAGATGTGATGTAAATCAAGTTATATAATTACTTATACTCCAATTATGCACACCCAAATGAGCACCTAATACCCCAGGCCATTCCAAACCTCTAATGCTTGAATATGAGAATAACAAGTCAGTTTCTATATTAGACCATTAGATTATAGGCCATTTGAAAGGAGATAATATAAGTTTGTTTTAGGTCATTTTAATAGTCAAATGAGTCAGCTCTTATCCTTGATTTTCCATTAGAAAATTAAAACCAACCAAACTCTCTCTTTCTTTTCTGAAATCTCTTTTCATTTTTATAACAACATGGAAAAGTTGGATTAGTGGAGGAGGTATTTTCTTAAGTTCATTTAACTTCTTCTATTTTTATAATGGGGGATGTAACTCCCCTTGTAAGTGGGCAATGAAGTGTACTCCACACTTCAAAGGCCATGTGCATGCAGTAGCAAAAGATATGTTGTTTTAAGTTTTAAGATCCATCTATGACAGCTATTTTAGTGGTTTGCTCATACTCTTCCAAAGTTTCTTTTTTCCTAATTTATTTTTCCGGATTCGGACCATGGAACTTAGATAAGCAGAGTGTAAAGTGCTTAATATTGTAACTTTGAGGTTGTAGCTTTAAGTCATTTTATAAATTTTTAAAAGAAGAATAAAAAATAAAAGATTATGGCCTAGACTCGACCGCTCAATCCCCAATTGTTTATGTGGAGAGGGAGATGCCTTACTATAGGAGAATTGATGGATTTGCAGCCTCATTATCTCTCAAAGCCTATCCATTCATTGCATGTTTTAAAATGGAGTACTGGGTCAAGGCCTAACTTTTGAGGCTTGTGGTCTTGGTAGGATACATTTCCTGCCCCTCCCCTCTTCTTATTATGGCTGAAAATGGAGTCCTACCCAAGCCCATCTACCAGAACTACCCATTTTTTGAGAAATGATTAAGCTTGAAATAAGTCATGGAGGCCAGTCCATCCAATTAGGTCTTAAGGTGTACATAAGCAAAAGATAGGGATACCAACAATTGGGCTTGTGATTTTATGGTAGGCTCAGCCCACAACCATGTACACATGTTTGAGTAGTTAGTAAATGTATAAGATTGAACAAGTTGTGGGCTTTTACAAGATTTTCACCAGGAGAAAGCCTCATGTTTGACATGGTTGTACTGACAGAAAATCTTGAATGTTCTTGGACATGGACTGAATATGGGCTAGATATGTAGGTCCATTGGCCTAACCCAGGTCTAAGATTTTTGACCTTATAGAGAAAATGGGCTAATTCAGGTCCTGCCAAATTAAACTCTTCAATGGAAATGGTCTGAACCTTTTAGTGATGGATCTTAGACCATGGGCCAGATCCTAGTCTGAATATCAGGCCCAATAACTCATAGAACGCCATTAGAGTTATTAGGGTTTGAAATATGTTATAGAAGCTAAAGAGTCAGGTTTAAGGAGGACTCATCCAATGGTCTAATGTCAGCCTATCATTCTATGCTTGCAAATGGGTGGGGTCAGACCAAGACCTGACCCAAATATTACTGAGTTTGGGTCCACACCTAATTTATGCTTGCAAATGGGTGGGGTCAGACCAAGACCTGACCCAAATATTACTGAGTCAGGGTCCACCCCTAATTTCTGTGCTGAAGATTAGATCAGTCAAGCCTGTCCTGGCTTTTCTTTTCTTAAATACCCAGCTAGATAGCCATGTCTTGCCTCAATATGCAACTGGTCTTAAATTTGCAAATGGGTTGGGTCGGGACTGACTTTTGTGGCTGCAGTCTCTTGCAGGCATGATATTAACCCGGATAACTAAATTGGTTGGGCTTGGATGATCTTCCAACCGACCTAACTCGACCCATGACAGCTATAGTTATTCATTATACCTTTTACTTTAATTAATGGTCAATCTTTTAAACCCACTAAACACAAACCCTATGATTAGTTCATGTAACTAAATAATCCACATGTATCCCAATCATGGGCTACTTATACATAAAACAGCCAGGTAACCTGATTAACCTTGTTTAAGGTGTGCACTTTACACCTAGCATCAGGTAGGCTATGGTGGGTCTTTCTTGGTATGATGGTGTCCACCACAAAGAGCACAAATGATAGAATCTCTTGTGGCATTTTCAAAACAGCCAAGAGAACAAGATCAAGTAAGTGTTGAAAATTGGCCTTTATAAGTGAGTTTTGACTTGAGAGAAAAGAAGACCTCTTTATGTTACATCAATAGTATGGTTATGACTTTGGACAATGGAGTGAGTACCTGTCTTTGTTCTCCACATTGGCTATGTTTTGCTTTGATAGATGCATGGAGGCCAAGCACTAACGACGAGCAGCATTCAAATCCACTAGCAACATTCCTTTTCTTGAAGTAGTAATTCATATGATCACTGAGAGATAGATGCTCTGTAATATTTCCAAATCTATAAAGTGGAGAGAGAGAGAGAGGTTAAAATTTTCAATGAAGAATTTGGTGGTTCTACCCAGAATCATCTAGGTATATGGTCAAAAAAATTGTTAGGAAGAATTTGATCTCTTTCACCAACAATCACCTGGTTCATGGTTTTAGCTACGGTCTTCTCCCATAGTAAGCTTAAAACTTCTCTTTTATTTTCCTTTATTATGGAAAAAAAAGATTACCATGTAGCCGACTGTCAAGATGAATTAATTCAATTTTTATATTTATTAGAAAGCTGCAAGACGAGCGTCTATTGGAGACGAAAGAAAGTAGAGCTCGTTTCGAGCAATGGTATACCTAGAAAATCTTCCTTGAGGGGGCTGCTATATTTCTTTTTTATTTTAAAGAGGTCATATGTAAATAAAAAAAAAGTCATAAAACCTTATTTGTAATGTTTGTCTTTTTAAGTGCTTGGAAGACCATATTCATCCTTTGGGCAGTGAAATATAGAGACTAACATTTTCACCCACCCCTATTGCCTTCTAGTAACTAAGATTGAGTCCTCCTTCAAAATGGGAGAATTTTCTCCTAATTTATGCCTTCGATTTAGGGGTCCTACATACTGCTTATGAAGGCTCCCAATTCCCATAGGTGAGAACTTCACTTCAAAATGGGCACAATCATTCTTTTTGCTTTTCTTTCTATTTTACAAAAAATATTGTTTGACTTGGTATAAGTTAGACATTAAGCTGAACTTGACCTAGCCATATGCACACGAATATCAGTGGGACTCACTAGTTTTTCAGAATATGAAAATTTTTGTGTACCAAAATCAGCTTCATTGTACATTGCTACTTGCCCATCCAAGAAGATGAATGCGAGCTGTCGAATTTTTATATTTATCAAACTTTCAATGCCTTTAATCAGATGACAAAGAAAGACTAGTGGGGCGCTTTTTTTTTCCTTTCTATTTCTTACTCTTCTTCTTTCCATATGGCAAGCCACAACCACCTTTGTATTTTGTGGGCCAATGGATCCATCAACATTTTATACGTCTGAGATCAGTTAAACTTAAAATATTCTTGTCAAGTCAGATAATTCCTTCTTTTCAAATGCCTATTTAATGTCCTTCAATCAAATGTTTATATATGTCTAATCCCTATGGCTCAAAATTGTTTCCCATTTAAAATAAGACCCATGGTTTTGACTACCAATGTGCTATTTTGTATGTCAGGCATGTGGTGCATTGGGGCTCATTATAAATAAATAGTGCTCTAAGTTTTAATTTTTGGTATATAAAAAAAAAATGTGTTCAAAGTTAGTCTCAGCTTTGTCTTGATTTCATACAAAACCTTGTTAAATTAGCCATTTAATCACACCACTGTCATGCCACAAAGCCATCTTCCACTACTTCCGTTGACATGACTGAGTGGGTTTGGCATTTGAATTGCTTGGCTAAGCACTTTTGGACTGGATATATTCTAAAGATTTGCCTACTCCTGTATCTTTGAATATTGAGATGAGAAACATTTCATATTGACAAAGAGGGTGTGATGTTTCCCATTTTCTTCATCTTCCAGGGCTTTCACCTGAAAATACCATCATTCCATCATCTTCAAGAGTATTTGAGTGTCTTTTCTTGAAAAATTGCAACATTGTCATGTCAATTGCCCCCACCCTTATCAATTAATACGTTTGTTAAATTCAACTACTCAACTATAAAATAAGCCATGTTGATTAATAAGGTACTAAAATAAGGAAAGAAAAAAATTGCTCAACAGTTTGAATTGAAAATGGAATTAACTATTACAAATATAAATACATAAACAGATGATTTTTCATTGTAGGCATGCAGTTGGCATCTTGTTTAACTCCACTAGCCCAATCATGCAGATGCATAAATGGGACATAAACTAAAACTCTATTAAAATCAACTCCATTAGATATTTCTAGTCATAATTTATATTATATTAATATAAATAAAAATGGCACCTCTCAATTAATAAAGTGCCTTTGAAACAAAAATAAACTCTCATCTCACTAGCGGTCTAGCACAGTTTATGTGAGTTTGACGCATATCTCTATGGGGCCCACTTGAATGTATGCCAATGATAGGGTTATAATGGATAAGAATTTTAATATGAGTTAGAGTGGATCCATTAACCAAATGTTCTATTCATGCAATATATTTTGTGATTCAATCAACGCCTGACAGTGGTCAAATCAGCATTAAATTGGGGTCAGGGACAACTCATGGTTGGATGGATGATTCTCCATGAAGGTATAGATTGATCACAAGTGGACCCCACAGTATAAAGTAGAAATGGAGGTGTTCAAAATTTGGGTTGATGTCAGTTCATCAACAACAGATTTTGGAGCACCACTTATCCACAGCAGGGGACCATCTTTGGATGAGTGTGCATGCAAGCCAAAAGTGCTATATGACTATGCACATGACTGTGTATGTGCAGTCATAATCAAGTAGATAATCAACTGTTTCTCTTAATTCATGACAATAGACTATTCAGTGGAATCATTCATTATAATAGACCCACCTCAATTTCCTTTCTTGCCCGTTTCTCACAAACAAACAAGAGAAGCAATTCTATGCGTATGATCTTAGTTGACCCACCTTTTTTGCTTATTCAAAGCCATTCACATTGTACCCTATATTTGAATAGGTGTTACCTGAATTTTTCAATCCAATCATAGTGAAATATGCCCTTGGGTTGATCAATCAATGAGAAAAATGAGAGTTTACCATTGGGTCAACCAAGGTCATGCAACATTGGGCAGTCTTTGGCAATGATCATTTTGGAATGATTCTGATTGAAAAGAAAAAAAAAACAAATTGTAAAGATGAGAAGAGCCAACAGTGTCGGTGTCGGCTTGCTGGTGTAAGGCGTGAGTTTGCTTTCCACATTACGTGTTTGACACCGCTCAATATTATCTAGTGCACATGTTGTGAGTCGTGCGTGCGTACACGGGGATTAGTCCTCACTAATCAAATCATACGAGGATACCCTGTCAATTGAAAGAGAGAAAGAAGGGCCCAACCCAAAATTAAAAATGTAGTGTTTTTTTTATCCCAAAAATGTTGTCATTTTCACAAATGGCCATATTTCTAATAGCTGAGGATTAGTGGGAGATTTTCTCCTACTTGTGCATAGGAGTTCTATGTGCCCCAAATAGGCTCGCCTTTGATCATTGTAGTCCTGTTTGCACTCTTTTCATCCCAAATAATCGGGAACAGGCTCAATCTTACACTTAATGGAACTTTCACTCACCATTTGATTAAATATAAAAAAGATTTATAATTAGAATGCCTTTAAACTTTAGTGTCCTTAAATCAAGGGCTAAAATAATTTGATGAGGCTGATTTTTTTAATGATTTTTATTCCGGTAGTAGCAGGGGAAAATTTTCCAGGTGAGCCTGTGGGTCCCCTTTGACGTTATAACAATTGTTGTGGTTGGCATTAGGAATTTTTATATCTTAAAAGGTCCCCTTCCAATTCAAAAAAAGGAAGGTCTCCTTAGGACTTATATACATGGAAGAGAGGTATTTCTTTTTAGGCTTCGAGCCATTAAATAAGGTGAGATAGGTTCCTAAATTTTGTGTTGTCAATTGGAGAGCCTGTACAATTTACATGAGTCTTAAATTAGGGTCAATGTCAGGCTAGGTGGTTCTCACAAGATGGACTAGTGATAATGTGATCCAACAGGTCCTTCCATTGAAATGTTAATTTTACTCGGCCATTCCTACAAAGTCATGACCAAGTAAATCGGTGGGCTCCACTAGAGTGTGTTTGCGCTGAGCCGCGAAAGAGAAACCTGCTTGAAATCCAAGAGGAAGGAAAACATCACTGCACCCAAACAAGGGGCCATGTCGATGCCCGTTTCCGCATAGATGGCTGCTGTACAAACACACCTTGGTAAATTTGAAAATCCACGGGAATTGTTTTTGCCAGTGTTGTGCTAAATCTCACAGACACTAATTAAAACTCATCATGCCTGTACTTACAAATTACAAACAGTAACTAGCTCATTAACTTCTTCTTTTTTTTGTTTATGTTGGTTGAACAGTTCATCTAACCTTATTATACGTACGTTTGTGGAGCCCATTTTAGGTGGAAAAAAGCAAAAATAGAACGTTCAAGCGTCTTCCTAATTTGATGCCGCTTTTCATCCTGCTTAGCTGAGGAAATCTGTTTTCCAACCGGGGAAGAGGTTTGACCCTGAATTTGTACTACTAGAAATTTATAGACAATGACGTGATGGCGATCCCCATGGCATGTCCAGGTTTAATATGCCTTTTTGCTAGAACTTTCAAGAGCCCCCAACTCCAATATTTAGAGCTAACATTTTTTTTTTTATGCGGATGAAATCTAAATATTTTTCATATAATTTTTCGTGTGTTATCTTAGGACTATATTTACGATATTGTAAATATGGTATGGTGCGATATCGCATGCAATGTAGTATTAATAACTTTACGAAAAATATTTAAACTTCAATTGTTCTAAATAAATGTCAAATCTAAAACTAGTCATACTATTAAAATCCCTTTATTTTGTGGAATTTCAATTCAAAATTTTAGAAGAGTTTACATATTCAATAAGCAAGCTCTTGAAACCTGTTCACATGGAAGAGTATTTTTCCCGATGTGGCATTACACAAATATGCCCTTAAATCTTTTTATTCAAACTCCGAGTCCTAACTTAAAAAAAAAAATCTGAAAAAAAACTTTCAAAAAAAAAAACCCTCGCAGATAATGATGGAGTAAGTTTTCACCTTTGAGATCTTACCACATGACAGTGTAAGAAAACTTGAAAATAAATTAAAAACACTTTGAAACAGGAGAAGCCAAAACCAGTGTAATGTGTACAGTGTACTGAACATATTTCCATTGTTGTGGCTTCCCCTCACGCAAAAACGCCACAGCAGTATTCAGAGATGCAGGAACTGTCTTCTCTCGTTTCACGTTTCAAGGCCCTGACATCTCTCTCTCTCTCTGACTCCTCCTCCATCAAACTACATGCCAACCCAAAACACACCCCCCCTCTCCTCTCCACAAACAAACCAACAGACACGCTACGTTAGCTCTACGTACCCATCCATTCATCCATCCAAAAACACCATCCATCTGGATAGTGTTTTTCCTACAATCCACTAATACTATTGATATATCATATGGATATATCCTTTGCCCCCACTCAACCCCTCCTTTATCCAACATGAATGATAGCTAAATAAAGAAAACTAAAAATGATATTAGAGTCAACAGGGTCGCGAACATAATTTAAATTTTAGGAGGAACAATTCTGCGGTAAAGTATTTTTGCTTACTCTACTAACCCAATGCAGTTTTGACAACATTGGTTGGCAAACCAAATTTAATATCTACCTCCCAAGAATTTTCCTTGACAATACAGCTCATGATGATCAGAACAGTCTGATTTCATCACTTTCTTGTTTCATTAGACCTGAAGCAAAAACTTGCTTTATTTGGTTGATCCTAGACGTACAATCAATGTTTTTCATGCAATTAGGGGTCTTTTGACCATTGTTGGCATTTCGTCTTGATTTGGATCTTTGACCCTTCATCGTAAGAGCAAAGGAATGAAAGGCTTGGATTTCCTTGAAATGGCCACGTGTATGGATGGAGATGTGGG
This sequence comes from Litsea cubeba, assembly GCA_012931725.1. Classification (NCBI taxonomy): domain Eukaryota; kingdom Viridiplantae; phylum Streptophyta; class Magnoliopsida; order Laurales; family Lauraceae; genus Litsea; species Litsea cubeba. The sequence goes on along the minus strand of CM022945.1, from coordinate 6,708,881 downwards.
TTTCTCTATCTATTAAAGTTGGTGACCTGCATTCTGACAATATGCAGGGGGGAAATTCAGGGATCGATGGTAGTCTAAGAGCAATGTAAGAAAGTTGGTACAGTGTATCAACCGGATGACCTACAAGGAAAGAATTGTAATTTGTGACCTGCCCTAAAATATTCAATAATCCCTATGCATTTGGCGTTCAGGGCAGTGTTTTCAAATTGACCACCGCTTCTGTTTCTCAATTTGTATATACCCGCCTAAGTTTTTTAGAATTTGTAAATAGGTGACTGTAGTTTCGGTAATTTCATATAACCTGTTGTTTTTTCATTTTAATAACTTTCATGTTCTAAAATTAGCAATTTTACAATCACCATAAGTTTTTAAAGTAAAATGATATTTTTGCCCATTTCTTTATCTATATATATATGTGTGATTTTAGAAGTTTAGATTTATTTTTCTCTAAGACTTTTAACATTGATAGTTACTATAGCACATTTAGTAAAAGAGAGTAGCCCTACTTAATTCCAATTTTATCAATACGGGCTTGTTTCATTAAATTCAAATCAATCATAATCTATATTTGTAATTAATTAACTCCGAGGGTAGCTCAGTTAGCCTACGACCACGGTTTGCACCCGGAGGTTGTAGGTTTGAAACTACACTACCACACTGGGAGTACATTGGAGTTTACCCGGCTTCCCTCTGAGCCCGGAGGGATTAGTCCAGTCCAAAGGGTTGGGAACCCTCCGATAGTAAAAATAAATAAATAAATAAATAATTATAATTATAATTAACATAACCCACATATAATGTTATAGGCCTTCCACACTTTTTCGTTATACTTTTATTTCTCTCTATTCTTCTTTTGCTTCTTTTTTTTTTTTTCTAATGAGGGTATTCATTTTTGACCTAATAAGACTAATCCTCATACGTACGCATGACCCCACAAGACACACCTACCTGATAAATATGGGGTATCCAACATAAGACGTGGGAGCAAACCCACACTTACAAACCAACTCCCGCGCAGGTTATGTACATCTCTTCATAAAAATAAAGGAAAAGACTCAACATAGAAAAAAGTACTTGATAGAAAAATAGCATCCAAATACTACTCACTTTTATATATTATCTGAAATGAAGCACACATATAAATTTAAAAAAACCCCTTCATGGCATGAGAATTTTGATTTTTCTTCTTTCCTTATATATATATATGTGTCCCTTTCGAGAAAAATCACATATCGACTCTCTATAGGAAAATTTACAAGTTCTACACTGTACATATCTTAGCCAAACACATACAATCCATCTATACTATATTCTCTATATAATAAAGAAAAACTTAAAATTAAACTAAAACTATCTAAATTCAAAAACTCTAGAATATTTATTTCATAATTAGTGTTTGAAAATTTATTAAACAACTCAGGAGACAAGACTTATTATGATGATATTGATGACAGAGCTTCAAGGAGAAGAATTGGAGGCAGGGTTTAAAATTTCTTCAATCATAATTCTTGTCATCAATCAGGTCTTGGAAAGTCGTGTTTGTTTAAACTTCATCTATAAAGTAGTGGGTCACAGCAATGAATCCGCTCTTAAACTGCAATTGCATGGAAATTCCAAGAACTGCAGTTGCATTCCAATTCCTAGGAATTGTGGCCGATGAAAGGCATAAGCACTTGCCATTCAAGTTTTGATTGACAAAACTTTCAACACCAAACAAAGCATGCTAGTGCTCTTTCTAGGTCTCCTTTTCTTCAAGGATGAAATTACCATGAAAGGTGTCCACACTCTTGGGTCTACCTATCAATTTCTTGAAGTCACGCAATTCTCTTATAAGGAAATCTAGCATTCAAACTACTGGGTCCCACCTTGGATCAGCAAAATCTATCTAGTCAACGTTGTCATAATTCCATTGAAGATGTCTTTGTAGGTGGAGTTTGAGGCCAACGTAAACTCAACCCAAATTCTAAATTGGACAATCCTTACATGAGATCCAAATTGTACTCTACTTGTTGCATCTTCTAGAAATACTACCCAACCAAACAACTCAACTAGTGGGGTTTTATTTTTACATATAAGCCCAACCCTAATCTGAAACATGCTCAAACCGGCTTTGGGGTTTGGTCGGTCCGGGACCTCCGGGTCAATTGAATTGGAACTGGACACAGTCACACAGCACAATCTTCATGCCTTGATCCCATTAAAAAAATAAAAAGAAAATGCAAGGCTCACAGGAAAATGTTTTTCTATGAGCAGACTTTCATACTCTTTCTATTCAGTTTAGCCCATGAGACTTGCTTAGATGCATGTCTAGCAGCAGCGGAAGGGGGCAGCAGAGGGAAAGGTCATTATAGACAAGGGTCAACAAAAAAAATCAGCCCGATCGCCATGAGAGTAACGTCCTCACTTTCTCAACATCTTAAAAGTTTGATGATATTGTAAATGATTTTGAGAATCAATTAAGAGCAAGTGATAGGTTCAATGAGTGTAAAATTGGACTTAATAACAAGTTTCATGATACAAGAGTACTAAAAGGGGCTGCACTGAACTAAGAAAAAAATTTCAGTTCTACAATGATGAAAAATTATCTTTTAAGTTTTGAATTTGATCGGCCCAAACTACATCATCTTCATCATGGGATGATCTGCACCATCAAATCTTTGGCCATTTTCTAGTAAATATGTAAGAAGATTTTTTTAAAAAAATTAATATTGACATCTTTTTTTTTTTTTATGGAGACACTTCAAGCTAATTTCATTCTCACAAATTAACTTGAAAAGAAGTGCCTCCGTAAAAAATAAAAAAATGCCAATATCAATTTTCCTTTTTTTTTTTGTTTTTACAGGCCATCCATCACCATCTTTAATAATCATCACATCAGTGAGTGAGAATTCTGCTGTATCACTGAACCCTCCAACACTCAGTAATGCCTGACAAGGTCCTACTCCAATGGGCCTTAGGGTCCCACAGCGGACCAAATATTCTCCATAGTCACACAATCCACCAAACCCCAACTGCAGAAAGCCCTTACATATAAAACCAAGAGCATGCTCTTCTAAGATCTAATAAATAGGCTGATAGATTAGAGCCCTAGATTCTCTCTCTTCCTTTCTTTCTCTCTCTCTTTGTGATGATGGCCAGCACCAAGCCCTCATCCTCCGATCAAGGGTCGAGCCCGGCTCAGACCACCTTCGTCCAAGCCGACCCTTCCACCTTCAGAGCCCTCGTCCAAAAGCTAACCGGTGCAACCCCCGACACCTTCTCCAAGCACCCAGTAACAGTCCCGACACGCTCCTCTCTCAAACCGGTACCGGCCGATATGGGTCCTCGCAGACCGGTCTTCAAGCTCCAAGAAAGAAGACAGAACATGAGAAAGCTCGAAATAGCACTTGCATCTCCTTGCCTTCAACACCCAAGTTGTAGAAATCTCAAAGGTGAAATGTTGCTGGTCTCTCCAGTCTCTCCTCTCGACCATCTCTTCTCTTTCAGCCCAAGAACACCAACTTCTCCTTGTCTTTCTACTTCTGCTTCTGCTTCTGGGAGGAAGAGGAAGAGAGAGCCATTGCAGGGAAGGGGTTTTATCTGCACCGTTCTCCTCTCAACACGCCTAGAACAGCTGAGCCTGAGCTGCTGCCTTTGTTCCCTTTGCATTCTCCTAGGGACTCTTCATCTTCTTCCTCCTCTTCTTGAGTTTCTGGTTGTTGGGTTCTTCTTCATTTTGATTTTAATGATCTGGGTCTTGCTTTGATCTTCATATATTGTTATGGAGTTTGTGATTTATATTATCATCTTTTCTTTTCTCCTCTCTTCCTTCTTTGATCTTGTTCTTGTTTGTGTGTTTTGTTTGAGGTGGTCCGTTATTTGCAGTTACACCCCTGGTGTTTTTATGTTTTGTGTCTTAGGAGAGAGTTTTGTTTCAGAGTAATGATGATAGGATCGTGCCAAGTATAATACAGCATCTGAACTTTTGCTATGATCAGGTTAAAAAGAAGTCTTTTTCAGTCTGAAGTTTGGACTTTTATTTTCCTCATTCATATCCTAAATACTGTGGGCCCCACCTTTATCATTTCCATGGTTTCAATTACATAATGGTCCCATGTGGGCCACCACGTCGATGGAAATGCCATTCAATACTGGAATGGTAATGTGAATTTCTTTTTACTGTTTGCTGTGCTTTATAATATATAATACTTGCATGCATTATGGTGGAAAATTGATGCCTTTGTTTAGGACATGGTCCCAATTTCACTCAAATGAAAATGATTTGAGCTAAAAAGTACCTTGTCATGAAGTGGGATGGAACCCACACGACACTTGATCCAACATTGCAGCACTACTTTTGAAGTGGTCTTTTTAAGATGCTTATTTGATCAAGAAGAGTTGGGGCCCATACACTAGGAGACATCAGGTGATTAGTTGCCATTTGCAGCATAAACTCATTTCTCTTTAATGTGAGGGTCTATTATTTGATGTCTGGAAATTGGACGACTGTGATGGTCTGATTTGGGTCAATATCTGGCTATTTTCCATGTATGATAATGATGGGGATTGGATTTGGACTGTCCAGATTTACTTTAGTTCTAGGCCAGGTGTACGGTATGCAGAGCTTTTGATGACTTGTGGTCCACTGGTCTGTAGAGAATTCTTCTGTTCTGTAATGGTAAGTTGACCTCAATGTCTTTTGTCTGTACCAAATGTTTGGAGGAAGAGGCTATCATTTTCTCTATATTACCCTACACACGTTTACCTGGGGCTAGACTTGCATCAGTGCATTCCATGCCCTTGATCCCAGGTCAGGTCAGGTCAGGTCGAGGGTGCACGTGGTATATTTATGTGGAATTTGAATAGTTTGCAAGGTGGGCCATGGAGTGGTGTGTGGTCCATCTTAAAAGAGGAGCAATGATCTGAACCGTACCTGAGAACACATTAACATCAGCATTGAATGAATGTTGAGTGGAAAATGCGTGGTGGTTCGGACCTGGCCGACCATGGGTCTTTCAGCTTGAATATGGGTGGTTGGGATCCTTCATGGGGTCTTTCCTAACCGTACAAAGGTGGAATGGTTCAGTCTGGATTCAATGGGGCTTTGACTTGGGTGCGTTGGTGGAGCCTGGAGATCTGCTTTATCTGGATTTTCACTTCTGATAGTTTTGAGAGAATGAGAGAGAGAGAGGTATCCTAGGTTTCTATTTCTCACATGGCAAATGGAAAACCTCTACAATGAGAAATATCAGCTCAATTTTTTAAAAAACTTTCAAGTGAGAGGATCATTACACCAATTGATCGAAAAAGGTGCCCTGTGTTAATACACCTTAAGTTGACACAATCAGTATCAAATTTGAGGCCCCCCCCCCCCACCACATAAGTGCATAGGGTATTCCCAAATTTGTGCATTGGCATTGCCCAAGTTTCGCTCCTAGGACTTGGTTTCATGCTATTATTGATAGGTTAATACAATACATGATAATGAGTAGGTGTTCAAAATTGCCTCCACCCAATAATTTTGTATTTTTTTATTGGTGTGTTTTTGGGCATGGGGATTTCACACACATTATTCCCCATGAATGATCACAAGTTCGAATTTAACAATTGTCCAACTTTTTCTTACCATTGAATTGCTATTGTGAATGCTTCTAAAATCATTAAATTTCAAGACCATTGATCAAAGGGTTATGATGATGTTATAAAATCTAAATTTTGTACATAGATCGGTCTCATATAGACCCTTCGCCCAATAGACTTTCATGATCACCATTCATCCTAGTGGATCTTACTAAAAGTGACATTTTCCCTACAAACGCCCAAGTGTTATCGGGTTCTCCTAGCGCACACACATATGAGACTTGACAATATTATTTTGTTCTTTTTAGCTATTCAATGACATACAAGGCTTTGATGATGATGATGGTGAATCACAAAAGGTGTATGCCACCTTACTTATATATAGATTAGTGGTAAGGCATCTCCCCACACTTCATTTCAATGTACGTTACACTTTCTTTTACCTAGTAAGATAGCTATTAATGTTTGCCAATACTGTTTTTAATAATAGCTAGTCTTGTAAATCCTCTTTTTATTTCTTATAGGATTTCATAATAATATCCCATGATATACCAAAGACTCAAGGTGAAGTGTGAATGATATGAGGTGAAGATTTTTTAACATTTACCTGATAAATTGAAGGATCCATTCATAAATAGATGGGTGCAGATCATGCTCCACCAGACCTAAATCATGTACTTACTTTGGTGTTGGCAACATCTGTCTATAAACCATAATAGTTGTTGTTGGTTAAACCAACTCCAAAATGGCAATATTGTTCAAATCTCAACATGAAATCAGGCGATGCAAAATGGGCTGGAGATGAAAAGAAATGGAACAGCTTGGGTGGCAATGAATGAAGATAAAGATTTTAAATTTAAGAAGGAATAAAATGAAAATAACATATAGGGTTTGAGGGAGTAGGACCAATGGGTTGAAGATGGAAATAAAAGGAAACCGTTTAGGAACAATGAGGATAATAATGCTTTCAAATTAAGAGGCATGTGGCCTACTATCTATCCTGACAGTCAAAACTGAAATAAATTTGAGTCAGAAAACCAATTTGTCCAAACTGATGAGGAGTTTCATTTTTTTTTTCTTTTGGTAAAGAACTGATTTTTCTTGATGAAGAGGATTTCAATTTCCTACATATGGGTCAGAATATATGATTCTTCTCTTTCTAGCGGAATGTATATAGTCATGTCAGGGAAAGATAGAATTTTCCAAAGGAAAAGATTCAATTGCGTATTCATAGGTGGGTCCTGCCTTTGAAATGGTTTTTTGTTTTCCATTTTGCATGTCTTTGTGAAGAAAGTCACCAGAGTTTTGAGAGTGGGACTGCATTTTATGTTAGCTTTCACGTCATTTAGTTCACTTTACCTGGAAACCTGGTCCCAAGCTGATCATAAGTTCACCTCTCTTCAAAGGCACATGAAAGTCCCTTTCTTATTATCGTGAAGAAGAGGGAACTGAAAGTTTGCTTTTTAAATTTTAATACACTTGATGCAATCCTGGTCCCCTTGCTCTTCTTTCTCATTGCTTCAAAGTTGTGGGTGGGGTCTCCTTTTCTTTTTGGGTTCCTTTCCCATGTCTTTCTTAGGTTGATACTAAATCATTTTTCAACAGGAAATTCTCCTGGGGCACTTAATGTAAAAGAAATCTTGGGGGAGGGGGGAAATGTAAAAACTAATATTAATTTTCAAAATATATGGGGGCTCTCAAAGAAATTTTGATATGTTTTTAGGTCTGGGTGGGGGCTTGTACTTGGGTCCACCCCTGATTAAGGCTATATTTGATTTGTGCATCTATCACAGATATGGTCCATTAAGATCAAGTAGCATCAACCCAATTTGGTGCAGATTTTATACTCCTTTTCCATGGGTCACCTGCTTAGATGCATTCCAATATGCAAGGATGTGTGAAGGGAAATTCTCATCATGAATTAGGTTGGGCAGAAAATGGGCCCCATCAATAATTCCAATCCATGAGATTGGTGAAACGAATTTTCACAGCCTCTTAGCTGTGAATATTTTTAGAATCAGAGTGATCTCCAAATTGGACTATGTCAAATGTTGGGCATTTAATGAACTGGAGTCTGGAATGGGTTAAATTGATCATAGTGGAGCCTCCCAAAATCTAAGAAGTAAGAAGGGAGCACGAAAAATTATATCAAATTGAGTCGACCTCAGTCTTTTCCCTCCCATTTGTACCATTATGAAAAGATGGGATATTTTGACCCTTTCTGGTTTCTGCGATCATCATTGTATCATGTTACTCCAGATGTCAATGGACCACCTCTTAACACATCATCTATACAACATTACAACCTGACCTGAAAAATCAATTCATGGACACTCCTTCAGCCCCATTGATAATGGGTCCGAGTCCAGGTCCTGACCCGAATGCCTTTTACCCAAGTGTAATACAACACACATGCATACATGAGTATAAAGGACTGGCACACCCTCTTCTTTGAAAAAAAAAAAACATCATATAATATTAGAGAAAACTACAAAAAAAAAAAAAAAATGACTCTAGATGGCCACTAACCGAAAAACACGCCACTAGTCTATGGTAGATAATGCAGGAAAGAAGGTCAACCTGTGCTATGCCTACCTCGCTAATGGAAATCAACAACCTCTATAAGGAATATTCAATGTTGGGGGAGGGTTTTGTTCTGGTTCATTTTGGTACAAAAAACCAACAATCATAGATGATAAAGGTCGGAGAAGAGGTAGATTTGACGAATTAGCGACGACGTCGACACTAACTCTTGATATTAAGCGACGACGTCGTCGCTTGTTGAAAAAAGGTAAAAATAAATAAAATGAATATTCTTGGGGAAATAAAATGAATATTCTTGGGGAATACCGGTTCTGTTGCATCAAAACTATGGATACCTCTTTTGGTTAGTGGACCTCTAAGATGCTTTTTTGGGTAAAATTCTCTATAATATATATAATTTACATTATACTTATATTGAATATATTAGAATAGTACTATTATATATATCATACTGACACTGGATATACTTAGGTAATAGATTTGAGTCGGTTCTGGGTCTAGTCCGGTATATGGGAGCATTAGACCCATATGGGGTCAAAGTCCAGGTACAAAAGCCTCAATTGGGTTGAGGGCCTGAGGTCCTGGTCTGTCATGGACCCAGCCCAAACACAACCTGTTTAGATCCAAAGGACCCCAAGCATTCAACGATGCAAATGATTGACGACTGTATTAGACTGAAAAGAATCAATTAATCTAACATAACATCTGAATACTGGGTTAATGGTTCTTGTTTGAATGTCAACCCTCCGCTCTTTAGGAAAGTCAATGATGATTCTCCAGTTCATGAGATTGTTGGACTGTCACTAAAGAGAGAGAGACTGCTTCATATGATATTTTCATTTTGCTACTTGTATTCTTAGGTGAAACCATCATGAAACAATATAATCAAAGTTAAAAAATGCTACGGAAATGAAAGCAGGTTGTCAAGAAAGTAGATAGCCACTAAAGAAAAGCATACTAATAAAATCTTAGTTATTGAAAGTTGTACCCATAATCACTGGCTTAGGTCTACACATCCCACCTTCGCCAAGGAATCTGCTTCTTCATTCCACTTCTCTTGGAATATGTGCAAAGCACATACATTTTCAAATATCATCATCTTGATCTCCTTGATAATTACCAATCTCCATAAAAAGGAGAGAACTACCCTTGTTTTAAAAACCAAATATGGCCGGCCGGGCCAAGTCCCAGTCCAACCACTTTGGGCATCTAAACAATGATACCACTACATGGTATAATTGTTTGGCTCAACTACAACCACTTTCTTTTGTTTTAGTATGCCCTTGAAGTGATGGAAGCTATTAATGGGAAATCAGATTTTTCCATTGAGTCTATAGTTCTATATATTTTGGAGGTGTCTATTGTTTTTGGTTTTTTTTTGGTAGAAGTCTATTGTTTTTGTTAGTGTGGATTCCTAGAAATTATAATGGTGTTGCACACAATCTTGCTAGGGTCAGGCTAAAGTCTTTCAAGGACATGTTGTGTTATGATTTCTTTTTTCCGGATTGGGTGGGTATGTATGTGGGCTATTCAACTGTGGTTTTTTTTTTTTTGTGTGCTGGAATAGAAGTTTTATTTATTTACCAAAAAAACCTGCTTTCCCTTAGTTGTAGTTGAATGATGTAAACTGTGCAGTTTAATCCCCAAAATGTAAATTGTACAAACAAGATGGGTTTCGTAAGTCATCACCAGCGATTAAATTGGAGAAATCCTTTGTGTGATGTTCCACTCTTATATACAATTCTTGGGGTAAGATATGTTGTTTGTATGTTCCCGTGCAAAGGGGTGTTGTGAATTGTGATATGCATTGTTACATCAGTCTCCATCAGACTAGCTTTTAGAGTAAGTGGTTGTCAACATAATACCAGAGGTCTTCATTAGGTTGAAAATGTAACTTAAAAAGGAGAGTGTTGTGTGTATGTTCCCATGTGGAGGGGTGTTCTAAATTGTGATATACATTATTACGTTGTTCTCTATAAGCTTAAGCTTTTAGAGTAAGTTGTTGTCAACGAGATACAATTTCGGCAGATAATCAACCCCTTTATTGTAGCTTAATTAGGTTGAAAATCTAATTTAAAAAAAATAATAAAATATGACATACTGATAATAATAATAATAATAATAAAAACACATAGAAATCCCTCATTTATGATTCTCAAGCGTGGAATTTCAAGAGGCACTACATTTCAACGAGAATCAACAAAACTTTTTATTAAAACTAACTTCTCTGCATATAAAAGAGAAGATGACTATTCAAATTTAAACTACTCCCTATCTTTAAGGTAATTAATCCTTATCTCTAGTCAATCCTATCATCTCCATCCTATCATCTCCATGTGATTGATAACAAAAAGAATAGACTCATTGTTGTCTAAAGATAAATGGCCAATATCTGGCAAAAACGATCATCATGTTTTGTTGGTGATCATTGTGTGTTTGTAGAATCCATCGCTGTCGCAACCCCCTTTTTTCCATCTGTTAGTGCCAATGGTTTAATAAAGCTTTCTGTATAATCATCACGCAATATTAAATTTGTTAATTTTATAATAATCCCACAAAATTCAGTATAATAATATGTACACTGACACTGTTACTAATTTCTTTGTGCATTTATATACCTACAACAAACTGATTCTTATTGAACTGGATGTAAAAGGTATTAACAATTTTTAGAGGCAGAAAATTCAAAAGCATATTCTTATTGATTGTTCATAGACTCTAGAAAAATGAACCAGTTGATCTTTACACAAATTTAAACAACCTTTTGAGGGATTGTATAACGACCAACCTGTAAAGATTTTTGTGAACCGCCTTGAAAAATATTAAAGATAGTGATGTTCAGAGACCTCCATTGGTTAGAGAAGACAAAAGGTTACCAGGTGAGAAGGCAAACAGCCCTGCCTGCAAAACTCTTTCTCCAACAATCAATCCACTGACTATACTTCCTTTGGTTCGCTTCTTAAAAGGTATTGACTGCTGATTCCTTTGTTTTCACTCTTCAGTTGACTGAAGTACAGATAGATTGCTGAGTGCACAAACCATTTACAGGATTGTTGATTTGTTGTTTGTTTCTTCTCCTCGGACCAACCAATGTAAACCCTTCTTCATCCCTGTTCTTATTTTTATTTACATCTACTTTCTTGAGCACTTCATGACCAGCAAATTGCGACCCTGACTCCGACTTACTATCATCTCCATCAATAACTTTGATTATTGCAGTGTCTCTATAAATTGGCTCTGAACGGTTGGAAACTTGAGCTTTCCTCTCATTTGATGGATCTATATTATCCTGGACTGACTTAACAATGAAACTAAGAAGTATCTGCTTAGCCAGTTCTTCCCTTTCCAACTCATTGCTTCTGTTTTTCCTTTTGCCTGCTCGACTTTCAGTAACAGTTTTCTCATCATGGATTTTATCTTCCAAAATTGCAGTAGACTCATTTGTTTCAACAGCCAATGGCTCTGTTTGCTTATTTGAACCAGTTGATTCATGGCATTGAACATCTGCTGCCAGGGTCTTGCTTCCAGGGTCTTGCTGCCATGCTTTTGTTGGGACAAATTCAGCTGCATGTGGGTTCATGATTCTTGGAGGATTGACATTTTGGCCATTCAAATATCCATGTTTCATGCGGAATGTGTGCCCAGATCTGTAATACAAAGGTGACCTTGGGCCACAAGGGACTCTAGAAGCAACTGCATGTGTATGAATTCCCACTGGTTGAGGTGGGACAGTTCCATGGTTGACTCTCATATCATACAAACCCGCTACCGCCATATAATGGAAATAATGGGTCATCAATGACAAGTCCCCTGGATTGAATGGTTGAGCTGCAGCTGAAAGCTTGCTTCCATTTGTTTCAGTGGCCTTTTTATCCTCGGATGGGGACATAACATCATCACTTTCGGAAGCAGTTTTTTCCCCATCGGACGACAATGGTGATTCCACAGTAGACAATGGACTTTGTTTCCCATCAGCGTCTGTAGTTGTGTTCTCCTCTTGCTTCTCCTCTTGCGGTGTTACTTCAGCACCACTCTTATCATCCTCAGGTTTCTTCAAAGAATCACTGCAGAGATGGGTGTCAACTATCTCCTTGATTTTCTCATCTACGTTATCCAGGGTGGGCTTCAAGGTACCAGGAGGTGCTACAGCAACTTCTTTGTAAGTCAGAGATTTTGAAGCCATGGAACCAAGTGTTGTTGGGGTTGAAATTCTCTTGCACGTTGGTGTTACTTTTGGGCTTTGTTTTGATTGACCATTTGCATCTGGTTTCTTTGCCTGCAGCTTATTTGGACCCTCTCCACCATTGAAGCTTGAAGCCCTCGGAATCTTACCAGAAGCCAGTTCAGTAGAAAGGATTCTTGGGGGCCCAAAGTTTGCATTTTGAGGCGATGAAATGACTTTCCTCCGATAATTGAAATCTCTAAAATCTGAGGGTTCTGCTTTGTTTATGTTTAGCTTCTCCAGTGTTGGTTTTCTTCTGCTGAACTTTAGCCCCCCAGCATTTCCATGCCGTCTTCTCGAATTAGCTTCTTGCCATCCTTCATCAGATGTATCTTCTGACAATACTGCATCTACTGCTGCTGCTGGTTCATGTGAGCTGGTATCATCACTTCCTTCAAATTTTTCTGGGTGAGAATCTTTCAAGCTTTCTTCAACTTTAGCAACTTGTGATGCAGTATGTTCTGTTGTCAAGCTAACACTCTGCTGCATATCATTTGCATCGGGTTGATCTTGGTCAGAACAGTCACTGATCTGCAAAACGAAAACGATGACGGAATAAGAATATTACAAATCTATTCAAAAGTCAAACAAAGACAAATTGTCAAGGACTTCACAACAATAGATGACTAACAAGAAGGCCATAGAAATAACTAAAATGCCTTCACATCATGTGAATTATATGCAGACCATATAACATAACATAGAGGATCAATGTGTAACTATGTAACGTGGTTTTATAGCTTGGTGTACCCTGAATCACAACTAGTTTTCATAGTTCAGCGGAACTGAAAGAGTGGAGTGGAAATTGGAGATGAATTAGTTGGATAAAGGTCACTTCAGCTTTTTTCACCCCCAAATTATTCAGTGCTTATCACCCATGGTGACTTGGACTACGAAAGTAGTAAAAGTAGTACCCTGCCTAACGTAAAGTCCAGTTTCCACACAGATCCAAACTCATAATAGAATCAAGAACAATCCATTTTTCCAAAATATTTATAAGTGAAATTTAACAAAAACTACCTGTATTCTCAGATTTAGAAATAACTGCTTGCCATTTCCATTTTTACAGGTAACCATCTCTAGTATATAGAAACTCTCAGTTAAACCACCTTAACCAGTAGCCAGATGCCTTTTTCTTACCTGGTTGATTTTTTTTTTTTTTTAAGATAAAAATGCCTATTCTCTGCAGAAAGAAAGAATTTGGATTTATTCCAGGCATCATTTGGCTTGCTTTTAGACTAATGAAGCTTAGTGGTTTTCAGGTGTGGAAGGGTTTTCTGGTTCTTGGCAGTTTTGGTGATCTAAAAGTCGTGGAGGGGCTGGTGATAAAGGAGTGAGATTCAGTTCATGGGTCTCAGTAGTGATTATCTTGGCCGAGAAATTAAATTTTTTATCTGGTCCCGCCATTTTCAAGTTTTGGGTTTCTGAACTTCTACTTCAATGAGTTTTGATCTGGAAGCTTTTCAGAGATGAGACCTCAGAAAAGGAGATTGAGTTTTGGAGTTCAGTTAGGATTACACATAAGGTAAGGGACGTAGAATATAAGATTTAGTTTCTTGATCTGAAAATTCAGAGACGTCTGAAAATCCTCCATCAGAATCTATTGTTTGATCTGTATGATGGATATTACGAAAGCATTTTAATTTATACCATGCAACTTAAGCCTGTGAATCTCCTACTTTGAATTGTTCTTTAGCTCTTTACTAAGTTTGTAGATTTCTACATTGACGGATTCAGTGCTCTGCATACATTTTTTTCCTGTTTTTATCGGTATATACTGCTCTTCATAGAATTATTTGATCCTTCAATATTCTGGATACATGCTTTTGATGAGACTATTGAATTATCTTAAAGATATCAGTTAATCCTTCAAAATAGTCACCCCAAGGCAGGAGTGTCTATGAAAACACATTCCATTTGTTGGTTGATGGCTCAAATGAGATGGTTTTGTGCTCCTTTTGTTTTAGTTTCTTGGGTGGGAAAGTGGATTGGAAGACTGATTTCTGTAATAGGTTGCAAATAAGGGGTATTGGTTGGGTTTCTTAAGTTTGAAATCAGAAGTAGTCGCAGCAGGTTCAGTTTATTTGAAATCAGAAATTGTTGCAGCAGGTTCAGGTTAATTTCTGTATGAAGTGGTCTAAATATCAGATCCGGACTTCTGTTGATTAGATCAGGGATTTCCTATTGATTTGGGTGGGTGAACTGAGTATTCTGACACCCCTCCTGACGGGTTAATACCATGGGGTTACGTTCATTATAGAGAGAGAGAGAGAGAGAGAGAGAGAGAGAGAGAGAGAGAGAGAGAGAGAGAGAGAGAGAGAGAGAGAGAGAGAGAGAGAGAGAGAGAGAGAGAGAGAGTATTATGGTATAGGGGGTCTCTAATCTCAGTCAAATTTTCTATATTATGGGCATGGCCTGAGATGGTCTCAAAAGTCAAGGAAGGTGAAATGAAATGGTAAGAATTAGAAGAAGGGTCATGGATAACATTTGGAAAACATTGCAAAGTTGGCTATGACGGCCTCTTGTAGGTAACAAAAATGGTAAGGGGGGTCGTATAGGTTACAATTTTCAAGGAAAATTAGACATGAGTTGAAAGCATTTGTTTCTTTATCATGAAGAATGCTGTGTTTCGTCAACAATACGGAAAAGTTCTTTTGAATCTTGGTTAAGGTGGTGGACTAACATTGAGAGAGCATTAGAAGTGGTTATCTGTAAAAATGGAAAATGAAGGTGGTTATATGAAAATGCAGAAGACATAGGTGGTTATCTGTGAATTTCCCTATTAATAAACCAATTGAGAATCAGGTATATCAGCAACACCATAAAATAGCAAATATGCATTTCTTCAGTGCTTCACAAGCCTATAACCATTTTAAATCAGATAGGATAGAATATATGGGTAAATTAATAAACTTGCTTTTGTTCAGTAACCAGACCGATCTTCTATAGATTTTGGTGGAATCTGAGAAATTTTGGCACAACTATTTGCTTTGTTCTCTACCAAGGTTATTGCTGATAAAGATGCAGTAAGTACCTTCGCACGTCGTCTCTTCTGTGCATCTCTTCCTTTTGCATATTGGTCTGGGTTGATGTAGTCAAGAAGATCTGAAACACTGAGACAACAGATCATATGTTTCAGTTTTAAGCCAAAAAGGCCATGCTGTTAAAGTGGTGGGAAATACCATCTCAGTACCTAAGATGACCTTTGCTTGCAATGGATGCATCTGGTTTTGGAGTACCATTGCGGGCAGCCTCTAGCTGCTCTACTGCTTTTGTTTCAAAATACTCAAGCCATGCAGCAGCATCCTGTATGAGAAATTTAGAGATATAATATTGCTTTAGATGTAAATCCACCATGCAATGTGCAATATGCATCAAAATTCAAAAGTGGAAGCTACCTGAGTTCGGAGATCCTCTAATCCGAGTTTGGCTTGAAGTATCTGCAACGTAGTTTCTCATGTTGCACGCTGAGGGAGTAAGCATCCATCAGTGAAAGAGCAATGGCAATCGCATGATAGCTTGCGGCAGTCTGTCAGATAAGAAGCAATGTTTTGCATTAGTTATTTAGTTCCAACGTGCCATTGTATATTTACTGTAAAATATTTGGTAATAGTTGCAGTGTTAATTCCTAGTACTTGTAGACTTTGTTGCTTGGAAGATACATGTGTCAGTGCCGGACTTAATTCCCAGCAGTCAGCACCGGCACTTCAGGTGAACTTTGCAATTAGCAAGGAGCTAAGGCCTTTTCATTGTACTTGGTGGGTCTGGCCAAGTCATATTGAGTTGACCTAGTTCCTATGCTGAGTCATGTAGTGAGTCTAACTGAGTTGACATAATAGTTTGTGATTTTGGATCATCGACATTGAGTTTGGTTTAAATCCAACCTAATTGAGTCCAGAGTTAAATAGAGTCATCAGACGGTTGATGTCCCTCACTCCCTTCACTATAACAATCACCCAAATGCACCCTTCCACTCAGACAACAACCTTTCAGACCATTTTAAAGGTTACCTTCCTAGGGTTTTTACACCCTATATAAGCCCAACATCAGGATCAGTCTCAAATACAGTTTATTCTTCTCTTTCAGTTCCTAGGCATCTGTTACTAGGTTCTAACATATGAAAACTTTTTTCCTGGTCTTCTCTCTCACAGTATTCTGGGTTGGTCTTTGGTGCTTTAAACTACAGTTCAGCATACAAGTATGTTTGGGCCTGTTTTTATCAGCTTTCCTGATGAAGTGTGAAGATGACTCAACAGTCTGTCAACATCTTCAATCAGGACATCCCCAGGCTTTACTACTGTTGTCCTTCACTCTTTTACTAAAAGAACAACATGACGCATGTAGGTTTAATGGGCTTTAAATCATAGGAATAGTCCCTCCCTTTCTTGCTGTGTTTCCCCCCTTATATAGAAGAGAGCTTGAATCCCACATCGGTTGTGGAGAACTCTCTGAAGGCATTTATACAGCCTTCCTCCTTTGTCTATAGTGATACTGGCAATTTCCCCCAATACGCCAACAACACGTGCATCAAAGACAGATGAATGGGTTTTTTTTTTTTTTTGTTTCTCTTTCTTTTAAGAAATTGGAGTCCCTGATACATAGCTTATAGATATCATAAATGTTTGTCTCCTCTTTTCTTTTCTTTTTATTGGTAACAGAAATTTTTTTAAGAAAAAACTCAAGCTACAAAAGAAGATGAAGGGGTCAATGAGCTAATAATACCCCTTAACCAAAAAAAAAAACAGGAAAAAAGAAATCATAAATGTTTGTCTTTGGACATGTTTATGAATTGAAGCAGATGCATGGTATCATTTGCACATGCAAACATGCATGTGTTTGTGCGTGTGTGTGTGTGTGTGTGTGTGTGAGAGAGAGAGAGAGAGAGAGAGAGAGAGAGAGAGAGAGAGAGAGAGAGAGAGAGAGAGAGAGAGAGAGAGAGAGAGAGACCTGGATGTGATCAGCTCCTAGTAATCTCTTATTGCACTTAAGGGCCTCATGCAGGTATCTGAGAGCAACATGAACATTACCCATGCCCTCTTCCATCATAGCTACATTTATATATGTTGCAGCGGTGTTTGGATGTGACAGTCCACATGTGAAATGAAGAAGATACAATGCGCGGTTGACATACCTGTAAAAGGAGAAGCAATATCTTTTGAATACATAAATAGTGACCAGAACCTACAAGTCATAATTAGCTAGAGTACTTCAGGATTTTTGTATTAAATTGCATGCATCATCCATCTTTCAGAAATAATTTGATATGCAATAGATTCATGTGCCTTAAAGTAGGACATTTAAGTATTTAGATCCTTGAAGGGAAAATGTAAGAAGAAACAAAGGAGACAAGAAAGGCAGAATCTATGTAGGATCTATTAAATGAAAACAAGCAGCAACAGAAAATGGAATAATTTCAATGTGGAGTAACTTCCAAATTTACGAAAGAGTTACAAACACAATCAGATTAATTACTTAGTGGATTATAGATTCTTAGATCTAGGGTTTTAAGGCTTGAGATTAAGATTGAGGACACAAATTGCTCACTTTTGTTTGCATGTTTTAAGTCGGGACTTCTGTTGGAGTAAAATTTTGGTGAACCTTCTTATAAGTTGATTTGATACAGAATATAGCCCTTAAAAAGGATGAACAAAAAAGTAAATCTACACCATAAAAGACTGTACAAGGCTTCATCTTCAATTAGAACCAGCCATAGAGACCTACAGGAACTTGATACCACACCACATTCCAGAAACAAAATTTGCTTCAGAGGACTTACCTTTGAACTAAATAGAGAAACAAGCAAGCACATACTTATTACATTAACACACAAGATAAGAAATGAAAATTTATTTTGAGGAACACTCATTCAAAATGGCTATTGTAATCATTAATCACAAAGGTTACATAACATATATATATATATATATTTTGAATGGTAACTTTCATTAAAATCAGAAAGAAATCAGTACAAAAGGATTATACTGATCTGCACAAAGGAAAACAAGCAGAAGTACAATCTTTAAATCCCCAAACATAACAAGCTACTCAGCTATATGGAAAACTAGAAGACAGAGGATACTAGGATTGCCGTAACCCCTGCTTATGAGAAAGCTTTTCCAATTGAACATAATTCGATCAATGGGAATATGGGATAGTCTTTGAAAATAGGATTGATCTGCACCCATTGTGCTACTGAAAATTTAATCTTATCACATAAGATTTCCTCCGTACTTCTTTTTCCTTCAAAACACCTCGCGTTTCTCTCCTTCCATATTAACCAATTTGGTGTTCCTTTCTTCTAATTGAGTGAAATTCTCAGAGTGCTCAATATATGACACATTGTATTTAAAAATGTCTGGTATAGCAAATTCTTATAGTTTACAATTTTACATTTGTTTAAATCCATAATGTGTTCCTAAAAATATACAGGAGCAGAAAAATGGAGAGCAAGATGTTCGCCAATTAGCAAGAAGAGAACAGCATAAAGAATTTAATCAGCAGTAAGGGATTGGATAGGATATTAGCGCACAGATGAAGATGGCAAAGATAACCGGTGATGTGATAAGGCATCAATGATAATGATGTGATAAAGTTAATCTATTGTAAACACAGTCAGAATCCTTGACTTACTTGAGAGCTAATTCAGTGTGTTGGAGGCGATAGTAAAATACAGAAAGATCCCCATAGCTTTTCATTGTATCTGGGTGGTCAAGTCCAAGCTCCCTCTCATTGATATCAAGAGCCTTTTGTTGATATATAGTTGCCTATTAAAGGAGAATATTCAATAAATGAAATTGAAGTTAAGACAATAAAATAACTGAACTATTATTCTTCCAATTTTATCAGATATCTCTGAAGAGACAACTGAATTTTGAAAGATCCCCATAGCTTTTCATTGTATCTGGGTGGAGAGGGCCAAGCTCCCTCTCACTGATATCAAGAGCCTTTTGTTGATAAACAGTTGCCGATGGCCTATGAAAGGAGAACATTAAATAAACAAAATTGAAGTTTAGACAATCTGAACTATTATCCTTCCAATTTTATTGGATGTCAATAAGCGAAATTGAATTTAAGACAATCTGAACTATTTTTCTTCCAATTTTATTGGATGTCTCTGAAGAGTGAAGAGACAACTGAACTTTTATTGTTCAACACGTATAATAAATCGGACCTAGTAAATTGCATTATTCTCTTGACGAAGACATCAATCTGAGTAGGAACTATATTGTCCCGTGTTTAGAGAAAGCAAGATTCCTGGGACTTCAACTCCATATATATAGACTCATCTTTCTGTGACCCAAAAATTAAGATGGGAACCAGCATAGATGTAATAGCATAAATGAGAAGAGTATGCATCGGTTTAGCATTGCAGAGCATAGTTCAAAATAGTAGCCGCTACGTAGCGTAGCAGCCCTCATTATCAGTTGTAGTACCCCCCGACCACTACACTATTTTGAAAATAGTGGTGCTACAGTTTAAAACCTAGTAGAGCCAAACAGTTTTAATTTAAAACATGGTTTTTCCTATTTTTTTTGTCCTCAATAACCTTTCCTAAAGTTGTCTCTACCCTTATATGGTTCCAAGTCACTAAAAATATACAAGATTGGTTGCTACACAAGATTCGAAAGTTTTTTTACCACTTAAAAAATTCACACCGCTTCGTCGCTACATATTGCCTGCTACGCAGCATTTTGGCCACAACCGCTATTTTGATCTTTGGTGCAATGCACCATAGCACCACAGACAGTATGAACGAAGACATGTCAGGGTACCAATGTTGCTCCATTAAGGACCAGCGTCCATTCCATCCAAATCAAGCTCTTTGTTCGTAACCACAATAAATTGGTGTTGATGTAGTCCTTTCATTTACATAGTCAATTAGTGTTGCTTCATACTACAAGTGCCTATTTCGTTGAAAAGCAATTATCCAAAACACTTGAAAGGTAATGATTGGAAGCCCATTGTTACCCATATGAAACTTATATTAACCCAGGTTCTGTATCGAATTTATATCAATTCACTCGAGACTCACTGTTTCTCTCAATTCAATTTAGGTTTCTAGTTCCATCTAAAAAATGCAGAAGCAATGTACGTTCTCTGGTTTCTGGTGTGCATTCCGAAAGTGTTCTGGGTTGTTTGTGTGCCGCAAGTCGCAACTCGCTGGCCAACAATATAGTTCAGGTCTCTGGAGTAGATTTGCTGGGACCTAGTTGCAATGTCTAGTTCAATAAGAGTGGGGGAAATACAAGCTTAAGGAGAGCATGATCCACAACTTGGAGTACACATTTCTACTGCTCATTTCTCATTTACTATACAGACAACAAAAGTAAGAGAATTGATATTTCTATGGTAATCACCTGATTAAAATCTCCCGTGTGGTAGAGAACTACTGCTAAAAGACTGTATGCGCTGGCAGTCATCCGGTGGTAGGGGCCACAGACTGCTATCATTTTTGACAGTGCCTTCAAATCCATAAAAGAGGGAAGAAGTTATGAAACAACAATTAAGATTAAAAAGAAACACACAGCTTGGCTCAGATGGGATGACTTCAGCGCACACCTTTGTTCCATGGATGACAGCATCATCTAGCTTTCCTTTATCCAATGCCGTCTTGGATGATTCCAATAAGTTTCGGCCATCTGCAGATGAGCATGCCACATGCTGCAGAAAGGATTCCAGCACAAGTGCAAAACCAATAAGTAAATGTGTTCCCAGAAGAAAACTATGAGTCAAGCACTTAAAAGATCATGTAGATAACCTTATAGACAGGGACCATGCTGATAATGTCTGGTTTCTTGAAAGGGTTAGGGCCATGCATGTCATAATCTTTTGCAGCCAACTCAAGTCCAACCTGAATAGAAAAGAAAACGCAATTTAAAGAATTTAACACACACACACACACAATATATTTATAATTTATATATATATGGAAAATTCTCAAAAAAGCCCCACTTTAAAAACGCCCCCTTTTCTGCCCCTATTATTATTATTATTATTATTATTTTGTCATAGGGCCCATGATGAGTCAAACTAGTCTTTTCACACGCACTACCCCCCATGAATTCACAAGTCCAATTTTGACGCTCATCCAACTTTTCCTCACCGTTGGATTGAAATCATGATAAAATGATGCCTCTAAGCCATTAAATTTTAGGGTCATGGATCAAAAGGTTAGGATGATCTTATGGACTCAAGATTTTGCATATGGGTAGGCCTCATATGGATCTTTCCATCTAATAGACTTCCATGATCATCACTCATCCCAGTGGGCCCAGCCCAACTAGGAGCAGCATTTTCTCCTAAAAACACCCAGGCACTGTGTAGCGCTCTCCTTAATATATATATATATTGTCGGTATGAGAAAAAATATCTAGCCATTGAGTATGTACAAGGTTGACCCATGGTTTGATGTACAATTTTCTGAATTGATGGGACTCGGTATGAATAGATATGACTCAACTTTCTTGATAGAGAAATTTAACCCTTTAATTGATGGCCAACAAAATACATAGTTAAGTAATACAGCTACAGTTCATATTCAATTTAGGAAAGGCCAATTACTGAATGGTAAGAATATTAAAAGCAGTTTTTCTTTTCTTTTTTTTCCCTGATGGTATATACACTCTGGGCCAATTGATCAGTGATCAGGATCACCGAACTATGGCCTTACGTGCAGAGTCCTCAAGTCGAAAGTAATATGATTTCTCATAAAGTGGATGATCTCCAAAACACATGGTCAGCTGATATCAATAGTCAAGGGATGGTACCTTGTGGCAAAGTCCTCGGAGAATAGCGAATTTCCTCAAGTGTTGAAATTCATCTTTCAACCTCCAACCAAACCTTTTGAGCAGGAAGGTTTCTAACCACTTCAGTTTGAGAGCATGATCATCACTCAACTCTTGGTTGCAGTTCTCCTTTGTCAAAGATCCAAGCAAGATATTCAAACAAGAAGCTATTGCAGCAGGCAGGTCTGCTACATTTCCAACAGATGCAATGACAGCCTGCAGTATATGCTTAAAGGCCCGTGTAACCATCTCATGAATACAAAGTGACTGTATATGAGGAAGCTTCTCAGCAAGTTCAACCTGGTTGTTTTACGGGAAAAACGGAAACTTAAATTGTTGCATCATCAAAGGCCAGTTTGATAACAAAATGACTAAATGGGGAAGAGCTCGATAACAAAATAACTAGTTTGCAGTGGACCCACAAAGAAAAAAGATAGCAAATAAAATGTTGCAGAACTCACCACATGTCCCAAGGAATGCATTTTCAACCCTCGTGTATGCATAAAATCAGTCAGTGTGCGTCCATCCACTGGAGAAAGTTCGAGTGAACCAAAATCTGCTACCTACAAAAGTCAGAATACGAACAAAAAAAGTCAAGGGCTTCAACAGTAGATCTGGAAACATGAGTCAAAATTTATGAAAATGGAGATTACCAGCTTTGGTAAAGCAACATCATCATAGTACTTGTGCGCCATTTTGAGGAGCTCATCCATTGACTGTTAGCAAGCAGCAAATTAGACCAAAAAAAAAGATATCTAGAACAAAATGAACTACAAATGTCATTATGAACTTATGAAGTGTCCTTTGAGCATTCATTTCTATGAGTTGTTAATACCTATTTCATACATTTCTCTGTAATTTGACAATAGATTTAATTTTTATTTTTTACTATTTTGATTCGTTATCTGACAGTGAAATCGGCTTTCATATTACTGTTTTTGAGAAAGGCCATTGAAGGAAAAACCTACTGATTGCTGATGTTATCCTTTTATAATTGAAATCACTAGCACAACATTTTGGGACATTTTCTCAATTAACAAGGGATATCATGTCAATAAAATGAAGACAGGTGAATCATAATGTAGTATTTTTAAAGGAGAGAAAAAAGACCTTTTCGTGAAGACCCGTTCCAGATTCTTTAAGATGCATGAATGCTGCTTTGGGAAGAAGTTTTTCTAGTGAACCTTCACTGTCACATTCACCATTTTTCAGTTCCACTGAATCAGCCATTTCTTTTATATCTCTACTGTTAATACTAGAAGGGTCATTCTCTACTTCGGATTCCTCACTCCTAGTATCCTTTTTCTTTTTTATCTTCTTCAACAGTTCAAATTGCTTCCCAAGACCTTTAACAGCTGGTTCTAACTTATCATCCTCTAGGATATCTTTAGAGTTGTTGCTTGTTGATGTCTCTTGTTTCTTTAAATGTTGAACCCAACATGAACCAAGTTCCCATCGGATACTCCTTTCACTAATGCCAGGAGACTCCTGTATCTGGGTCAAGCTATCTGTAAATACTTTCCGCACCAAACTTCCAGCTGCCTTTAGATCATCAGACAGAGAAGGAGACTGCTGACCTCCAACAGATGATTCAGCTTTACATGACTTTTGGAGAAGAACTCTTAAGCTGCACAGAAATTGATAAACTTGATTAAATACACATGGATATTCCACCCAAGCAGTCAACAGAAATCCACAAATCATTGATCGTAGATTTGAAGTATCTGTATATCTGATGGCCCCAATCATAAATATACGATGACTCAAAATAACCCTGTTTGAAAGAACCGATCTAGCAAATGTTATGACATGTTAATGCTGAATGAGAGCCATTAATGAATTTCATTCTTAACTATCTATTTTCAGGCTGCTGCTAATTTTTACTAGTAACTTAAGGAGATTTTTGTGGCATGGAGAATAAGCAAATTTGGAGCTTAATCAGTATCAACGGTCTGGATCACCAGACCATTGGCTCGAAATGTACAACTCAAGATCAAAGATCATACAACTCTTCTGTCACAAATCACAATGCATCATATGCCAAGTACACATATACATCCTACTGAAAGCATATCTATTTTGTACCTGTTGACATTCAATGCATTGGCCCCTCCATCTGGCTGATCTTTAATATCGATGTCCTGGGTTGAATTGCTTCGCTTCTTAACATCACCTGACACTTTTACAATTGCAGTGTAGCCACAATGTCTAACAATGACAACACCCAAAGTGGAATTATCCTGCAATGGAATTTGTTCATTTAATTCATTCAGCATCCTGGGAGAGAATACTGTATATTTGTGTGTAGTCTAATGTACTTGGGCTTGAATATCGGACATACACAAGGTGACAAACCCATGGAACCTGTGAAATTGAATACATCCAGAAAGATATAAAATGATATGGGAAACTGTATTATGTTTTTTTTTTTTGGGTAAAAGAGGGAAGAGGTATTATATTGACAAATGCAAAAGATTTTTTAAAAAAAAAGTGTGTTATATATATAGAAATACAAATTTATCTAAACAAAATCTTATAAAATTCTTTTTTTTCTGAATCAGAAGTAGCATTCTTTTAAGTCTTAAACCAATGTTTTGGAATGCTGAGGCATGAGGCAATGCTTTCCAATTGCCCAAAGCATTCGTAAGCTTGCAAGCATGCCTTTCTTGATAAATAAGAAATTCCATAAAATATAGAATAATATTTATATAAATAAAGCATTAGTAGCCAACCCCAAGACAGCTGGGACAAGGCTTTGATGGTGATGAATGGCCGTAGTTTGGTTGGTCTAAGCCTTCTAATGAGTTAATTAGAGTTTTTTTTTTCTTTTTTTTTTTGAAGAGTTAATTAGAGTTAGCTGAAGTTAAACCAAGTTATATAAAAATATTTTATTGTTACAAACTCCTCCTCCTCTTTCCCTAAAAACAAGATATATTAACGGGTGGTACGCCATTTGGTATGGAGCGTGGCTAAAGTGCGCACTTCATCTGAGACATATTCCTCGAGCATGCCTCGTAAGGTGAGGTATAGTCTTCAAATGCAAGTCACACCTCAGATTTGAGGCGTGGGGTGTTTTTGGGACACCTCACCTTGAGGCGCAAGCCCAAAAAATGCTTCTGCAAACACTGGTTTTAGCAAAAGAGTGGCTTGCAAATCATGAAGTAGACAATCAAACAAGGTTGCACTTGTAATCTTACATGAATGGTCACACTTTCATCTGCAGTAATTCCTTTAAGAAGATTCCTTTTTGTGACCTCCTTTGTTGACATACCAGTTGTTTGACTACAGTCAATTCTGTCCAATGACTTAATGTTTGCATCTGCCTCATCTTTTTTCACTTTAATAGACAAGTCGCCAACTTGCTCTTCATGCAATAAAGTGTCAGAGGAAATACTTGACAAATTCTTGTTTATGTCTATATCACCATCCATAATTCGACGAATTGCTGAAACAGCCTTTAAGACAGAGACATCTACAAATAGACCGTGCAGCAAAAAAAGCCTTCCGATCCCGAATCTGTCTCTCCTCCTCTGTTTGGCACGGCATACTTGCCAGGATGGAAAATTCTGCAGCCCATGGTCTATAATCATATTTACCATTACATCCCTGCCCACCGCCATTGCCACCCCACTTCTCATCTTCTGTAGGTAGAGAGGGAAACTTTGATGGACAATCGGCAACCATTGGAGTGACAAGCCACGTATTTGCGCGAAACCCATATGGTAGATTACCAAACTGTAATTTACAAGGAAACATAAAGAATCTCAGGAAATTTTGCATCTGAAAAAGCCTGCACTACTAGACTCTTAGAATTAGAAAGACACCACTGGATACAAAATAACTTCCAACAAATGTTTTGGAAAATCACCTTATTGTGTTCTACAAAAGCTTTGATCAGGGAATCATACGCCTGCATATTTACCAAAACACATTCAAGAAGATACTCTTTTCAGACTATAGATCAAGATAAGCTAAAATTATGTCCATGTGACGATTCGCAACAAATTACAGAATCACAAATTACACTCATGAGACAGGAAAATAAAGCTTTTCCAAACCAATGCTGAATGAAAACAAGTACCCACATTGGCAAAGGCACTGCTGAGCTGTTGTAATAGATTCACCAAAGAATGACTCCGAATAAACTGTTTCCCCACACTGTAGAATCCTTCTACTGATGCAACGATGTTCACTAGCTTCCCATTGCATATTTTGACCTGCATGTAAAACACTTTATTTCAGAAAGCTAAAATAAGAATCAACAACGAGCAATGGAGAGACAAGAAAAGAACATTTTGATAAGGAAGACTCAAGTCGGTCCCCTCAAGGTTGACCCAGTCTCATCACACACATGCTCATGGAGGGTGGTTCCTGTTTCCTCAACATTTTGATTGTTGCAAGGAATTGAACTTTCCAATTCCTAATAGGAAAACTTGCTGTCAAAACTCTCTTCAAAGAGGGTTGTCCCCACCCAAAATGAAAAACTCTTCAATTTTCTCACATAAATTAAGGAACCAATGAATTGGATTGAGCAGGCAATATGGGGAGAGTTGTTTCAAACTTCATCTCTTTTTTTTTTTACTAAATATGTCTATCATTAGATACATAAGGGACTAACTACTATCATTTTTCTTTTCTTCTGAGGAAAGCAGTTGGTAATTGACACACCTAGGCATGAAGCATGTAAGGCCTGGAAGGCCAGTGAGAACAGACTATTTAAATAGGCTGGCCCAAACAGTTCAAAGTCCAAGCATGAAGCATGCAAGGCCTGGAAGGCTGGGCTTTTAACAGCCCTAAGAGGGAGTATAATTCTTTTATTCTTCTTAGTTCTAACAATGGCATCTATGCTGTCTAATCAAACAAGACACCAGCTTCATACTCTTCTACTTAGCTATTGCATAGCCATACATATCATCCACTAGGCTTCTTAACAGAGTTTTTCATGTATGTCCTTAACATATTGAGCTTTGTAAAGTCAATTTTTGTCTTGGATAGTTGCGGCTAAGTCAGCTTGATCGAACAAATTTTCAGCAACATCTTCTTCTCTTTGCTGGTGGCTTCCGAGCAGGGATCCTACTAAGAACCAAAAGAATGTGAGAATTCAATCGGGGTTTCCGATCAAAAACCCTCCGAAGATCAAGTCAGCAAAGAATGTAACCTGTTCTCTCTTCCTCAGTTTCTTTTTTTTTTTATCAGATGTGTTTGTCTTAGAAAGATCATACCTCTCTCCTCCATTATGTCGTCTTTTATTCCCCTTATCCGGACTCTTCTTCTTCCCCTTGGGCACACGTTCTCCCTTCATTCCTCCTCACAATCATGGCAGGCGTTATCTTCAATTAAGAGAAACTCTTCCCACAATTTCGGACTCCCTCCATCTTCTCAGTGCCAGCTGTTCTACTTGACATGAATTAGCTATCTTCTTTCGGTTGGGTCGATCTCAGGCTGGCAGGTCGAGTCGAGCTAGCATTTCAGGTCAGGCAGGTTGACTCGAGCATTTCGGTCAGGCAGGTTAAGTCGGGCTGGCAGGTTGAGTCGGGCAGTTCGGACCTGCCTCCACCCAGACCTGGCCCAAAACTCATTTCAAAATTCCCCCCACAATTGCCCCCAAGCCATCTTTCTTTTTTCTCCATTTTCCCAGGAGAAAGGGGGCTTGAGTAAACGTAGGGGACACGTGGCTTTCCCGGGCTCATCAGCCTGTCCATCAGTCGCTAAGACGTCCTTCACATCACGTCTCTTGCGATTTTTAAAATCCCCAGTTGATCCTCTTTCCTTTATTGTTCTTCCTCTTCTTGAATCGTCGCTTCTCTTGCTTCTAAATCGTCGCTGCCTCTGTTTTTGAATCTTCGCTGCCTCGATCTTCGAATCGTCGCTTCTTCCCTTTAAATCCTTCTCTGAAGGTTCCGGTCTTCATTCTTCCATCTCTCAACCCTTCTCCTTCCTTTTCGTCTGCTGTAAGTTCCATTCTCCCCACTTTTGCGACGCCCCGGAGTCCCACATCGACTATAGAGAGGAAAGTGAATGGAATTATATGTAGATCTCACACCCTTACGTTGCATGAGGCCTTTTGATGGGTTGAGGCCCATCAGAAACAAAGTCGTGAGGCCAGTGGGCCAAAGCGGACAATATCATGCATGTGTGTAGGGTGGGGCGTTACAAATGGTATCAGAGCCGACTCTCGACTAGTTCGAGTGTGGGTCCCCTGCCGTGGTCTGGTGCAAGTGGGAGGGTTTCCATGTGGGCAGGCCAAGAGGGCTAGCAGGCTACTGCACAGGGACATGCAGCCCTAAGGGGGGTGGAATGTAACGCCCCGAAGTCCCACATCGACTATAGAGAGGAAAGTGAATGGGATTATATGTAGATCTCACACCCTTACCTTGCATGAGGCCTTTTGATGGGTTGAGGCCAGTTGACCAAAGCGGACAATATCATGCATGCGTGTAGGGTGGGGCGTTACACCTTTCTACATACGTATTTTTGTTTTTGCAAAATGGGTAATCTAAAGGGGCTAATCAGCACTCCGGAGGGATTGGCTGAGTTTAAAAGCAAATACAACATCCCTCCGGACGTCCATATATGCGCGCCGCTTCCCGGGGAATCCTTGGATGGGGGATCCCGGAAGGAAATCCCCTTTCCCACTATTGCCATTGTGGAGGGCGGCATCCGATTCCCCTTGGATCCTCTGCTTGTTCTTTTTCTTTCTATCACAAACCTCTTTCCCCTCCAGTGTGCTCCCAGTGTATTCCGAATTGTCATGGGGGTCGCTGCATTGAATAGATTACTTGGGACAAACCTCGGTGTCTTTGATATTCTGTCTTGCTACTACCTCATCCCCTTGAACAACCACAAATCAGTTTATTATCTGAAGTCCAGAGATCTGAATAGGCTTTTCGTCCATTATCTCCCGGACTCGAACAAGCCTAGCAAAGGAGGTTTCCTAATTGTGAGTGGAAATTGGGAGGCGCTGATCACCTGGAAGGGGTTAGGCGAAGTGTTCCTCGTTTCCCAGGATCCCCTAGTTGGCCTCCCTTCTACTTCATATCCCATCTGCTTTGTCTAACACATATTTTTACTTGCATTTCTTCTTATCCTTTCTTTACAGATCCGAAGATTGACCAAGTCCCTAAATCTATTCTCTGAGCTGAGGACCTGAAGAAAGCGCCGGCATACCGGGGACCTCCCGAGCTAAAGGGTTGGGGTCGCGCTGCTCATATCTTGCTTCAATATAAGTAGAGCTGTTCAGATTGACCCGGTACCCGGCGTCTTAACGGGTTAACGGGTCAGACAATCATCCCAAATTGATCCGACCCGTTAACTATTTAGCCACCCGGGTACCGGGTTTTAGCAATATGTTAACGGGTTGACCCGGTACCCGTTAGCATATTACTTTTTTTTTTAAAGAAAATGTATGATATTGAATATTATTGATATTAGTTAATAGTTTAATTAAATATGTTAGGTACTTTGATAATTTGATTCATTGATTGTTAGTAATACATTATTAGTTGAAATGGATTGATCATTGATCAATGATCACCTCACTTGATCAGCATTCATCAATCATATATTCATATTCATATAATCATATTCATCAATCATCACTTCATCAGATAATGAGCTCTATATTCAATTATTCATTGTATATTTGTATATTTGTATAATTGTAATGTATCATGTATGAGTATGACACTATGAGTCTATGACTATGTGTCTATGTCTATGAGTCTATGACTTATCAAGTTATCACTTATATAGTTATATACTTATATTTATCAATTATCAGTAATTTCATCCGTTTATAAGTCTTGTTGTACGATTTGTAAATTGTAAATTTGTAATTATAAATTTTTAAGTTTGTATATTGTTATTTATGAATTAGGGTTTATTTAACATTTGAACTTTACTTTTAAGCAGTTTTTAAAGCATTTTTATAATTTTTATAAATAAAATTACAAAACATCAAATGACCCGTTTGACCCGACCCGTTTGACCCGAAACCCGGCTGACTCGATACCCATTAAGCATCTTAATTACCGAGTCAAGGACCCCAGCCAAAATGGTCGGGTCGGGTCGGGTTTGACCCGATAACCCGGAACCCGACCCGATGAACTCCTCTAAGTATGAGCGCACTTACGACAGCTTTGTGGCAGTTCCTGCTTGGCATAAATCTTTAGAGTCAAATCGTCGACCATCTCGGAGGAAAGTTTCCACCGTGAAAACCCCCCGACCACTGAAACTGAGTAGTCCCTTCAACACTCAGTCTTCTGCCTCTCCGCGCTTTTCTGGTCCGTCTCCGGTTGCCGAACAATCTGTCCCCAGTTCAAAGTACACCCCTCGCACCAGGAGGTCGGCGCGGCTCGGAACATCTTTTGGCACTTCCTCATCCTCATATTCTAAGGATCCCCCTGTCCTGAATATTTTAGACGTTCCTCATCTTCCTCAGGACCTGATAACTCTTCTCTTGCAATGGCTAAGTGCAAGGTGAAGAATCTTCTTGATGACCTTGGCAGTCTTCCTGCCCCTGGGGCCAACAAGACTCCTCCCTCGATCCCCTCTTCCGTGCTCGGAAAAAAGCCTCTTGCTGACTCCTCTTCCGGCCATGGTTCGAAAAAGGCCAAAGATAAGCCTTCGGCAAAATCTTCTGGCGATTCCGACCTTCTTCCCATGTGGCTAGAGGATTTCATGCCCCCTACGGTTCCGCAGCTCAGCCCTTCTTTGGGACGAAAGGGCTTATCGAGCTCCTTTCGCAAAGCACATCCTGCTTTAGGTGAAGGAATAGCAGGCTCATCATCGCTGGCATTTCAGCTTGGCAAATATGTGCTTCTACCTTCTGACATGAATCTGCTCGGACCCCTTTCCAACCAGGATCTCATTTCCACAGGAGTTCAGCATTGTCTGCTGGTAAGTGTGTGTTCATTTATTTCCTTGGTTGATTGTTTATTTCCTTTCCTCCTATCTTTCCTTCTTTTCTTTGTAGGGTCTTCAAAGGCGGTTCAATGCCTCGAATCGTTTGGAGAAGAATCAGAGTCAGATTGAAAGGTTGGAGATAGAGCTTGTTGTTGCCAAGGCTGCTCGGCACCTCGCAGAATCCAACGTGAAAGTTGCTGAGACTAAGGCGGATGTTGCCCTAAGCCACCAGTCCGTAACTGAAAAGGAACTTGAAGCCCTCCGCTCCAAATTATCCGAAAAGGACACGGAAATAAAGGAGATTGAGAAAACGTCGAAGGATGCTGCATTTGAAGAGGTAGAGGCGGCCTACCCAGCGCAGGTTGAGCAAATGAAACTTCTCGTATTCAAACGAGGTTATGATGTGGGTCTCAGTGATGCCGGGGTGCCGGACGATTATCCTCTCAGGGCTAAGTATGTTGCTCTGCCAGAAGATCCCCCCCCCCCCCCCCCCTCTCGTGGTTCTTGAAGAGATCCAAGCTAAGGTGGCCGGCTCTCTTGTGGTTGGGGGCGAAGGTGCCGAGCTTACTATCGAGGGATCTCCTGCTCCTGCTGAGCTTATCCCGCCTGCCTCCGATGCCCCTTAGATATGTCCAGCTGTTTTGTTAATTAAAAATTGTTTTTGGTATTGTATGGCCATGTTAACTCCGCCTATGTTGGGGTATCCTTGACATAGCCGGTCGCAAGCCCGGACAAAGGAGGAGGGTTGTGCGTTAGGTAGCCGACAGCCAGCACAATACTCAGTCGGATTTTTTTCATGACCTTGCCTACATTAAACATGACGTTGCCTACATGGATCTAACGGAGGACATGGCCCTAAAAAGATTTGATTGGCGTCGTCAAATCCATATAGCCGACCCCACCTAGTGGGAAAAGGCTTGGTTTGGTTTGGTATTGTATGGCCATGTTGCCAACCAGTTCACCCGACCTGTGGGCATGAAAACTCCTTGTTTTTTTTTTCTTTTTTTCTTTTTGCATTTGGAATACTTGTTTGCCCAGACTGTGGGATGTGTCTCGAAATGAAATGTTATTCGTTTTGACAATGTTTCGTGTGTTTGTATTGCCATTGTCGGTTCTTTCCGAACTCTCTTTTTGGCCTAATGCTCGCATCGTCATGCCTAGCTATTAGTTTAAAAGGAAATCAATGCAGCACACCTAGTTTTGGTTCTTCCGAGTTAGGTTTTTATCCTTTGGCACGAAGTAGTGGGTTCTAAGCTACCCTTCAATTTCCAGGCCTTGGCCTTGTTTCTTGCAAGGTTGGTCCTGATAAGGTATGCCCTATCATGGGTCCTCAAATGGATTTTTTAGTCGGGCCTCTTCCTTAACACAAGAAGTTTGGCGAAGTAATAATAAAATGCGATATAAATAAGATGCAAGAAATCCGATTTCTTTGGCACAAAGATTTCAAATAAAACTTTAATTTCTTAGCACAAGATAATTTTCATCAAAGACACAATGCTCAGAAATAGATTTTTTTTCAAATTTGATATATTCCATAGCCTTGCCAGTGCTTTTCCTTCAAGTTTTTCCAAATGATAAGCTCTTGTTCCGCCAACCGAAGTGACTCTGTATGGTCCTTCCTGTCAAAGTTGCTAGCCAGTAATCCCAAAACCAATTGGTTATAGGAAACCGCACAAACAACTACTTAATACCCCCCCTCGGGCGGGACACCGCCCGGATCCGAAGCACACGCCCGCACAAGACTATAACGCGGCATGGGGCCTTCTTGCCCTGCGCATTTTGCGCCCGCACAAACACACAACGCGGCATGGGGCATTTCTGCCCTGCGTGGTTTCGAACTCGAGACCTCAGGCTCTGATACCATGTCAAAGTTGCTAGCCAGTAATCCCAAAACCAATTGGTTATAGGAAACCGTACAAACAACTACTTAATACTTCCCAGGTCGGCCCGAGCTTGCCGTGGCTGGGATTTTTGGTATTTGGAAGCACTTTCCTTAAAACCAAATCTCCGACCTTGAATGTTCGTATCGAACCTTTTTCTGATAACTCTGAGCTAACTGTTGTTGGTAAGCAGCCAATTCGATTAGTGTTTGGTCTCTTCGCTCTTCGATCATGTCCAGTTGCTCAGCAATTCTGCCTTTATTCTGTTCATGGTCATAAGCCTCAGTTTTCATGGTCGGCAATCCAATTTCTAGAGGAATCACAGCCTCCATTCCATATGCAAGAGAGAAAGGGGTTTCTCCAGTTGACCTCCTCGGAGTCGTCCTGTAAGCCCATAGAATACTGGGGAGTTCATTCGCCCATCTTCCTTTTGCTTTGTCCAACATCTTCTTTATCCTGTCCAGTAGGGTTTTATTGGAGCTTTCTGCTTGGCCATTACTTTGTGGATAAACAGGGGTTGAGAAATGATGTATGATGCTATATTGTTCGCACAAGCTCCTAAACGCCTTCCCTTCGAATTGCTTTCAATTGTCGGTAGCCAATGCCCTTGCTATTCCGAATCTGGTAATGATATTTTTCCATACGAACTGTTTGGCATCGCTTGCCCGAATAAGAGCTAGGGGCTCGGCTTCTACCCATTTGGTAAAGTAATATGTGGCAACTATTAAGAATTGACAGTTACCTGCTGATCTCGGCTTGGGACCGACAATATCAATTCCCCACTTGTCGAACGGCCATGGGCTTATTATTGAGTTCAATAGCTAAGCAGGCTGATGAATTTCTCTACCGAAGCGTTGACATCTCTCGCATTTTTGTACGAATTGTAGAGCATCTTTCTGCATATAAGGCCACCAATAACCTTGTGACATAGCTCAGTGTCCTAAACTCCGTCCTCCAATGTGCCCACCACATGATCCTTCATGGATTTCTCATAACAGGTCTTCCACCTTGTTCAGGCTCACACATTGTAAGTACGGACCTGAATATGATCGTCAGTATAGCTTGTTTTCCGGTGAGAACCAAAATCTAGCCGCCTTCCTTCTGACCTTCCAGCTTTCAACTCTGTCCTCTGTCAAAGATCATTCTTTCAAGTAATCAGCTATTGGTGTCATCCAATTCGGACCATCTGACTCCTACTCGGTATACATGACTCTGCACAGACGGCGCCAATTGTAAAGTCAATTTTGTCTTGGATAGTTGCGGCTAAGTCAGCTTGACCGAACAAATTTTCAGCAATATCTTCTTCTCTTTGCTGGTGGCTTCCGAGCAGGGATCCTGCTAAGAACCAAAAGAATGTGAGAATTCGATGGGGGTTCTGATCGAAAACCCTCCGAAGATCAAGTCAGCAAAGAATGTAACCTGTACTCTCTTTCTCAGTTTCTTTTTTTTTTTTTTTATCAAATGTGTTTGTCTTAGAAAGATCATACCCCTCTCCTCCATTTTGTCGTCTTTTATTCCCCTTATCTGGACTCTTCTTCTTCCCCTTGGGCACACGTTCTCCCTTCATTCCTCCTCACAATCATGGCAGGCGTTATCTTCAATTAAGAGAAACACTTCCCTCAATTTCGGACTCCCTCCATCTTCTCAGTGTCAGCTGTCCTATCTAACATGAATCAGCTATCTTCTTTCGGCTGGGTCGATCTTAGGCTGGCAGGTCTAGTCGAGCTAGCATTTTGGGTCAGGCAGGTTGAGTCGAGCTGGCATTTCGGGTCAGGCAGGTTGAGTCGGGTTGGCAGGTTGAGTCGGGCTAGCAGTTCGGACCTACCTCCACCCAGATTTGGCCCAAAACTCATTTCAAAATTCCCCCACAATTGCCATTTCATTCAAAAATCCATGTGTTCGCCTCACATGGCACCCACCATGAAAAGACATTCAATACAATCGTGTTCTTTATCGGATATTACAAAACCTTAGCTGTGTTAACATTTTGGTTATTCTTCTCAAGAAAATCCCTTCATTGATTCTTTGGTCACACTGCTCATCATTCATCTCAACCATAAATAATCTACCATTGCCTAGCACACCATGATGAGGTGTACGATGAAAAGAAAAGGACTCTAGTCCTCAACACACTGAATTAGTTGGCCCCCTATGGTAACATGACATTTTTACAAGAACTGCCTTTTAGAAAGCACGGACACTTCTCCGGGGCTAGAGTGTCGGTGTCCGACACGTGTCGGACACGGACACTCTCCGACACGTGTCAGACACGCAAAAAAGAGTGTCCTGTTTATTTTTTAATATTTTATATTTCGGACACGTTCTGGACACACGTCGGACACTGTTTGACTCTTTTAATTGGAAAAAAATAAAGTTAAGTAAAAAAAAAAAAGCAAAGGGGGTTTTTTGTAAAAGGTCATAACTTGAAGTTGCATGAATTGAGTAAACTTTAGATGGAAATTGACTTCTTTTTGTATTTTTGGAATGGAGGGGACTTGATGATCCTCCCTTTTCTTTGTATGGATTTTTTGAAACTATAAATATTTCATGTTTAATGATTATTAATTATGTTTCTATTTTGTATTGCTATTTGATAATTTGATATGTTTGTTAGTTGGTACAGTGGTACTTGAATTTTTATTTATTTAATTGCTAAATTGATTACAAAGTTAAAATGATAGTACCTTTTAGTATACGATTAGATATATTATTATTATTAATTATTAACGTGCCCCGACGTGTCTGTGTCCTACTTTTTTAAAAAATGTCGTGTCGGCGTGTCTTTGTCTCGTGTCCGTGCTTCTTAGACTGCCTTTAGTGCAATTCTCTTTTGAACTGAACACACACGATTTACGATTCCTTCTAAATGTGTCCAATCCAACCATCAATATTGCGCCGAATGAAGCCAACTTTGGGACATCTAACAATTTATGGATGGAGATTCAAATATACGGTTTGGACTTTTGTAGGATAGGCTGATGGTACTAAAAATTTGACCACATATTTCCAGTACAAGATGCCATTGGAACTCAGGCCCACTTGAATAAACACAGGTGGCCAAAATTTTAATCACTAAGATCTTTGCAATGTTAACTCAACCTAATATCATGCTTCTCAACTTAAACAATTTTTAACATATTTTTTAAATAAACTTTATTCTATTCTTCCAGTGATATTTTAATAGTATCACTAGAACAAACCACAAGAACAACGTGCCACTGATATATCAAGGAAAAAGTCTCGAGCCTAGCCCTAGAGTCATATTGGACGACCCAAGGTGATCTGGACAGTTGATCTGACCAGCCCACGTGAAAGTTTTAAATTCCTTGCTAGCCATCCAATATTTTAAACTCCCTAGTGCAACCCCTGTATGGGAGGAAGGCTACTACGATGGCTTCATCCATCTACAATCATCAAGACTTTGCAAGGGACCCACTAATCACAACCCAAGGATAATTCATGAAGCCCGGATCCCCATGAATGGGATGTAACCAACCGTTGGGATCGTAACCGTTAACATTGATTATCATCCCCTCCGTTAGCATATCCTCAAATTTTACTTTTATCAAGATATGGGAGGCACACAATAACCTTATCGTTCGATCTTATAATAGGACCAGATCCTATTGAAGTAAAATTTGAAAGAACCCTACCAGATGGGATCGCATTTAGTTTTAACAGTTACGATTAATCACTAGGCGGGTCCCCCATTTTTCGATAAAATAACGTGAACTCGCGGACCAAGCAACTCAGTAGTCCAGCAGACCACCGAAAACTTTGAAAAAAAAAAAAGAAAAAAGTAAGATAGACTCGCCTCCATCTCAAAATGATCACCCGCGCGCCTTTCTTCACCGTTCCTTCGATCACATCTCCGCACAACTGCATCAAAAAGGAACCATCTCAGCCATTGATTACAACAATCAATTACAGAAATAGAGACAATAAAGATGTGAGAAAGATCAAAACACACGCACAGATGAGAGGAGATGTGAGATGGGAGAAGGAGAAGAAGTCGTAGAAGCTGGAGAGCTTTGGCTGGGGCTGGATCGCAGCCATCCCAAATTGCTCTGAAATGGGAGAGATCTCATCATCAGATGGAGAAGATGGACGGCTCGAGATCTTGTTCTTGGACTTGGCCGGTGATGACGATGGTGTTGGTGATTCAACTCTTCCATTGCTCTGCTTTCCGAAGCTGGTAGTGCAGGACAGTATATCCAGGAGCCTTCGCACGTGCGCTTTCGCCTGCTCCTCCTCGCTGTAGTCCTCTGCACGTGCAACATTTGCAGCATGATCAATATAAAAGAGGGCTTTCTATTTTGTAGGGGACGAGTTAGGGACCCAAAATGTTGGGTCGAACCGGAGGACGGAAAACTCAGTGAATTTACTTATGAATTTTCTATTCGAGTCACCTCATTTTGATAAACGGTTTGCATTATGAAATATTTGATAAGTAGATTTTTTTTTAAAAGGATTAGTATTTTTTTTAATTAATTATGTTTGAGATTGAGAGTTAGCGATTTAAAAATGAAGATTGAAATGTAATATTAAACTTATGTTTAATCTTTTACATTTAATATTTAAAGTTAAGAATCATGAAATATGTAAAAAAAAATTTATCTTTTGTTTTTATTATTATACTTTTATATATAAATTTATTAATTTAAACTGATTATCATAAATACATGTAAGTAAAAAATTCAGAATTACTTCCTGATTATAGCACTGATGATAAGGGACCTAAGTGAGTGTATGTGTGTTACTATTTCATAAATACATAAATATTCATAAATAAGCATATGTTTTTATTCTTAACATTTAAAGAAAAAATCATTCTTTGAATCCATCACATGGACTATCTCTCGTTATATAAAATTCTCATGTTGAATGAGTCGAGTGCGAGTCACGAGTTTTTCAACTTTTTAATTAATGGTGGTTTTATGGTTTGGCCCGGTCTTCGAAGATTTAGGGCTAAACCCTAATCACACGACATTTTGTATAATATATTGTAATTATTAATTTCAATTGGGGTTTTTTCACAAATAAAGGGAAATTGGCAGCTGTCAATGGGAAAACTTCATTTTCAGGTTTGTTTGTTGTTTTTTTTTTTTTCCCTCCTAGCTCGTCATTGACAGCACACCGTATGATACGATGTATATTAGTAGGTCACCCAAGCCATCCCACATGACTCACGCACGCGTGAGGCACGTTTTATGCAGCTGTACCACCGACATGACATGGACATTACAGTGGGCCCCACATTGCTGATGAGATATTAGGAGAAGTTGCCATCATATGGGGCCCACCATATTCGACTGTCCATATGAAAGGGTAGCCTGAATCAATAAATATCATGGCGCCGGCTACATTAATGGTTTCGTTCACTACCAAACCATCTCTACATTAATGGTTTCGTTCACTACCAAACCATCTCTGATTCTTCAATTCATCGGACCCATCCATTAGAGTGCGAGCCTTGGCACAACGGTAGAGTTGCTCATTTGGTGACCTCGAGGTCACGGATTCGAGACGTGGAAACAGCCTCTTTACAAAAATGCAAGGGTAAGGCTGCGTACACATGCGCCCACCCTCCCCTACCCCCGCTTAGCCGGAGAGCACTTTGTGCACCGGGTGAGCCCTTATCAGACCCACCCATTGGTTAGATGTGATGGGCAGACCTACATAAGTAAATGCTTTTGGTCACGGTCCCCTTCAAAACTCCAATGAAAATTTTTAGATCCCGCTTCCAAAATTCATATGAAAATCGCGGCCTCAAAATAAACAACAAAAAAACAACTCCTAATTCTTCCACCTCATCATGTGTTCATCTAAATTGTGGAACTTGTGGTCAAGACCATCAAATATGGCCCCATCCCTCCAAAATCCAAATTAGTAGTCCACAGCAGCAGAAGTGTCGCATTTGATGTTTTCTTCTTGATAAAGAAGCATCCAAATAGTTTCAGAACCTCAGTGGCGATGTTCCATATGGGGATTGAAAGGGTCTAAATCTAATAAGAGAGGGGGGTTGACTGAGAAAGAAGTAAAATATAAACCCCCTCTTACTGATAGGACTATGTTGACCATTGCAGAGCCCATTGGCTCTCCAAGGTCTAACGACCTTATTTTAGCTAGGACGGCCAAAGGACCCCACAACTTGGCCCTTCTAAACTGCTAGATCCTCTGTATAAAAATAAAACAAAGCTTTTTAGAGTGAATCTAGTTTCTTTGAGGACAGGGATAAATCCAACATTATGGTCCACATCAAAAAATTCTAACAGTTTAAAATCACTATCTCTTATTGTATAAGTAATGTGCCAAATTGAGGCTCCGTCTACTGCCCGTTAATCACATGAGAATAATAGAAAAAAGAGAGTTTGATCACATATTTTCAATATAAAAAAAAATTCTAGTTGAAGTGAAATTTGACGTAGAAATTATAAAGGTTATCATAATATTGAGTTGTTTGAATTGGATTCCTCAAGAGGAATCGAAATATGAAAGTATGAAACACAATTAGTGGGACCACCCTGATTATGTCAATTCATTGGTAGAGACAGTTGTTGGAGTCAAATAGAAGACTTTACAGTAGAATAAATTGTTTTATCATTCAGACCCTTGTAACCAAAATAACATGAACCATGCTTTCTGTGTATAATAAGTAAACAACAGTTCCTGAGGCACATAAGAAAGAAGGGAATAAAGAATCTTTTTACTAGACATGAATATTCTTGCCTCCTAAAACTTTTTTTTGTTTGGTGATGAATTGGAATTTTATGAAATTTTAGCATTTTCATAAAGTCCTGTTTGGACCCATGAAACTCGTTTGCAATCAAGTTACCCGCAATTCTAATCACATGTGATTCTTCTTATCCATGACTGATTATGGCAAATAACAAAAGCAGACGTTTCCTTTTACCAGACTCTGATTATCACAAGTGACCCATCATTCACATGCAAGGAGAGTAGCCTGCCTTAATTCATACAAAATTCCAAACATGTTGGGTAGAGTCTCATGTGCCACATTTTTGTTCTTGCTTTCCTATCTCAACTAAATTAGAAAAGTGACAACATGATATTGATGTTCACAGTTTTTTTTTTTTTCTTTTCAAAATAACAATAAGCAGATTAATTTTATTTTAAATATTCTCTCAATTATCCTACCAAACAAGCCCTTAAAATGTGATAGCCATGGACTTTTTGAGACCCATGGACCACCCAAACAGGGACCCACATAAGGAACCAAGTCCCAGAAACTGGTTATAATTTTTAATCCTACAACCATATTTAAAATTAAAAAAAAATGACAGCAGAATCATGAAATCACCTACCTTCAACAATCTTCAGGATGCACGGTTTTAGAGAAATGATCTCGACCGCATCATTTAATCTGTGTCCTCTGCCCTGAAAACCAGCTTTCCAACTTCAGTAATAGAATAATATCAAACTTACCAAAAAAATTAGAATAATAACAAAACCCAAATCCCAATTTTACCAAAGAAGAATAAAAAAACAACAGGACATGAGATAGTTTAAAAAGGGCATAATTTGGTGTGTTCTGGTACACCAATCTTCACCTTCCACTTCTCCTCTGTTTGCAGCTGCTTGTTGGGATTCCTGCCCACCCAAGATTGGGTAGATTGCTGCAAAAATGTACCCCACATGTACTTAATCTAGTACTCTTTTTGGTAACTTTTAATGCAAAAGCCACAAAAGCCACAAAAGCCACCCTTCATCAGGGCATCTATGCCATGTCCATGAGTTACATATTTCATAAGAAAAAAAATGATTTTTAAGGTGGTAAAATTGGGATTTTTTTTCCTTTATTGTTTTTTTTTTACTTTTTTTTTGAGTTGGGTTCTTTTCCCAAGTGCTAGAAAAATGGTTTCCACATTAGCAAAGAAATGCATTCCAATGAAGAAATACTCCACTTGACCTTGAAAAAAAAAATGAAACTGTGAATGTGGAATCTTGGGTTTTCATTTTCACAGAAAATGAAAACACTGCAAATACAAAAACAGCTAAAAAGAATAAGCACATGCATAGTAGACCTAAGACCAAGTGTGTGGAGAAAGTGGAATCAACTCTTCTCATTTTCCACAGAAAGTAAAATCATTGTTAAAAATAAAACCGTAAGAACAATAGCTGCATATATACATGGCCCTAAAATCTAATCCTAATTACCTCATGAGACAGTGAATAATTGGTAAGGTGACATGTCTCCACATTCACAGCCAATAGCCTTCTAACATCCAGAATCTTATCAGTAGAGATTCCCTGTTACTCAACACAAATTAAGCTTCATGAAAATCCAAAAACATGGAAATCGGAATTGACCCACCACAAAAAAGAAGAACACAAGTAACATTAGACCATCAATACCTTCAGATATTACTTGGGAATCATAGGGAGTGTGAACAGTTATGTCAAGAACACTAGGAACAACTGCAACAACAAAAAAAAAAAAAAAAAAAAGGACCCATGATTCAATATCCCATTCTTAGATTGGAAAAGAGAAGAATCTTCATTGACAAAGCAGAAAAATGGGATGTTCTTAGTGAATATGGTGGCTACTGTAAAGGGGGAAAAGGCTAACCTTTCTCTGCCTTTTTCTTCTTATCTCCCTTCCCTTTATTGGACTTACCACGCCCTGATTTAGGGGCCATTTGGGTTGATAGATATGGGTCTGGAGAAGCCTTTGAAGGCCAATTTCAAGCCTCAGTATTTCAATCAGTTGAGTTTGTTAACAAAGAGGTGGGGTGGTGGGTTCATATCTGATATCTGTGTGTAAAGAGGAATAGAAAGAAGAGTGGGGGAGGTGTGGATTGAAGGGGATTAGAGGGAAATCTGTAAAAGGTGTGTTGGAGATAGGATAAGGGTTTTGTTGGGTTTAGCCCTTCAATCTTCTTCACATAGATTGTGAGGGAATGCTGGCCTCTCGTTCTGGCTTACGTTTCTCCCTCTTTCCCCCCTCTCTCTCTCTGCTTTGAGGAGGCCTTATAAACGGGAAAAATGCTTACATGAGGACATGGAGGATACAGGAGTTCCGTTTAAAGAGTGACACGTGGAGGACTGATGACGGTTAGACCGAGTGTTTTGTTTTATCAATTGTTTGGACTAGTACGACAGCAGGGGCCAATGGTGGGACCCCGTTGTTTTAACGGACAGGATTCCATTAGAGAGTGGAAAATGCTTTGATTTTTTAAAGCAACTAAACTTTTTTCTTTTGTTTGTTTGGTGTGTGTGTTGGTGGAATTCTAGTTTTGGGGAAAATGGGGGAGATTTTGAACCAATCTGCTTTTAATTATAGAGAAAAACTGTTTATGTAGTAATGGAGAGTGGATCCGAAGTAGTTGGAAAATAGAAATCCTTAGAGCACAGAATTACATGATTATGCAATCTGGTCGTAAATGTTGAAGACTTTGATTATTGAATAAGCTCGCCATTATATCTAAGTAGCATTTAGTATAGCTTCTTTATGAAGGCCCGCAAAATGCTCATGCAGGCATGACTATATACAAGGGTCATATAGGATTTTCAATGCTCGATATTCATGAATTGAGGAGGATTTTTTATGGTAAAAGCTAGGAGTGGAAATTCTACACGATAGGAAAAGCACCCATTAATTTTGGTAAATGGTATAGGGGAAAAAAGTTCTCTCCACAAATTTTAGGGGTGTAAATGGTTCGGTTAACTGTTTATTTTGGAAAAATCAAAACCGTTAACCGAACCGTATTTCACGATTTTTGGCTTTTGAAAACCGCAACCGTAACCGAACCGTAGTTAACGGTTCGGTTACGATTAATTGTCACTTAAAAAATTTTGTGTAAATTTTGCCATTTACCAATCAAACTTACTGTGCTAAAAAAAAAAAAAAAAAAAAAAAAAAACATAGTTGGAGAATGGCATAATATGTTACTTAAAAAAAGTAATTTTCATTAAGGCCCTTAAATTTTTTTCTTATTAGTGAAACGGTTCGGTTAACCGTGTATTTTGGGAACATGGTTAACCGAACCGCAGTTAACGGTTCGATTCGATTAATAACCGTGAGTTGAGATAAAAACCGTAATCGAACCATGAAGTGCGGTTTTTCGATTTCAATAACCGTAACTGAACTATGAAAGACGGTTGTTAACCGCAAGTTTGGTTCGGTTCGGTTCGGTTAGACGGTTTTTCGGTTTTCTTTTACACCCGTAACAAATCCAGTTTAGGGGGCATGTGGAAGAGTAGTTTTGAACACAACCGCCGTCATAAGTAATGAGTTTCATGAAGGGAGGGGAAAGGTAGGTTCAGTTGGTTTCTCTTGTTGGGGTGAGAAGGCACTATAGTAACAAAAAAAAAAATCGTCTTTATAAAATTAAAATATTTTATTGACATTTCGGAATCTTGGATGTTACACAAACATGCCGCTCAAATTAATATATAGCAAAAGGTGAGATGAAAGAAATTAAACGTATGAGATTTTATTTGATAGATTGCCATTTGACTTGAAGGCAACCAACAATAGAGCAATGTGCTCCTACAAGCAATCTTATATGTAAATCCATCACTATGGGCTCATGACTTGGGCCTCACATTTGATCGAGGCAGGCTCTTCCACACTCTCGTCCTCTGATGATCCGGCATTCTAGGTCCAGTTTCACTCTCATTAAACATTTAACTATTATTTGGATTCCAGAAATTTGTGGTTAAAAGACCACTACCCTTTATGAAAATTAAATGAAGAGCTAGGACAATTTGAGTGAGTGGCCTCTGTTTATGTTGGCATTTATCCATTTGGAGACCTATCCATATAACAGTTTTCCAATATGCTCATAGGAGAAACAATGCCAAAGATATCCATTTCACTAAGCTTAACCATGCTCATTTTGACATTTTGGGATCTTAGATGTTACACAAACATGCCGTTCCAATTCGATAAATAGCCCACGTTGCGACAGGAAGAAATTAAATTATGAGATTTTATTTTCATCGATCGCCATTGACTTGAACCAACCAACCATAGCAGAACTGTGCCTCCTCCAAGCAATCGTATATGTAAATCCGTCAACTATGGGCTCACTTGGGCCCAACCTTTGATCGCTTGCAGGCTCTTCCACACTCTCGTCCTCTAATGATCTAGCACTAGGTCCAGTTTCACTCTCATTAAACATTTAACTATTTTTGGATTCAAGAAATTTGTGGTTAAAAGACCACTACCCTTTATGGAAATTAAATAAAGAGCTAGGACAATTTGAGTGAGTGGCCTCTGTTTTGGTTGGCATTTATCCATTTAGAGACCTTTCCATATAAAAAGTTTTCCAATATGCTCTTAGGAGAACAATGCTAAAGATATCCATTTCACTAAGCTTAACCATGCTCATTTTGACATTTTGGAATCTTGGATGTTACTCAAACATGCCGCTCAAATTAATATATAGCAAAAGTTGAGATGGAAGAAATTAAATTTATGAGATTTTATTTGATAAATCGCCATTGACTTTAACCAACCAACAATAGAAAAATGTGCTCCTTCAAGCAATCTTATATGTAAATCCGTCACTATGGGCTCACTTGGGCCCACCTTTGATCGATGCAGGCTCTTCCACACTCTCGTCCTCTGATGATCTGGCACTAGGTCCAGTTTCACTCTCATTAAACATTTAACTATTTTTGTTTTCAAGAAATTTGTGGTTCAAAGACCACTACCCTTTATGAAAATTAAATGAAGAGCTAGGACAGTCTGAGTGAGTGGCCTCTTTTTTTGTTGACCTTTATCTATTTGGAGACCTTTCCATATAAAAAGTTTTTCAATATGCTCATAAGAGAACAACTCCAAAGATATCCATTTCACTAAGCTTAACCATGCTCATTTTGACATTTTGGAATCTTGGATGTTACACAAACATGCCGCTCAAATTAATATATAGCA
Organism: Litsea cubeba; assembly: GCA_012931725.1. Taxonomy (NCBI): domain Eukaryota; kingdom Viridiplantae; phylum Streptophyta; class Magnoliopsida; order Laurales; family Lauraceae; genus Litsea; species Litsea cubeba. The sequence continues at coordinate 6,664,082 of CM022945.1, read as the reverse complement.
AAAGTTGAGATGTAAGAAATTAAATTTATGAGATTTTATTTGATAGATCGCCATTGACTTTAAGCAACCAACAATAGAGAAATGAGCTCCTACAAGCAATCTTATATGTAAATCCATCACTATGGGCTCACTTGGGCCCACCTTTGATCGATGTAGGCTCTTCCACGCTCTCGTCCTCTGATGATCTCTGGCACTAGGTCCAATTTCACTCTCATTAAACATTTAACTATT
>CM022945.1:6480815-6657254 GCA_012931725.1 Litsea cubeba | reverse complement strand
TATTAGAGAAAACTACCAAAAAAAAAAAAAATGACTCCTAGATGGCCACTAATCGAAAAACACGCCACTAGTCAAGGCTCTATGGTAGATAAGCAGGAAAGAAGGTCAACCTGTGCTATGCCTACCTCGCTAATGAAATCAACAACCTCCATAAGGAATATTCAATGTTGGGGGAGAGTTTTGTTCTGGTTCATTTTAGTACAGAAAGCCAGCAATTACAGATGATGAAGGTTAGAGAAGAGGCAGATTTGATGAATTAGCGACGACGTCGACACTAATTCTCGATATTAAGCGACGACGTCGTTGCTTTTAGAAAAAAGGAAAAAAAAAAAGAATAATCTAGCGGGAATACCGGTTCTTTTGTATCAAAACTATGGGTACCTCTTTTGGTTAGTGGACCTCTAAGATGCTTTTTTGGGTAAAATTCTCTATAATATATATAATTTACATTATACTTATATTGAATATATTAGAATAGTACTATTATATATCATCACTGACACTGGATATACTTAGGTAATAGATTTGAGTCGGTTCTGGGTCTAGTCCGGTCTATGGGAGCATTAGACCCATATGGGGTCCAAGTCCAGGTACAAAAGCCTCAATTGGGTTGAGGGCCTGAGGTCCTGGTCTGTCATGGACCCAGCCCAAACCAACCTGTTTAGATCCAAAGGACCCCAAGCATTCAACGATGCAAATGATTGACGACTGTATTAGACTGAAAAGAATCAATTAATCTAACATAACATCTGAATACTGGGTTAATGGTTATTGTTTGAATGTCAACCCTCCGCTCTTTAGGAAAGTCAATGATGATTCTCCAGTTCATGAGATTGTTGGATTGTCACTGAAAGAGAGAGACTGCTTCATATGATATTTTCATTTTGCTACTTGTATTCTTAGGTGAAACCATGATGAAACAATATAATCAAAGTTAAAAAATGCTATGGAAATGAAAGCTGGTTGTCAAGAAAGTAGAAAGCCACTAAAGAAAAGCATACTAATAAAATCTTAGTTATTGAAAGTTGTACCCATAATCACTGGCTTAGGTCTACACATCCCACCTTCGCCAAGGAATCTGCTTCTTCATTCCACTTCTCTTGGAATATGTGCAAAGCACATACATTTTCAAATATCATCATCTTGATCTCCTTGATAATTACCAATCTCCATAAAAAGGAGAGAACTACCCTTGTTTTAAAAACCAAATATGGCCGGCCGGGCCAAGTCCCAGTCCAACCACTTTGGGCATCTAAACAATGATACCACTAGGGCTCACCCGGTGCACAAAGTGCTCCCCGGCTAAGCGGGGGTAGGGGGAGGGTGGGCGCATGTGTACGCAGCCTTACCCTTGCATTTTTGCAAAGAGGCTGTTTCCACGCCTCGAACCCGTGACCTCGAGGTCACCAAAGCAACTCTACACCGTTGCGCCAAGGCTCGCCCTCTAAACAATGATACCACTACATGGTATAATTGTTTGGCTCAACTACAACCACTTTCTTTTGTTTAGTATGCCCTTGAAGTGATGGAAGCTATTAATGGGAAATCAGATTTTTCCATTGAGTCTATAGTTATATATATTTTGGAGGTGTCTATTGTTTTTGGTTTTTTTTTTGGTAGAAGTCTATTGTTTTTGTTAGTGTGGATTCCTAGAAATTATAATGGTGTTGCACACAACCTTGCTAGGGTCAGGCTAAAGTCTTTCAAGGACATGTTGTGTTATGATTCCTTTTTTCCGGATTGGGTGGGTATGTATGTGGGCTATTCAACTGTGGGTTTTTTTTTTTTTGTGTGCTGGAATAGAAGTTTTATTTATTTACCAAAAAAACCTGCTTTCCCTTAGTTTGTTGAATGATGTAAACTGTGCAGTTTAATCCCCAAAATGTAAATTGTACAAACAAGATGGGTTTCGTAAGTCATCACCAGCGATTAAATTGGAGAAATCCTTTGTGTGATGTTCCACTCTTATATACAATTCTTGGGGTAAGATATGTTGTTTGTATGTTCCCGTGCAAAGGGGTGTTGTGAATTGTGATATGCATTGTTACATCAGTCTCCATCATACTAGCTTTTAGAGTAAGTGGTTGTCAACATAATACCAGAGGTCTTCATTAGGTTGAAAATGTAACTTAAAAAGGAGAGGTGTGTGTATGTTCCCATGTGGAGGGGTGTTCTAAATTGTGATATACATTATTACGTTGTTCTCTATAAGCTTAAGCTTTTAGAGTAAGTTGTTGTCAACGAGATACAATTTCGGGAGTTAATCAACCCCTTATTGTAGCTTAATTAGGTTGAAAATCTAATTTAAAAATAATAATAAAATATGACATACTGATAATAATAATAATAATAAAAACACATAGAAATCCCTCATTTATGATTCTCAAGCGTGGAATTTCAAGAGGCACTACATTTCAACGAGAATCAACAAAACTTTTTATTAAAACTAACTTCTCTGCATATAAAAGAGAAGATGACTATTCAAATTTAAACTACTCCCTATCTTTAAGGTAATTAATCCTATCTCTAGTCAATCCTATCATCTCCATGGTGATGATAACAAAAGAATAGACTCATTGTTGTCTAAAGATAAATGGCCAATATCTGGCAAAAAACGATCATCATGTTTTTGTTGGTGATCATTGTGTGTTTGTAGAATCCATCGCTGTCGCAACCTCCTTTTTTCCATCTGTTAGTGCCAATGGTTTAATAAAGCTTTCTGTATAATCATCAGCAATATTAAATTTGTTAATTTTATAATAATCCCACAAAATTCAGTATAATAATATGTACACTGACACTGTTACTAATTTCTTTGTGCATTTATATACCTACAACAAACTGATTCTTATTGAACTGGATGTAAAAGGTATTAACAATTTTTAGAGGCAGAAAATTCAAAAGCATATTCTTATTGATTGTTCATAGACTCTAGAAAAATGAACCAGTTGATCTTTACACAAATTTAAACAACCTTTTGAGGGATTGTATAACGACCAACCTGTAAAGATTTTTGTGAACCGCCTTGAAAAATATTAAAGATAGTGATGTTCAGAGACCTCCATTGGTTAGAGAAGACAAAAGGTTACCAGGTGAGAAGGCAAACAGCCCTGCCTGCAAAACTCTTTCTCCAACAATCAATCCACTGACTATACTTCCTTTGGTTCGCTTCTTAAAAGGTATTGACTGCTGATTCCTTTGTTTTCACTCTTCAGTTGACTGAAGTACAGATAGATTGCTGAGTGCACAAACCATTTACAGGATTGTTGTTGTTGTTTGTTTCTTCTCCTCGGACCAACCAATGTAAACCCTTCTTCATCCCTGTTCTTATTTTATTTACATCTACTTCTTGAGCACTTCATGACCAGCAAATTGCGACCCTGACTCCGACTTACTATCATTCCATCAATAACTTTGATTATTGCAGTGTCTCTATAAATTGGCTCTGAACGGTTGGAAACTTGAGCTTTCCTCTCATTTGATGGATCTATATTATCCTGGACTGACTTAACAATGAAACTAAGAAGTATCTGCTTAGCCAGTTTTCCCTTTCCAACTCATTGCTTCTGTTTTTCCTTTTGCCTGCTCGACTTTCAGTAACAGTTTTCTCATCATGGATTTTATCTTCCAAAATTGCAGTAGACTCATTTGTTTCAACAGCCAATGGCTCTGTTTGCTTATTTGAACCAGTTGATTCATGGCATTGAACATCTGCTGCCAGGGTCTTGCTTCCAGGGTCTTGCTGCCATGCTTTTGTTGGGACAAATTCAGCTGCATGTGGGTTCATGATTCTTGGAGGATTGACATTTTGGCCATTCAAATATCCATGTTTCATGCGGAATGTGTGCCCAGATCTGTAATACAAAGGTGACCTTGGGCCACAAGGGACTCTAGAAGCAACTGCATGTGTATGAATTCCCACTGGTTGAGGTGGGACAGTTCCATGGTTGACTCTCATATCATACAAACCCGCTACCGCCATATAATGGAAATAATGGGTCATCAATGACAAGTCCCTGGATTGAATGGTTTGAGCTGCAGCTGAAAAGCTTGCTTCCCATTTGTTTCAGTGGCCTTTTTATCCTCGGATGGGGACATAACATCATCACTTTCGGAAGCAGTTTTTCCCCATCGGACGACAATGGTGATTCCAAGTAGACAATGGACTTTGTTTCCCATCAGCGTCTTGTAGTTTGTGTTCTCCTCTTGCTTCTCCTCTTGCGGTGTTACTTCAGCACACTCTTATCATCTCAGGTTTCTTCAAAGAATCACTGCAGAGATGGGGTGGTCAAACTATCCTCCTTGATTTTCTCATCTACGTTATCCAGGGTGGGCTTCAAGGTACCAGGAGGTGCTACAGCAACTTCTTTGTAAGTCAGAGATGTTTGAAGCCATGGAACCAAGTGTTGTTGGGGTTGAAATTCTCTTGCACGTTGGTGTTACTTTGGGCTTTGTTTTGATTGACCATTTGCATCTGGTTTCTTTGCCTGCAGCTTATTTGGACCCTCTCCACCATTGAAGCTTGAAGCCCTCGGAATCTTACCAGAAGCCAGTTCAGTAGAAAGGATTCTTGGGGGCCCAAAGTTTGCATTTTGAGGCGATGAAATGACTTTCCTCCGATAATTGAAATCTCTAAAATCTGAGGGTTCTGCTTTGTTTATGTTTAGCTTCTCCAGTGTTGGTTTTCTTCTGCTGAACTTTAGCCCCCCAGCATTTCCATGCCGTCTTCTCGAATTAGCTTCTTGCCATCCTTCATCAGATGTATCTTCTGACAATACTGCATCTACTGCTGCTGCTGGTTCATGTGAGCTGGTATCATCACTTCCTTCAAATTTTTCTGGGTGAGAATCTTTCAAGCTTTCTTCAACTTTAGCAACTTGTGATGCAGTATGTTCTGTTGTCAAGCTAACACTCTGCTGCATATCATTTGCATCGGGTTGATCTTGGTCAGAACAGTCACTGATCTGCAAAACGAAAACGATGACGGAATAAGAATATTACAAATCTATTCAAAAGTCAAACAAAGACAAATTGTCAAGGACTTCACAACAATAGATGACTAACAAGAAGGCCATAGAAATAACTAAAATGCCTTCACATCATGTGAATTATATGCAGACCATATAACATAACATAGAGGATCAATGTGTAACTATGTAACGTGGTTTTATAGCTTGGTGTACCCTGAATCACAACTAGTTTTCATAGTTCAGCGGAACTGAAAGAGTGGAGTGGAAATTGGAGATGAATTAGTTGGATAAAGGTCACTTCAGCTTTTTTCACCCCCAAATTATTCAGTGCTTATCACCCATGGTGACTTGGACTACGAAAGTAGTAAAAGTAGTACCCTGCCTAACGTAAAGTCCAGTTTCCACACAGATCCAAACTCATAATAGAATCAAGAACAATCCATTTTTCCAAAATATTTATAAGTGAAATTTAACAAAAACTACCTGTATTCTCAGATTTAGAAATAACTGCTTGCCATTTCCATTTTTACAGGTAACCATCTCTAGTATATAGAAACTCTCAGTTAAACCACCTTAACCAGTAGCCAGATGCCTTTTTCTTACCTGGTTGATTTTTTTTTTTTTTTTTAAAGATAAAAATGCCTATTCTCTGCAGAAAGAAAGAATTTGGATTTATTCCAGGCATCATTTGGCTTGCTTTTAGACTAATGAAGCTTAGTGGTTTTCAGGTGTGGAAGGGTTTTCTGGTTCTTGGCAGTTTTGGTGATCTAAAAGTCGTGGAGGGGCTGGTGATAAAGGAGTGAGATTCAGTTCATGGGTCTCAGTAGTGATTATCTTGGCCGAGAAATTAAATTTTTTATCTGGTCCCGCCATTTTCAAGTTTTGGGTTTCTGAACTTCTACTTCAATGAGTTTTGATCTGGAAGCTTTTCAGAGATGAGACCTCAGAAAAGGAGATTGAGTTTTGGAGTTCAGTTAGGATTACACATAAGGTAAGGGACATAGAATATAAGATTTAGTTTCTTGATCTGAAAATTCAGAGACGTCTGAAAATCCTCCATCAGAATCTATTGTTTGATCTGTATGATGGATATTACGAAAGCATTTTAATTTATACCATGCAACTTAAGCCTGTGAATCTCCTACTTTGAATTGTTCTTTAGCTCTTTACTAAGTTTGTAGATTTCTACATTGACGGATTCAGTGCTCTGCATACATTTTTTTCCTGTTTTTATCGGTATATACTGCTCTTCATAGAATTATTTGATCGTTCAATATTCTGGATACATGCTTTTGATGAGACTATTGAATTATCTTAAAGATATCAGTTAATCCTTCAAAATAGTCACCCCAAGGCAGGAGTGTCTATGAAAACACATTCCATTTGTTGGTTGATGGCTCAAATGAGATGGTTTTGTGCTCCTTTTGTTTCAGTTTCTTGGGTGGGAAAGTGGATTGGAAGACTGATTTCTGTAATAGGTTGCAAATAAGGGGTATTGGTTGGGTTTCTTAAGTTTGAAATCAGAAGTAGTCGCAGCAGGTTCAGTTTATTTGAAATCAGAAATTGTTGCAGCAGGTTCAGGTTAATTTCTGTATGAAGTGGTCTAAATATCAGATCCGGACTTCTGTTGATTAGATCAGGGATTTCCTATTGATTTGGGTGGGTGAACTGAGTATTCTGACACCCCTCCTGACGGGTTAATACCATGGGGTTACGTTCATTATAGAGAGAGAGAGAGAGAGAGAGAGAGAGAGAGAGAGAGAGGAGAGAGAGAGAGAGAGAGAGAGAGAGAGAGAGAGAGAGAGAGAGAGAGTATTATGGTATAGGGGGTCTCTAATCTCAGACAAATTTTCTATATTATGGGCATGGCCTGAGATGGTCTCAAAAGTCAAGGAAGGTGAAATGAAATGGTAAGAATTAGAAGAAGGGTCATGGATAACATTTGGAAAACATTGCAAAGTTGGCTATGACGGCCTCTTGTAGGTAACAAAAATGGTAGGGGGGGTCGTATAGGTTACAATTTTCAAGGAAAATTAGACATGAGTTGAAAGCATTTGTTTCTTTATCATGAAGAATGCTGTGTTTCGTCAACAATACGGAAAAGTTCTTTTGAATCTTGGTTAAGGTGGTGGACTAACATTGAGAGAGCATTAGAAGTGGTTATCTGTAAAAATGGAAAATGAAGGTGGTTATATGAAAATGCAGAAGACATAGGTGGTTATCTGTGAATTTCCCTATTAATAAACCAATTGAGAATCAGGTATATCAGCAACACCATAAAATAGCAAATATGCATTTCTTCAGTGCTTCACAAGCCTATAACCATTTTAAATCAGATAGGATAGAATATATGGGTAAATTAATAAACTTGCTTTTGTTCAGTAACCAGACCGATCTTCTATAGATTTTGGTGGAATCTGAGAAATTTTGGCACAACTATTTGCTTTGTTCTCTACCAAGGTTATTGCTGATAAAGATGCAGTAAGTACCTTCGCACGTCGTCTCTTCTGTGCATCTCTTCCTTTTGCATATTGGTCTGGGTTGATGTAGTCAAGAAGATCTGAAACACTGAGACAACAGATCATATGTTTCAGTTTTAAGCCAAAAAGGCCATGCTGTTAAAGTGGTGGGAAATACCATCTCAGTACCTAAGATGACCTTTGCTTGCAATGGATGCATCTGGTTTTGGAGTACCATTGCGGGCAGCCTCTAGCTGCTCTACTGCTTTTGTTTCAAAATACTCAAGCCATGCAGCAGCATCCTGTATGAGAAATTTAGAGATATAATATTGCTTTAGATGTAAATCCACCATGCAATGTGCAATATGCATCAAAATTCAAAAGTGGAAGCTACCTGAGTTCGGAGATCCTCTAATCCGAGTTTGGCTTGAAGTATCTGCAACGTAGTTTTCTCATGTTGCACGCTGAGGGAGTAAGCATCCATCAGTGAAAGAGCAATGGCAATCGCATGATAGCTTGCGGCAGTCTGTCAGATAAGAAGCAATGTTTTGCATTAGTTATTTAGTTCCAACGTGCCATTGTATATTTACTGTAAAATATTTGGTAATAGTTGCAGTGTTAATTCCTAGTACTTGTAGACTTTGTTGCTTGGAAGATACATGTGTCAGTGCCGGACTTAATTCCCAGCAGTCAGCACCGGCACTTCAGGTGAACTTTGCAATTAGCAAGGAGCTAAGGCCTTTTCATTGTACTTGGTGGGTCTGGCCAAGTCATATTGAGTTGACCTAGTTCCTATGCTGAGTCATGTAGTGAGTCTAACTGAGTTGACATAATAGTTTGTGATTTTGGATCATCGACATTGAGTTTGGTTTAAATCCAACCTAATTGAGTCCAGAGTTAAATAGAGTCATCAGACGGTTGATGTCCCTCACTCCCTTCACTATAACAATCACCCAAATGCACCCTTCCACTCAGACAACAACCTTTCAGACCATTTTAAAGGTTACCTTCCTAGGGTTTTTACACCCTATATAAGCCCAACATCAGGATCAGTCTCAAATACAGTTTATTCTTCTCTTTCAGTTCCTAGGCATCTGTTACTAGGTTCTAACATATGAAAACTTTTTTCCTGGTCTTCTCTCTCACAGTATTCTGGGTTGGTCTTTGGTGCTTTAAACTACAGTTCAGCATACAAGTATGTTTGGGCCTGTTTTTATCAGCTTTCCTGATGAAGTGTGAAGATGACTCAACAGTCTGTCAACATCTTCAATCAGGACATCCCCAGGCTTTACTACTGTTGTCCTTCACTCTTTTACTAAAAGAACAACATGACGCATGTAGGTTTAATGGGCTTTAAATCATAGGAATAGTCCCTCCCTTTCTTGCTGTGTTTCCCCCCTTATATAGAAGAGAGCTTGAATCCCACATCGGTTGTGGATTAACTCTCTGAAGGCATTTATACAGCCTTCCTCCTTTGTCTATAGTGATACTGGCAATTTCCCCCAATACGCCAACAACACGTGCATCAAAGACAGATGAATGGGTTTTTTTTTTTTTTGTTTCTCTTTCTTTTAAGAAATTGGAGTCCCTGATACATAGCTTATAGATATCATAAATGTTTGTCTCCTCTTTTCTTTTCTTTTTATTGGTAACAGAAATTATTTTAAGAAAAAACTCAAGCTACAAAAGAAGATCAAGGGGTCAATGAGCTAATAATACCCCTTAACCAAAAAAAAAACAGGAAAAAAGAAATCATAAATGTTTGTCTTTGGACATGTTTATGAATTGAAGCAGATGCATGGTATCATTTGCACATGCAAACATGCATGTGTTTGTGCGTGTGTGTGTGTGTGTGAGAGAGAGAGAGAGAGAGAGAGAGAGAGAGAGACCTGGATGTGATCAGCTCCTAGTAATCTCTTATTGCACTTAAGGGCCTCATGCAGGTATCTGAGAGCAACATGAACATTACCCATGCCCTCTTCCATCATAGCTACATTTATATATGTTGCAGCGGTGTTTGGATGTGACAGTCCACATGTGAAATGAAGAAGATACAATGCGCGGTTGACATACCTGTAAAAGGAGAAGCAATATCTTTTGAATACATAAATAGTGACCAGAACCTACAAGTCATAATTAGCTAGAGTACTTCAGGATTTTTGTATTAAATTGCATGCATCATCCATCTTTCAGAAATAATTTGATATGCAATAGATTCATGTGCCTTAAAGTAGGACATTTAAGTATTTAGATCCTTAAAGGGAAAATGTAAGAAGAAACAAAGGAGACAAGAAAGGCAGAATCTATGTAGGATCTATTAAATGAAAACAAGCAGCAACAGAAAATGGAATAATTTCAATGTGGAGTAACTACGAAAGAGTTACAAACACAATCAGATTAATTACTTAGTGGATTATAGATTCTTAGATCTAGGGTTTTAAGGCTTGAGATTAAGATTGAGGACACAAATTGCTCACTTTTGTTTGCATGTTTTAAGTCGGGACTTCTGTTGGAGTAAAATTTTGGTGAACCTTCTTATAAGTTGATTTGATACAGAATATAGCCCTTAAAAAGGATGAACAAAAAAGTAAATTCTACACCATAAAAAGACTGTACAAGGCTTCATCTTCAATTAGAACCAGCCATAGAGACCTACAGGAACTTGATACCACACCACATTCCAGAAACAAAATTTGCTTCAGAGGACTTACCTTTGAACTAAATAGAGAAACAAGCAAGCACATACTTATTACATTAACACACAAGATAAGAAATGAAAATTTATTTTGAGGAACACTCATTCAAAATGGCTATTGTAATCATTAATCACAAAGGTTACATAACATATATATATATATATTTTGAATGGTAACTTTCATTAAAATCAGAAAAGAAATCAGTACAAAAGGATTATACTGATCTGCACAAAGGAAAACAAGCAGAAGTACAATCTTTAAATCCCCAAACATAACAAGCTACTCAGCTATATGGAAAACTAGAAGACAGAGGATACTAGGATTGCCGTAACCCCTGCTTATGAGAAAGCTTTTCCAATTGAACATAATTCGATCAATGGGAATATGGGATAGTCTTTGAAAATAGGATTGATCTGCACCCATTGTGCTACTGAAAATTTAATCTTATCACATAAGATTTCCTCCGTACTTCTTTTTCCTTCAAAACACCTCGCGTTTCTCTCCTTCCATATTAACCAATTTGGTGTTCCTTTCTTCTAATTGAGTGAAATTCTCAGAGTGCTCAATATATGACACATTGTATTTAAAAATGTCTGGTATAGCAAATTCTTATAGTTTACAATTTTACATTTGTTTAAATCCATAATGTGTTCCTAAAAATATACAGGAGCAGAAAAATGGAGAGCAAGATGTTCGCCAATTAGCAAGAAGAGAACAGCATAAAGAATTTAATCAGCAGTAAGGGATTGGATAGGATATTAGCGCACAGATGAAGATGGCAAAGATAACCAGTGATGTGATAAGGCATCAATGATAATGATGTGATAAAGTTAATCTATTGTAAACACAGTCAGAATCCTTGACTTACTTGAGAGCTAATTCAGTGTGTTGGAGGCGATAGTAAAATACAGAAAGATCCCCATAGCTTTTCATTGTATCTGGGTGGTCAAGTCCAAGCTCCCTCTCATTGATATCAAGAGCCTTTTGTTGATATATAGTTGCCTATTAAAGGAGAATATTCAATAAATGAAATTGAAGTTAAGACAATAAAATAACTGAACTATTATTCTTCCAATTTTATCAGATATCTCTGAAGAGACAACTGAATTTTGAAAGATCCCCATAGCTTTTCATTGTATCTGGGTGGAGAGGGCCAAGCTCCCTCTCACTGATATCAAGAGCCTTTTGTTGATAAACAGTTGCCGATGGCCTATGAAAGGAGAACATTAAATAAACGAAATTGAAGTTTAGACAATCTGAACTATTATCCTTCCAATTTTATTGGATGTCAATAAGCGAAATTGAATTTAAGACAATCTGAACTATTTTTCTTCCAATTTTATTGGATGTCTCTGAAGAGTGAAGAGACAACTGAACTTTTATTGTTCAACACGTATAATAAATCGGACCTAGTAAATTGCATTATTCTCTTGACGAAGACATCAATCTGAGTAGGAACTATATTGTCCCGTGTTTAGAGAAAGCAAAGATTCCTGGGACTTCAACTCCATATATATAGACTCATCTTTCTGTGACCCAAAAATTAAAGATGGGAACCAGCATAGATGTAATAGCATAAATGAGAAGAGTATGCATCGGTTTAGCATTGCAGAGCATAGTTCAAAATAGTAGCCGCTACGTAGCGTAGCAGCCTCATTATCAGTTGTAGTACCCCCGACCACTACACTATTTTGAAAATAGTGGTGCTACAGTTTAAAACCTAGTAGAGCCAAACAGTTTTAATTTAAAACATGGTTTTTCCTATTTTTTTTGTCCTCAATAACCTTTCCTAAAGTTGTCTCTACCCTTATATGGTTCCAAGTCACTAAAAATATACAAGATTGGTTGCTACACAAGATTCGAAAGTTTTTTTACCACTTAAAAAATTCACACCGCTTCGTCGCTACATATTGCCTGCTACGCAGCATTTTGGCCACAACCGCTATTTTGATCTTTGGTGCAATGCACCATAGCACCACAGACAGTATGAACGAAGACATGTCAGGGTACCAATGTTGCTCCATTAAGGACCAGCGTCCATTCCATCCAAATCAAGCTCTTTGTTCGTAACCACAATAAATTGGTGTTGATGTAGTCCTTTCATTTACATAGTCAATTAGTGTTGCTTCATACTACAAGTGCCTATTTCGTTGAAAAGCAATTATCCAAAACACTTGAAAGGTAATGATTGGAAGCCCATTGTTACCCATATGAAACTTATATTAACCCAGGTTCTGTATCGAATTTTATATCAATTCACTCGAGACTCACTGTTTCTCTCAATTCAATTTTAGGTTTCTAGTTCCATCTAAAAAATGCAGAAGCAATGTACGTTCTCTGGTTTTCTGGTGTGCATTCCGAAAGTGTTCTGGGTTGTTTGTGTGCCGCAAGTCGCAACTCGCTGGCCAACAATATAGTTCAGGTCTCTGGAGTAGATTTGCTGGGACCTAGTTGCAATGTCTAGTTCAATAAGAGTGGGGGAAATACAAGCTTAAGGAGAGCATGATCCACAACTTGGAGTACACATTTCTACTGCTCATTTCTCATTTACTATACAGACAACAAAAGTAAGAGAATTGATATTTCTATGGTAATCACCTGATTAAAATCTCCCGTGTGGTAGAGAACTACTGCTAAAAGACTGTATGCGCTGGCAGTCATCCGGTGGTAGGGGCCACAGACTGCTATCATTTTTGACAGTGCCTTCAAATCCATAAAAGAGGGAAGAAGTTATGAAACAACAATTAAGATTAAAAAGAAACACACAGCTTGGCTCAGATGGGATGACTTCAGCGCACACCTTGTTCCATGGATGACAGCATCATCTAGCTTTCCTTTATCCAATGCCGTCTTGGATGATTCCAATAAGTTTCGGCCATCTGCAGATGAGCATGCCACATGCTGCAGAAAGGATTCCAGCACAAGTGCAAAACCAATAAGTAAATGTGTTCCCAGAAGAAAACTATGAGTCAAGCACTTAAAAGATCATGTAGATAACCTTATAGACAGGGACCATGCTGATAATGTCTGGTTTCTTGAAAGGGTTAGGGCCATGCATGTCATAATCTTTTGCAGCCAACTCAAGTCCAACCTGAATAGAAAAGAAAATGCAATTTAAAGAATTTAACACACACACACACACAATATATTTATAATTTATATATATATGGAAAATTCTCAAAAAAGCCCCACTTTAAAAACGCCCCCTTTTCTGCCCCTATTTTTATTATTATTATTATTATTTTGTCATAGGGCCCATGATGAGTCAAACTAGTCTTTTCACACGCACTACCCCCCATGAATTCACAAGTCCAATTTTGACGCTCATCCAACTTTTCCTCACCGTTGGATTGAAATCATGATAAAATGATGCCTCTAAGCCATTAAATTTTAGGGTCATGGATCAAAAGGTTAGGATGATCTTATGGACTCAAGATTTTGCATATGGGTAGGCCTCATATGGATCTTTCCATCTAATAGACTTCCATGATCATCACTCATCCCAGTGGGCCCAGCCCAACTAGGAGCAGCATTTTCTCCTAAAAACACCCAGGCACTGTGTAGCGCTCTCCTTAATATATATATATATATATATATATTGTCGGTATGAGAAAAAATATCTAGCCATTGAGTATGTACAAGGTTGACCCATGGTTTGATGTACAATTTTCTGAATTGATGGGACTCGGTATGAATAGATATGACTCAACTTTCTTGATAGAGAAATTTAACCCTTTAATTGATGGCCAACAAAATACATAGTTAAGTAATACAGCTACAGTTCATATTCAATTTAGGAAAGGCCAATTACTGAATGGTAAGAATATTAAAAGCAGTTTTTCTTTTCTTTTTTTTCCCTGATGGTATATACACTCTGGGCCAATTGATCAGTGATCAGGATCACCGAACTATGGCCTTACGTGCAGAGTCCTCAAGTCGAAAGTAATATGATTTCTCATAAAGTGGATGATCTCCAAAACACATGGTCAGCTGATATCAATAGTCAAGGGATGGTACCTTGTGGCAAAGTCCTCGGAGAATAGCGAATTTCCTCAAGTGTTGAAATTCATCTTTCAACCTCCAACCAAACCTTTGAGCAGGAAGGTTTCTAACCACTTCAGTTTGAGAGCATGATCATCACTCAACTCTTGGTTGCAGTTCTCCTTTGTCAAAGATCCAAGCAAGATATTCAAACAAGAAGCTATTGCAGCAGGCAGGTCTGCTACATTTCCAACAGATGCAATGACAGCCTGCAGTATATGCTTAAAGGCCCGTGTAACCATCTCATGAATACAAAGTGACTGTATATGAGGAAGCTTCTCAGCAAGTTCAACCTGGTTGTTTTAGGGGAAAAACGGAAACTTAAATTGTTGCATCATCAAAGGCCAGTTTGATAACAAAATGACTAAATGGAGAAGAGCTCGATAACAAAATAACTAGTTTGCAGTGGACCCACAAAGAAAAAAGATAGCAAATAAAATGTTGCAGAACTCACCACATGTCCCAAGGAATGCATTTTCAACCCTCGTGTATGCATAAAATCAGTCAGTGTGCGTCCATCCACTGGAGAAAGTTCGAGTGAACCAAAATCTGCTACCTACAAAGTCAGAATACGAACAAAAAAAGTCAAGGGCTTCAACAGTAGATCTGGAAACATGAGTCAAAATTTATGAAAATGGAGATTACCAGCTTTGGTAAAGCAACATCATCATAGTACTTGTGCGCCATTTTGAGGAGCTCATCCATTGACTGTTAGCAAGCAGCAAATTAGACCAAAAAAAAAAGATATCTAGAACAAAATGAACTACAAATGTCATTATGAACTTATGAAGTGTCCTTTGAGCATTCATTTCTATGAGTTGTTAATACCTATTTCATACATTTCTCTGTTATTTGACAATAGACTTAATTTTTATTTTTTACTATTTTGATTCGTTATCTGACAGTGAAATCGGCTTTCATATTACTGTTTTTGAGAAAGGCCATTGAAGGAAAAACCTACTGATTGCTGATGTTATCCTTTTATAATTGAAATCACTAGCACAACATTTTGGGACATTTTCTCAATTAACAAGGGATATCATGTCAATAAAATGAAGACAGGTGAATCATAATGTAGTATTTTTAAAGGAGAGAAAAAAGACCTTTTCGTGAAGACCCGTTCCAGATTCTTTAAGATGCATGAATGCTGCTTTGGGAAGAAGTTTTTCTAGTGAACCTTCACTGTCACATTCACCATTTTTCAGTTCCACTGAATCAGCCATTTCTTTTATATCTCTACTGTTAATACTAGAAGGGTCATTCTCTACTTCGGATTCCTCACTCCTAGTATCCTTTTTCTTTTTTATCTTCTTCAACAGTTCAAATTGCTTCCCAAGACCTTTAACAGCTGGTTCTAACTTATCATCCTCTAGGATATCTTTAGAGTTGTTGCTTGTTGATGTCTCTTGTTTCTTTAAATGTTGAACCCAACATGAACCAAGTTCCCATCGGATACTCCTTTCACTAATGCCAGGAGACTCCTGTAACTGGGTCAAGCTATCTGTAAATACTTTCCGCACCAAACTTCCAGCTGCCTTTAGATCATCAGACAGAGAAGGAGACTGCTGACCTCCAACAGATGATTCAGCTTTACATGACTTTTGGAGAAGAACTCTTAAGCTGCACAGAAATTGATAAACTTGATTAAATACACATGGATATTCCACCCAAGCAGTCAACAGAAATCCACAAATCATTGATCGTAGATTTGAAGTATCTGTATATCTGATGGCCCCAATCATAAATATACGATGACTCAAAATAACCCTGTTTGAAAGAACCGATCTAGCAAATGTTATGACATGTTAATGCTGAATGAGAGCCATTAATGAATTTCATTCTTAACTATCTATTTTCAGGCTGCTGCTAATTTTTACTAGTAACTTAAGGAGATTTTTGTGGCATGGAGAATAAGCAAATTTGGAGCTTAATCAGTATCAACGGTCTGGATCACCAGACCATTGGCTCGAAATGTACAACTCAAGATCAAAGATCATACAACTCTTCTGTCACAAATCACAATGCATCATATGCCAAGTACACATATACATCCTACTGAAAGCATATCTATTTTGTACCTGTTGACATTCAATGCATTGGCCCCTCCATCTGGCTGATCTTTAATATCGATGTCCTGGGTTGAATTGCTTCGCTTCTTAACATCACCTGACACTTTTACAATTGCAGTGTAGCCACAATGTGTAACAATGACAACACCCAAAGTGGAATTATCCTGCAATGGAATTTGTTCATTTAATTCATTCAGCATCCTGGGAGAGAATACTGTATATTTGTGTGTAGTCTAATGTACTTGGGCTTGAATATCGGACATACACAAGGTGACAAACCCATGGAACCTGTGAAATTGAATACATCCAGAAAGATATAAAATGATATGGGAAACTGTATTATGTTTTTTTTTTTTTGGGTAAAAGAGGGAAGAGGTATTATATTGACAAATGCAAAAGATTTTTTTTAAAAAAAGTGTGTTATATATATATAGAAATACAAATTTATCTAAACAAAATCTTATAAAATTCTTTTTTTTCTGAATCAGAAGTAGCATTCTTTTAAGTCTTAAACCAATGTTTTGGAATGCTGAGGCATGAGGCAATGCTTTCCTATTGCCCAAAGCATTCGTAAGCTTGCAAGCATGCCTTTCTTGATAAATAAGAAATTCCATAAAATATAGAATAATATTTATATAAATAAAGCATTAGTAGCCAACCCCAAGACAGCTGGGACAAGGCTTTGATGGTGATGAATGGCCGTAGTTTGGTTGGTCTAAGCCTTCTAATGAGTTAATTAGAGTTTTTTTTTTCTTTTTTTTTGAAGAGTTAATTAGAGTTAGCTGAAGTTAAACCAAGTTATATAAAAATATTTTATTGTTACAAACTCCTCCTCCTCTTTCCCTAAAAACAAGATATGTTAACGGGTGGTACGCCATTTGGTATGGAGCGTGGCTAAAGTGCGCTCTTCATCTGAGACATATTCCTCGAGCATGCCTCGTAAGGTGAGGTATAGTCTTCAAATGCAAGTCACACCTCAGATTTGAGGCGTGGGGTGTTTTTGGGACACCTCACCTTGAGGCGCAAGCCCAAAAAATGCTTCTGCAAACACTGGTTTTAGCAAAAGAGTGGCTTGCAAATCATGAAGTAGACAATCAAACAAGGTTGCACTTGTAATCTTACATGAATGGTCACACTTTCATCTGCAGTAATTCCTTTAAGAAGATTCCTTTTTGTGACCTCCTTTGTTGACATACCAGTTGTTTGACTACAGTCAATTCTGTCCAATGACTTAATGTTTGCATCTGCCTCATCTTTTTTCACTTTAATAGACAAGTCGCCAACTTGCTCTTCATGCAATAAAGTGTCAGAGGAAATACTTGACAAATTCTTGTTTATGTCTATATCACCATCCATAATTCGACGAATTGCTGAAACAGCCTTTAAGACAGAGACATCTACAAATAGACCGTGCAGCAAAAAAGCCTTCCGATCCCGAATCTGTCTCTCCTCCTCTGTTTGGCACGGCATACTTGCCAGGATGGAAAATTCTGCAGCCCATGGTCTATAATCATATTTACCATTACATCCCTGCCCACCGCCATTGCCACCCCACTTCTCATCTTCTGTAGGTAGAGAGGGAAACTTTGATGGACAATCGGCAACCATTGGAGTGACAAGCCACGTATTTGCGCGAAACCCATATGGTAGATTACCAAACTGTAATTTACAAGGAAACATAAAGAATCTCAGGAAATTTTGCATCTGAAAAAGCCTGCACTACTAGACTCTTAGAATTAGAAAGACACCACTGGATACAAAATAACTTCCAACAAATGTTTTGGAAAATCACCTTATTGTGTTCTACAAAAGCTTTGATCAGGGAATCATACGCCTGCATATTTACCAAAACACATTCAAGAAGATACTCTTTTCAGACTATAGATCAAGATAAGCTAAAATTATGTCCATGTGACGATTCGCAACAAATTACAGAATCACAAATTACACTCATGAGACAGGAAAATAAAGCTTTTCCCAACCAATGCTGAATGAAAACAAGTACCCACATTGGCAAAGGCACTGCTGAGCTGTTGTAATAGATTCACCAAAGAATGACTCCGAATAAACTGTTTCCCCACACTGTAGAATCCTTCTACTGATGCAACGATGTTCACTAGCTTCCCATTGCATATTTTGACCTGCATGTAAAACACTTTATTTCAGAAAGCTAAAATAAGAATCAACAACGAGCAATGGAGAAGAAAAGAACATTTTGATAAGGAAGACTCAAGTCGGTCCCCTCAAGGTTGACCCAGTCTCATCACACACATGCTCATGGAGGGTGGTTCCTGTTTCCTCAACATTTTGATTGTTGCAAGGAATTGAACTTTCCAATTCCTAATAGGAAAACTTGCTGTCAAAACTCTCTTCAAAGAGGGTTGTCCCCACCCAAAATGAAAAACTCTTCAATTTTCTCACATAAATTAAGGAACCAATGAATTGGATTGAGCAGGCAATATGGGGAGAGTTGTTTCAAACTTCATCTCTTTTTTTTTTACTAAATATGTCTATCATTAGATACATAAGGGACTAACTACTATCATTTTTCTTTTCTTCTGAGGAAAGCAGTTGGTAATTGACACACCTAGGCATGAAGCATGTAAGGCCTGGAAGGCCAGTGAGAACAGACTATTTAAATAGGCTGGCCCAAACAGTTCAAAGTCCAAGCATGAAGCATGCAAGGCCTGGAAGGCTGGGCTTTTAACAGCCCTAAGAGGGAGTATAATTCTTTTATTCTTCTTAGTTCTAACAATGGCATCTATGCTGTCTAATCAAACAAGACACCAGCTTCATACTCTTCTACTTAGCTATTGCATAGCCATACATATCATCCACTAGGCTTCTTAACAGAGTTTTTCATGTATGTCCTTAACATATTGAGCTTTGTAAAGTCAATTTTTGTCTTTGATAGTTGCGGCTAAGTCAGCTTGATCGAACAAATTTTCAGCAACATCTTCTTCTCTTTGCTGGTGGCTTCCGAGCAGGGATCCTACTAAGAACCAAAAGAATGTGAGAATTCAATCGGGGGTTCCGATCAAAAACCCTCCGAAGATCAAGTCAGCAAAGAATGTAACCTGTTCTCTCTTCCTCAGTTTTTTTTTATCAGATGTGTTTGTCTTAGAAAGATCATACCTCTCTCCTCCATTATGTCGTCTTTTATTCCCCTTATCCGGACTCTTCTTCTTCCCCTTGGGCACACGTTCTCCCTTCATTCCTCCTCACAATCATGGCAGGCGTTATCTTCAATTAAGAGAAACTCTTCCCACAATTTCGGACTCCCTCCATCTTCTCAGTGCCAGCTGTTCTACTTGACATGAATTAGCTATCTTCTTTCGGTTGGGTCGATCTCAGGCTGGCAGGTCGAGTCGAGCTAGCATTTCAGGTCAGGCAGGTTGACTCGAGCTAGCATTTCGGTCAGGCAGGTTGAGTCGGGCTGGCAGGTTGAGTCGGGCTGGCAGTTCGGACCTGCCTCCACCCAGACCTGGCCCAAAACTCATTTCAAAATTCCCCCCACAATTGCCCCCAAGCCATCTTTCTTTTTTCTCCATTTTCCGAGGAGAAAGGGGGCTTGAGTAAACGTAGGGGACACGTGGCTTTCCCGGGCTCATCAGCCTGTCCATCAGTCGCTAAGACGTCCTTCACATCACGTCTCTTGCGATTTTTAAAATCCCCAGTTGATCCTCTTTCCTTTATTGTTCTTCCTCTTCTTGAATCGTCGCTTCTCTTGCTTCTAAATCGTCGCTGCCTCTGTTTTTGAATCTTCGCTGCCTCGATCTTCGAATCGTCGCTTCTTCCCTTTAAATCCTTCTCTGAAGGTTCCGGTCTTCATTCTTCCATCTCTCAACCCTTCTCCTTCCTTTTCGTCTGCTGTAAGTTCCATTCTCCCCACTTTTGCGACGCCCCGGAGTCCCACATCGACTATAGAGAGGAAAGTGAATGGAATTATATGTAGATCTCACACCCTTACGTTGCATGAGGCCTTTTGATGGGTTGAGGCCCATCAGAAACAAAGTCGTGAGGCCAGTGGGCCAAAGCGGACAATATCATGCATGTGTGTAGGGTGGGGCGTTACAAATGGTATCAGAGCCGACTCTCGACTAGTTCGAGTGTGGGTCCCCTGCCGTGGTCTGGTGCAAGTGGGCGGGTTTCCATGTGGGCAGGCCAAGATGGCTAGCAGGCTACTGCACAGGGACGTGCAGCCCTAAGGGGGGTGGAATGTGACGCCCCGGAGTCCCACATCGACTATAGAGAGGAAAGTGAATGGGATTATATGTAGATCTCACACCCTTACCTTGCATGAGGCCTTTTGATGGGTTGAGGCCCATCAGAAACAAAGCCATGAGGCCAGTTGACCAAAGCGGACAATATCATGCATGCGTGTAGGGTTGGGCGTTACACCTTTCTACATACATATTTTTGTTTTTATAAAATGGGTAATCTAAATGGGCTAATTAGCACTCCGGAGGGATTGGCTGTGTTTATAAGCAAATACAACATCCCTCCTGAAGTCCATATACGCGCGTCACTGCCCGAGGAATCCTTGGATGGGAGATCCCGAAATGAAATTCCCTTTCCCACTCCCACTATTGCCATTGTGGAGGGAGGCATCCGATTCCCTTTGGATCCTCTGCTTGTTTTATTTCTTTTTATCACAAACCACTTTCCCCTCCAGTGTGCTCCCAATGTATTCCGAATTGTCATAGGGGTCGCTGCATTGAACAGATTACTTGGGACAAACCTCGGTGTCTTTGATATTCTGTCTTGCTACTACCTCATCCCCTTGAACAACCACAAATCAGTTTATTATCTGAAGTCCAGAGATCTGAATAGGCTTTTCGTCCATTATCTCCTGGACTCGAACAAGCCTAGCAAAGGAGGTTTCCTAATTGTGAGTGGAAATTGGGAGGCGCTGATCACCTGGAAGGGGTTAGGCGAAGTGTTCCTCGTTTCCCAGGATCCCCAAGTTGGCCTCCCTTCTACTTCATATCCCATCTGCTTTGTCTAACACATATTTTTACTTGCATTTCTTCTTATCCTTTCTTTACAGATCCGAAGATTGACCAAGTCCCTAAATCTATTCTCTGAGCTGAGGACCTGAAGAAAGCGCCAGCATACCGGGGACCTCCCGAGCTAAAGGGTTGGGGTCGCGCTGCTCATATCTTGCTTCAATATAAGTAGAGCTGTTCAGATTGACCCGTTGCCCGACCCGGTACCCGGTGTCTTAACGGGTTAACGGGTCAGACAATCATCCCAAATTGACCCGACCCGTTAGCTATTTAGCCACCCGGGTACCGGATTTTAGCAATATGTTAACGGGTTGACCCGGTACCCGTTAGCATATTACTTTTTTTTTTTAAGAAAATGTATGATATTGAATATTATTGATATTAGTTAATAGTTTAATTAAATATGTTAGGTACTTTGATAATTTGATTCATTGATTGTTAGTAATACATTATTAGCTGAAATGGATTGATCATTGATCAATGATCACCTCACTTGATCAGCATTCATCAATCATATATTCATATTCATATAATCATATTCATCAATCATCACTTCATCAGATAATGAGCTCTATATTCAATTATTCATTGTATATTTGTATATTTGTATAATTGTAATGTATCATGTATGAGTATGACACTATGAGTCTATGACTATGTGTCTATGTCTATGAGTCTATGACTTATCAAGTTATCACTTATATAGTTATATACTTATATTTATCAATTATCAGTAATTTCATCCGTTTATAAGTCTTGTTGTACGATTTGTAAATTGTAAATTTGTAATTATAAATTTTTAAGTTTGTATATTGTTATTTATGAATTAGGGTTTATTTAACATTTGAACTTTATTTTTAAGCAGTTTTTAAAGCATTTTTATAATTTTTATAAATAAAATTACAAAAACATCAAATGACCCGTTTGACCCGACCCGTTTGACCCGAAACCCGGCTGACCCGATACCCGTTAAGCATCTTAATTACCGGGTCAAGGACCCCAGCCAAAATGGTCGGGTCAGGTCGGGTTTGACCCGATAACCCGGAACCCGACCCGATGAACTCCTCTAAGTATGAGCGCACTTACGACAGCTTTGTGGCAGTTCCTGCTTGGCATAAATCTTTAGAGTCAAATCGTCGACCATCTCGGAGGAAAGTTTCCACTGTGAAAACCCCCCGACCACTGAAACTGAGTAGTCCCTTCAACACTCAGTCTTCTGCCTCTCCGCGCTTTTCTGGTCCGTCTCCGGTTGCCGAACAATCTGTCCCCAGTTCAAAGTACACCCCTCGCACCAGGAGGTCGGCGCGGCTCGGAACATCTTTTGGCACTTCCTCATCCTCATATTCTAAGGATCCCCCTGTCCTGAATATTTTAGACGTTCCTCATCTTCCTCAGGACCTGATAACTCTTCTCTTGCAATGGCTAAGTGCAAGGTGAAGAATCTTCTTGATGACCTTGGCAGTCTTCCTGCCCCTGGGGCCAACAAGACTCCTCCCTCGATCCCCTCTTCCGTGCTCGGAAAAAAGCCTCTTGCTGACTCCTCTTCCGGCCATGGTTCGAAAAAGGCCAAAGATAAGCTTTCGGCAAAATCTTCTGGCGATTCCGACCTTCTTCCCATGTGGCTAGAGGATTTCATGCCCCCTACGGTTCCGCAGCTCAGCCCTTCTTTGGGACGAAAGGGCTTATCGAGCTCCTTTCGCAAAGCACATCCTGCTTTAGGTGAAGGAATAGCAGGCTCATCATCGCTGGCATTTCAGCTTGGCAAATATGTGCTTCTACCTTCTGACATGAATCTGCTCGGACCCCTTTCCAACCAGGATCTCATTTCCACAGGAGTTCAGCATTGTCTGCTGGTAAGTGTGTGTTCATTTATTTCCTTGGTTGATTGTTTATTTCCTTTCCTCCTATCTTTCCTCCCTCTTTTTGTAGGGTCTTCAAAGGCGGTTCAATGCCTCGAATCGTTTGGAGAAGAATCAGAGTCAGATTGAAAGGTTGGAGATAGAGCTTGATGTTGCCAAGGCTGCTCGGCACCTCGCAGAATCCAACGTGAAAGTTGCTGAGACTAAGGCGGATGTTGCCCTAAGACACCAGTCCGTAACTGAAAAGGAACTTGAAGCCCTCCGCTCCAAATTATCCGAAAAGGACACGGAAATAAAGGAGATTGAGAAAACGTCGAAGGATGCTGCATTTGAAGAGGTAGAGGCGGCCTACCCAGCGCAGGTTGAGCAAATGAAACTTCTCGTATTCAAACGAGGTTATGATGTGGGTCTCAGTGATGCCGGGGTGCCGGACGATTATCCTCTCAGGGCTAAGTATGTTGCTCTGCCAGAAGATCCCCCCCCACCCCCCTCTCGTGGTTCTTGAAGAGATCCAAGCTAAGGTGGCCGGCTCTCCTGTGGTTGGGGGCGAAGGTACCTCGGCTTCAGCCGAGCTTACTATCGAGGGATCTCCTGCTCCTGCTGAGCTTATCCCGCCTGCCTCCGATGCCCCTTAGATATGTCCAGCTGTTTTGTTAATTAAAAATTGTTTTTGGTATTGTATGGCCATGTTAACTCCGCCTATGTTGGGGTATCCTTGACATAGCCGGTCGCAAGCCCGGACAAAGGAGGAGGGTTGTGCGTTAGGTAGCCGACAGCCAGCACAATACTCAGTTGGATTTTTTTCATGACCTTGCCTACATTAAACATGACGTTGCCTACATGGATCTAACGGAGGACATGGCCCTAAACAGATTTGATTGGCGTCGTCAAATCCATATAGCCGACCCCACCTAGTGGGAAAAGGCTTGGTTTGGTTTGGTATTGTATGGCCATGTTGCCAACCAGTTCACCCGACCTGTGGGCATGAAAACTCCTTGTTTTTTTTTTCTTTTTTTCTTTTTGCATTTGGAATACTTGTTTGCCCAGACTGTGGGATGTTTCTCGAAATGAAATGTTATTCGTTTTGACAATGTTTCGTGTGTTTGTAATGCCATTGTCGGTTCTTTCCGAACTCTCTTTTTGGCCTAATGCTCGCATTGTCATGCCTAGCTATTAGTTTAAAAGGAAATCAATGCAGCGCACCTAGTTTTGGTTCTTCTGAGTTAGGTTTTTATCCTTTGGCACGAAGTAGTGGGTTCTAAGCTACCCTTCAATTTCCAGGCCTTGGCCTTGTTTCTTGCAAGGTTGGTCCTGATAAGGTATGCCCTATCAAGGGTCCTCAAATGGATTTTTTAGTCGGGCCTCTTCCTTAACACAAGAAGTTTGGCGAAGTAATAATAAAATGCGATATAAATAAGATGCAAGAAATCCGATTTCTTTGGCACAAAGATTTCAAATAAAACTTTAATTTCTTAGCACAAGATAATTTTCATCAAAGACACAATGCTCAGAAATAGATTTTTTTTCAAATTTGATATATTCCATAGCCTTGCCAGTGCTTTTCCTTCAAGTTTTTCCAAATGATAAGCTCTTGTTCCGCCAACCGAAGTGACTCTGTATGGTCCCTCCCAGGTCGGCCCGAGCTTGCCATGGCTGGGATTTTTGGTATTTGGAAGCACTTTCCTTAAAACCAAATCTCCGACCTTGAATGTTCGGATGCGAACCTTCTTCTGATAACTCTGAGCTAACTGTTGTTGGTAAGCAGCCAATTCGATTAGTGTTTGGTCTCTTCGCTCTTCGATCATGTCCAGTTGCTCAGCAATTCTGCCTTTATTCTGTTCATGGTCATAAGCCTCAGTTTTCATGGTCGGCAATCCAATTTCTAGAGGAATCACAACCTCCATTCCATATGCAAGAGAGAAAGGGGTTTCTCCAGTTGACTTTCTCGGAGTTGTCCTGTGAGCCCATAGGACACTAGGGAGTTCATTCGCCTATTTTCCTTTTGCTTTATCCAACATCTTCTTTATCCTGTCCAGTAGGGTTTTATTGGAGCTTTCTGCTTGGCCAATACTTTGTGGATAAACAGGGGTTGAGAAATGATGTCTGATGCTATATTGTTCGCACAAGCTCCTAAACGCCTTCCCTTCGAATTGGTTTCCATTCTCGGTAACCATTGGCCTTAGTATTCTGAATCTAGTAATGATATTTTTCCATACGAACTGTTTGGCATCACTTTCCCGAATACGAGCTTGGGCTAGGCTTTTACCCATTTGGTAAAGTAATATGTGGCAACTATTAAGAATTGACAGTTACCTGCTGATCTCGGCTTGGGACCGACAATATCAATTCCCCACTTGTCGAATGGCCATGGGCTTATTATTGAGTTCAATAGCTAAGCAGGCTGATGAATTTCTCTACCGAAGCGTTGACATCTCTCGCATTTTTGTACGAATTGTAGAGCGCCTTTCTGCATATAAGGCCACCTATAACCTGTGACAAAACTTGGTTTTCTAGACTCTGTCCTCCAATGTGCCCACCACATGATCCTTCATGGATTTCTCATAACAGGTCTTCCACCTTGTTCAGGCTCACACATTGTAAGTACGGACCTGAATATGATCGTCAGGATAGCTTGTTTTCCGGTGAGAACCAAAATCTAGCCGCCTTCCTTCTGACCTTCCAGCTTTCAACTCTGTCCTCTGTCAAAGATCCTTCTTTCAAGTAATCAGCTATTGTTGTCATCCAATTCGGACCATCTGACTCCTACTCGGTATACATGACTCTGCACAGACGGCGCCAATTGTAAAGTCAATTTTGTCTTGGATAGTTACGGCTAAGTCAGCTTGACCGAACAAATTTTCAGCAATATCTTCTTCTCTTTGCTGGTGGCTTCCGAGCAGGGATCCTGCTAAGAACCAAAAGAATGTGAGAATTCGATGGGGGTTCTGATCGAAAACCCTCCGAAGATCAAGTCAGCAAAGAATGTAACCTGTACTCTCTTTCTCAGTTTCTTTTTTTTTTTTTATCAAATGTGTTTGTCTTAGAAAGATCATACCCCTCTCCTCCATTTTGTCGTCTTTTATTCCCCTTATCTGGACTCTTCTTCTTCCCCTTGGGCACACGTTCTCCCTTCATTCCTCCTCACAATCATGGCAGGCGTTATCTTCAATTAAGAGAAAACACTTCCCTCAATTTCGGACTCCCTCCATCTTCTCAGTGCCAGCTGTCCTATCTAACATGAATCAGCTATCTTCTTTCGGCTGGGTCGATCTTAGGCTGGCAGGTCTAGTCGAGCTAGCATTTTGGGTCAGGCAGGTTGAGTCGAGCTGGCATTTCGGGTCAGGCAGGTTGAGTCGGGTTGGCAGGTTGAGTCGGGCTAGCAGTTCGGACCTACCTCCACCCAGATTTGGCCCAAAACTCATTTCAAAATTCCCCCCACAATTGCCATTTCATTCAAAAATCCATGTGTTCGCCTCACATGGCACCCACCATGAAAAGACATTCAATACAATCGTGTTCTTTATCGGATATTACAAAACCTTAGCTGTGTTAACATTTTGGTTATTCTTCTCAAGAAAATCCCTTCATTGATTCTTTGGTCACACTGCTCATCATTCATCTCAACCATAAATAATCTACCATTGCCTAGCACACCATGATGAGGTGTACGATGAAAAGAAAAGGACTCTAGTCCTCAACACACTGAATTAGTTGGCCCCCTATGGTAACATGACATTTTTACAAGAACTGCCTTTTAGAAAGCACGGACACTTCTCCGGGGACACGTGTCGGACACGCAAAAAAGAGTGTCCTGTTTATTTTTTAATATTTTATATTTCGGACACGTTCTGGACACACGTCGGACACTGTTTGACTCTTTTAATTGGAAAAAAATAAAGTTAAGTAAAAAAAAAAAAGCAAAGGGGGTTTTTTGTAAAAGGTCATAACTTAAAGTTGCATGAATTGAGTAAACTTTAGATGGAAATTGACTTCTTTTTGTATTTTTGGAATGGAGGGGACTTGATGATCCTCCCTTTTCTTTGTATGGATTTTTTGAAACTATAAATATTTCATGTTTAATGATTATTAATTATGTTTCTATTTTGTATTGCTATTTGATAATTTGATATGTTTGTTAGTTGGTACAGTGGTACTTGAATTTTTATTTATTTAATTGCTAAATTGATTACAAAGTTAAAATGATAGTACCTTTTAGTATACGATTAGATATATTATTATTATTAATTATTAACGTGCCCCGACGTGTCTTTGTCCTACTTTTTTTAGAAATGTCGTGTCGGCGTGTCTTTGTCTCGTGTCCGTGCTTCTTAGACTGCCTTTAGTGCAATTCTCTTTTGAACTGAACACACACGATTTACGATTCCTTCTAAATGTGTCCAATCCAACCATCAATATTGCGCCGAATGAAGCCAACTTTGGGACATCTAACAATTTATGGATGGAGATTCAAATATACGGTTTGGACTTTTGTAGGATAGGCTGATGGTACTAAAAATTTGACCACATATTTCCAGTCCAAGATGCCATTGGAACTCAGGCCCACTTGAATAAACACAGGTGGCCAAAATTTTAATCACTAAGATCTTTGCAATGTTAACTCAACCTAATATCATACTTCTCAACTTAAACAATTTTTAACATATTTTTCAAATAAACTTTATTCTATTCTTCCAGTGCTATTTTAATAGTATCACTAGAACAAACCACAAGAACAACGTGCCACTGATATATCAAGGAAAAAGTCTCGAGCCTAGCCCTAGAGTCATATTGGACGACCCAAGGTGATCTGGACAGTTGATCTGACCAGCCCACGTGAAAGTTTTAAATTCCTTGCTAGCCATCCAATATTTTAAACTCCCTAGTGCAACCCCTGTACGGGAGGAAGGCTACTACGATGGCTTCATCCATCTACAATCATCAAGACTTTGCAAGGGACCCACTAATCACAACCCAAGGATAATTCATGAAGCCCGGATCCCCATGAATGGGATGTAACCAACCGTTGGGATCGTAACCGTTAACATTGATTATCATCCCCTCCGTTAGCATATCCTCAAATTTTACTTTTATCAAGATATGGGAGGCACACAATAACCTTATCGTTCGATGTTATAATAGGACCAGATCCTATTGAAGTAAAATTTGAAAGAACCCTACCAGATGGGATCGCATTTAGTTTTAACGGTTACGATTAATCACTAGGTGGGTCCCCCATTTTTCGATAAAATAACGTGAACTCGCGGACCAAGCAACTCAGTAGTCCAGCAGACCACCGAAAACTTAAAAAAAAGAAAAGAAAAAAGTAAGATAGACTCGCCTCCATCTCAAAATGATCACCCGCGCGCCTTTCTTCACCGTTCCTTCGATCACATCTCCGCACAACTGCATCAAAAAGGAACCATCTCAGCCATTGATTACAACAATCAATTACAGAAATAGAGACAATAAAGATGTGAGAAAGATCAAAACACACGCACAGATGAGAGGAGATGTGAGATGGGAGAAGGAGAAGAAGTCGTAGAAGCTGGAGAGCTTTGGCTGGGGCTGGATCGCAGCCATCCCAAATTGCTCTGAAATGGGAGAGATCTCATCATCAGATGGAGAAGATGGACGGCTCGAGATCTTGTTCTTGGACTTGGGCGGTGATGACGATGGTGTTGGTGATTCAACTCTTCCATTGCTCTGCTTTCCGAAGCTGGTAGTGCAGGACAGTATATCCAGGAGCCTTCGCACGTGCGCTTTCGCCTGCTCCTCCTCGCTGTAGTCCTCTGCACGTGCAACATTTGCAGCATGATCAATATAAAAGAGGGCTTTCTATTTTGTAGGGGACGAGTTAGGGACCCAAAAGGTTGGGCCGAACCCGAGGACGGAAAACTCAGTGAATTTACTTATGACTTTTCTATTAGAGTCACCTCATTTTGATAAACGGTTTGCATTCTGAAATATTCGATAAGTAGATATTTTTTTAAAATGATTAGTATTTTTTTTAATTAATTATGTTTGAGATTGAGAGTTAGCGATTTAAAAATGAAGATTGAAATGTAATATTAAACTTATGTTTAATCTTTTACATTTAACATTTAAAGTTAAAAATCATGAAATATGTAAAAAAATTTATCTTTTATTTTTATTATTATACTTTTATATATAAATTTATTAATTTAAACTGATTATCATAAATACATGTAAGTAAAAAATTCAGAATTACTCTCTAATTATAACACTGATGATAAGGGACCTAAGTAAGTGTGTGTATTAGTATTTCAAAAATACATAAATAAGTATATGTTTTTATTCTTAATATTTAAAAAAAAAAGATCATTCTTTGAATCTATCACATGAACTATCTCTCGTTGTATAAAATTATCATGTTGGATGAGTCGAGTGCAAATCACGAATTTTCCAATCTTTTAATTAATGGTGGTTTTATGGTTCGGCCTGGTCTTCGAAGATTTAGGCCTAAACCCTAATCACACGACATTTTGTATAATATATTGTAATTATTAATTTCAATTGGGGTTTTTTCACAAATAAAGGGAAATTGGCAGCTGTCAATGGGAAAACTTCATTTTCAGGTTTGTTTGTTTTTTTTTTCTCTCCTAGCTCGTCATTGACAGCACACCGTATGATACGATGTATATTATTAGTAGGTCACCCAAGCCATCCCACATGACTCACGCACGCGTGAGGCACGTTTTATGCAGCTGTACCACCGACATGACATGGACATTACAGTGGGCCCCACATTGCTGATGAGATATTAGGGGAAGTTGCCATCATATGGGGCCCACCATATTCGACCGTCCATATGAAAGGGTAGCCTGAATCAATAAATATCATGGCGCCGGCTACATTAATGGTTTCGTTCACTACCAAACCATCTCTAATTCTTCAATCCATCAGACCCACCCATTGGTGAGATGTGATGGGCAGACCTACATAAGTAAATGCTTTTGGTAACGGTTCCCTTCAAAACTCCTATGAAAATTTTTAGATTCCCCTTTCAAAATTCACATGAAAATCGCGTCCTCAAAATAAACAACAAAAAAACAACTCCTAATTCTTCCACCTCATCATGTGTTCATCTAAATTGTGGAACTTGTGGTCAAGACCATCAAATATGGCCCCATCCCTCCAAAATCCAAATTAATAGTCCACAGCAGCAGAAGTGTCGCATTTGATGTATTCTTCTTGATAAAGAAGCATCCAAATAGTTTCAGAACCTCAGTGGCGATGTTCCATATGGGGATTGAAAGGGTCTAAATCTAATAAGAGAGGGGGGTTGACTGAGAAAGAAGTAAAATATAAACCCCCTCTTACTGATAGGACTATGTTGACCATTGCAGAGCCCATTGGCTCTCCAAGGTCTAACGACCTTATTTTAGCTAGGACGGCCAAAGGACCCCACAACTTGGCCCTTCTAAACTGCTAGATCCTCTGTATAAAAATAAAACAAAGCTTTTTAGAGTGAATCTAGTTTCTTTGAGGACAGGGATAAATCCAACATTATGGTCCACATCAAAAAATTCTAACAGTTTAAAATCACTATCTCTTATTGTATAAGTAATGTGCCAAATTGAGGCTCCGTCTACTGCCCGTTAATCACATGAGAATAATAGAAAAAAGAGAGTTTGATCACATTTTCAATATAAAAAAAAATTCTAGTTGAAGTGAAATTTGACGTAGAAATTATAAAGGTTATCATAATATTGAGTTGTTTGAATTGGATTCCTCAAGAGGAATCGAAATATGAAAGTATGAAACACAATTAGTGGGACCACCCTGATTATGTCAATTCATTGGTAGAGACAGTTGTTGGAGTCAAATAGAAGACTTTACAGTAGAATAAATTGTTTTATCATTCAGACCCTTGTAACCAAAATAACATGAACCATGCTTTCTGTGTATAATAAGTAAACAACAGTTCCTGAGGCACATAAGAAAGAAGGGAATAAAGAATCTTTTTACTAGACATGAAATATTCTTGCCTCCTAAAACTTTTTTTTGTTTGGTGATGAATTGGAATTTTATGAAATTTTAGCATTTTCATGAAGTCCTGTTTGGACCCATGAAACTCGTTTGCAATCAAGTTACCTGCAATTCTAATCACATGTGATTCTTCTTATCCATGACTGATTATGGCAAATAACAAAAGCAGACGTTTCCTTTTACCAGACTCTGATTATCACAAGTGACCCATCATTCACATGCAAGGAGAGTAGCCTGCCTTAATTCATACAAAATTCCAAACATGTTGGGTAGAGTCTCATGTCCCACATTTTTGTTCTTGCTTTCCTATCTCAACTAAATTAGAAAAGTGACAACATGATATTGATGTTCACAGTTTTTTTTTTTTTTCTTTTCAAAATAACAATAAGCAGATTAATTTTATTTTAAATATTCTCTCAATTATCCTACCAAACAAGCCCTTAAAATGTGATAGCCATGGACTTTTTGAGACCCATGGACCACCAAAACAGGGACCCACATAAGGAACCAAGTCCCAGAAACTGGTTATAATTTTTAATCCTACAACCATATCTAAAATTAAAAAAAATGACAGCAGAAACATGAAATCACCTACCTTCAACAATCTTCAGGATGCACGGTTTTAGAGAAATGATCTCGACCGCATCATTTAATCTGTGTCCTCTGCCCTGAAAACCAGCTTTCCAACTTCAGTAATAGAATAATATCAAACTTACCAAAAAAATTAGAATAATAACAAAACCCAAATCCCAATTTTACCAAAGAAGAATAAAAAAACAACAGGACATGAGATAGTTTAAAAAGGGCATAATTTGGTGTGTTCTGGTACACCAATCTTCACCTTCCACTTCTCCTCTGTTTGCAGCTGCTTGTTGGGATTCCTGCCCACCCAAGATTGGGTAGATTGCTGCAAAAATGAACCCCACATGTACTTAACCTAGTACTCCTTTTGGTAACTTTTAATGCAAAAGCCACAAAAGCCAACCTTCATCAGGGCATCTATGCCATGTCCATGAGTTACATATTTCAGAAGAAAAAAAATGATTTTTAAGGTGGTAAAAATGGGATTTTTTTTCCTTTATTGTTTTTTTTTTTTTACTTTTTTTTTAGTTGGGTTCTTTTCCCAAGTGCTAGAAAAATGGTTTCCACATTAGCAAAGAAATGCATTCCAATGTAGAAATACTCCACTTGACCTTGAAAAAAAAAATGAAACTGTGAATGTGGAATCTTGGGTTTTCATTTTCACAGAAAATGAAAACACTGCAAATACAAAAACAGCTAAAAAGAATAAGCACATGCATAGTAGACCTAAGACCAAGTGTGTGGAGAAAGTGGAATCAACTCTTCTCATTTTCCACAGAAAGTAAAATCATTGTTAAAAATAAAAACAGTAAGAACAATAGCTGCATATATACATGGCCCTAAAATCTAATCCTAATTACCTCATGAGACAGTGAATAATTGGTAAGGTGACATGTCTCCACATTCACAGCCAATAGCCTTCTAACATCCAGAATCTTATCAGTAGAGATTCCCTGTTACTCAACACAAATTAAGCTTCATGAAAATCCAAAAACATGGAAATCGGAATTGACCCACCACAAAAAAGAAGAACACAAGTAACATTAGACCATCAATACCTTCAGTATTACTTGGGAATCATAGGGAGTGTGAACAGTTATGTCAAGAACACTAGGAACAACTGCAACAACAAAAAAAAAAAAAAAGGACCCATGATTCAATATCCCATTCTTAGATTGGAAAAGAGAAGAATCTTCATTGACAAAGCAGAAAAATGGGATGTTCTTAGTGAATATGGTGGCTACTGTAAAGGGGGAAAAGGCTAACCTTTCTCTGCCTTTTTCTTCTTATCTCCCTTCCCTTTATTGGACTTACCACGCCCTGATTTAGGGGCCATTTGGGTTGATAGATATGGGTCTGGAGAAGCCTTTGAAGGCCAATTTCAAGCCTCAGTATTTCAATCAGTTGAGTTTGTTAACAAAGAGGTGGGGTGGTGGGTTCATATCTGATATCTGTGTGTAAAGAGTTAAGAGGAGAGAAAAGAAAGGAATAGAAAGAAGAGTGGGGGAGGTGTGGATTGAAGGGGATTAGAGGGAAATCTGTAAAAGGTGTGTTGGAGATAGGATAAGGGTTTTGTTGGGTTTAGCCCTTCAATCTTCTTCACATAGATTGTGAGGGAATGCTGGCCTCTCGTTCTGGCTTACGTTTCTCCCTCTTCCCCCCCTCTCTCTCTCTCTCTGCTTTGAGGAGGCCTTATAAACGGGAAAAATGCTTACATGAGGACATGGAGGATACAGGAGTTCCGTTTAAAGAGTGACACGTGGAGGACTGATGACGGTTAGACCGAGTGTTTTGTTTTATCAATTGTTTGGACTAGTACGACAGCAGGGGCCAATGGTGGGACCCCGTTTGTTTTAACGGACAGGATTCCATTAGAGAGTGGAAAATGCTTTGATTTTTTAAAGCAACTAAACTTTTTTCTTTTGTTTGTTTGGTGTGTGTGTTGGTGGAATTCTAGTTTTGGGGAAAATGGGGGAGATTTTGAACCAATCTGCTTTTAATTATAGAGAAAAACTGTTTATGTAGTAATGGAGAGCATGGTTTAAAATATCGGCCGGTACCGGTACGTACCGGCCGATACGTATCGGTACCGGTCGGTACCGCACCGATATCTCGCTGAGATATCGGTCGCGGCGATACGGACAAAATACCCCCGGACCCCCTCTGCGAAGCGCATGTTTTAGATAAATGACAATCAAAATTCAAGAAAACAAAATGTTCTACTTGACCATGATAGCTAGGACTCTTTTGCTAATTGTCTTTCTTTTTTTTTGTGCTTGGATGTCTATTATTATCATAAACTACTAGATATGATATTAAACCTATTTAATTATGTTTGGAATGATATAGTAGTAAAGATTGTGTAATATGCTAATTCATGAACCAAAAGGCTTTATATTGAGTTAGGTTCGATGTTACTCACTTATTTTCCCTTAGATCTAGTATTTTAAAGTGTAGATCTAAATTTTTTTATTTCCAAAATTTGGGGCTTTTCTTGAAATCAATTACATTTTTTCACATTAATGTTCAAATGCATTGATAATGTATTAGTTTAAAATAGATCTATACTTTTGGAACAAAAAAGTATGAGTTTTTGCCAAAAATTGTGGTTGCATTATGTCAGATTTATGATATTTCATCTTATTGATCATGAGCATCGATAATGGTTGCATTATATAAAATACTGGAGAATAAAGCGAACAGCGATACAGACAGGACTCATAACTTAAGGTGACCGAGATTTTGATTTATTATTGTTACTAATGGAAAAAAATATTGTTTTTCAACATTTTCTAATATTCTGGATTTTTTGAATATTTTTGCAGATTTTTTTGGATTAAAAAAAAATTCACACCGCGACGACCGCGACGGACCGATATCCGCGACGATATCCGCGACGTATCGGTTTTTTCGGCCCGGCCGATACCGCGACCGATACCGAGATTTTAAACCATGATGGAGAGTGGATCCGAAGTAGTTGGAAAATAGAAATCCTTAGAGCACAGAATTACATGATTATGCAATCTGGTCGTAAATGTTGAAGACTTTGATTATTGAATAAGCTCGCCATTATATCTAAGTAGCATTTAGTATAGCTTCTTTTATGAAGGCCCGCAAAATGCTCATGCAGGCATGACTATATACAAGGGTCATATAGGATTTTCAATGCTCGATATTCATGAATTGAGGAGGATTTTTTATGGTAAAAAGCTAGGAGTGGAAATTCTACACGATAGGAAAAGCACCCATTAATTTTGGTAAATGGTATAGGGGAAAAGTTCTCTCCACAAATTTTAGGGGTGTAATGGTTCGGTTAACTGTTTATTTTGGAAAAATCAAAACCGTTAACCGAACCGTATTTCACGATTTTTGGCTTTTGAAAACCGCAACCGTAACCGAACCGTAGTTAACGGTTCGGTTACGATTAATTGTCACTTAAAAAATTTTGTGTAAATTTTGCCATTTACCAATCAAACTTACTGTGCTAAAAAAAAAACATAGTTGGAGAATGGCATAATATGTTATTTTCATTAAGGCCCTTAAATTTTTTTCTTATTAGTGAAACGGTTCGGTTAACCGTGTATTTTGGGAACATGGTTAACCGAACCGCGGTTAACGGTTCGATTCGATTAATAACCGTGAGTTGAGATAAAAACCGTAATCGAACCATGAAGTGCGGTTTTTCGATTTCAATAACCGTAACTGAACTGTGAAACACGGTTGTTAACCGCAAGTTTGGTTCGGTTCGGTTCGGTTAGACGGTTTTTCGGTTTTCTTTTACACCCGTAACAAATCCAGTTTAGGGGGCATGTGGAAGAGTAGTTTTGAACACAACCCTCCTTCATAAGTAAATGATTTTTCATGAAGGTAGGGAAAGGTAGTTCAAGTTTTTTTCTCTTTTTGTGTGAGAAGGCACTATAGTAACAAAAAAAAAATCGTCTTTATAAAATTAAAATATTTTATTGACATTTCGGAATCTTGGATGTTACACAAACATGCCGCTCAAATTAATATATAGCAAAAGTTGAGATGAAAGAAATTAAACTTATGAGATTTTATTTGATAGATCGCCATTGACTTGAAGCAACCAACAATAGAGCAATGTGCTCCTACAAGCAATCTTATATGTAAATCCATCACTATGGGCTCATGACTTGGGCTCACCTTTGATCGATGCAGGCTCTTCCACACTCTCGTCCTCTGATGATCTGGCACTAGGTCCAGTTTCACTCTCATTAAACATTTAACTATTTTTGGATTCCAGAAATTTGTGGTTAAAAGACCACTACCCTTTATGAAAATTAAATGAAGAGCTAGGACAATTTGAGTGAGTGGCCTCTGTTTATGTTGGCATTTATCCATTTGGAGACCTATCCATATAAAAAGTTTTCCAATATGCTCATAGGAGAACAATGCCAAAGATATCCATTTCACTAAGCTTAACCATGCTCATTTTGACATTTTGGGATCTTAGATGTTACACAAACATGCCGTTCAAATTAATATATAGCAAAAGTTGAGAAGGAAGAAATTAAAATTATGAGATTTTATTTCATAGATCGCCATTGACTTTAACCAACCAACAATAGAGAAATGTGCTCCTACAAGCAATCTTATATGTAAATCCGTCACTATGGGCTCACTTGGGCCCACCTTTGATCGATGCAGGCTCTTCCACACTCTCGTCCTCTAATGATCTAGCACTAGGTCCAGTTTCACTCTCATTAAACATTTAACTATTTTTGGATTCAAGAAATTTGTGGTTAAAAGACCACTACCCTTTATGGAAATTAAATAAAGAGCTAGGACAATTTGAGTGAGTGGCCTCTGTTTTGGTTGGCATTTATCCATTTAGAGACCTTTCCATATAAAAAGTTTTCCAATATGCTCTTAGGAGAACAATGCTAAAGATATCCATTTCACTAAGCTTAACCATGCTCATTTTGACATTTTGGAATCTTGGATGTTACTCAAACATGCCGCTCAAATTAATATATAGCAAAAGTTGAGATGGAAGAAATTAAATTTATGAGATTTTATTTGATAAATCGCCATTGACTTTAACCAACCAACAATAGAAAAATGTGCTCCTTCAAGCAATCTTATATGTAAATCCGTCACTATGGGCTCACTTGGGCCCACCTTTGATCGATGCAGGCTCTTCCACACTCTCGTCCTCTGATGATCTGGCACTAGGTCCAGTTTCACTCTCATTAAACATTTAACTATTTTTGTTTTCAAGAAATTTGTGGTTCAAAGACCACTACCCTTTATGAAAATTAAATGAAGAGCTAGGACAGTCTGAGTGAGTGGCCTCTTTTTTTGTTGACCTTTATCTATTTGGAGACCTTTCCATATAAAAAGTTTTTCAATATGCTCATAAGAGAACAACTCCAAAGATATCCATTTCACTAAGCTTAACCATGCTCATTTTGACATTTTGGAATCTTGGATGTTACACAAACATGCGGCTCAAATTAATATATAGCAAAAGTTGAGATGTAAGAAATTAAATTTATGAGATTTTATTTGATAGATCGCCATTGACTTTAAGCAACCAACAATAGAGAAATGAGCTCCTACAAGCAATCTTATATGTAAATCCATCACTATGGGCTCACTTGGGCCCACCTTTGATCGATGTAGGCTCTTCCACGCTCTCGTCCTCTGATGATCTCTGGCACTAGGTCCAATTTCACTCTCATTAAACATTTAACTATTTTTGGATTCAAGAAATTTGGAGTTGAAAGACCACTACCCTTTATGGAAATTAAATGAAGAGCTAGGACAATTTGAGTGAGTGGCCTCTTTTTTTGTTGACCCTTATCTATTTGGAGACCTTTCCATATAAAAAGTTTTCCAATCTGCTCATAAGAGAACAACGCCAAAGATATCCATTTCACTAAGCTTAACCATGCTCATTTTGACATTTTGGAATCTTGGATGTTACACAAACATGCCACTCAAATTAATATATAGAAAAAATTGAGATGTAAGAAATTAAATTTATGAGATTTTATTTGACAGATCGCCATTGACTTTAAGCAACCAACAATAGAGAAATGAGCTCCTACAAGCAATCTTATATGTAAATCCATCACTATGGGCTCACTTGGGCCCACCTTTGATCGATGCAGGCTCTTCCACGCTCTCGTCCTCTGATGATCTCTGGCACTAGGTCCAATTTCACTCTCATTAAACATTTAACTATTTTTGGATTCAAGAAATTTGGAGTTGAAAGACCACTACCCTTTATGGAAATTAAATGAAGAGCTAGGACAATTTGAGTGAGTGGCCTCTTTTTTTGTTGACCCTTATCTATTTGGAGACCTTTCCATATAAAAAGTTTTCCAATCTGCTCATAGGAGAACAACGCCAAAGATATCCATTTCACTAAGCTTAACCATGCTCATTTTGACATTTTGGAATCTTGGATGTTACACAAACATGCCACTCAAATTAATATATAGAAAAAATTGAGATGTAAGAAATTAAATTTATGAGATTTTATTTGACAGATCGCCATTGACTTTAAGCAACCAACAATAGAGAAATGAGCTCCTACAAGCAATCTTATATGTAAATCCATCACTATGGGCTCACTTGGGCCCACCTTTGATCGATGCAGGCTCTTCCACGCTCTCGTCCTCTGATGATCTGGCACCAGGCCCAGTTTCACTCTCATTAAACATTTAACTATTTTTGGATTCAAGAAATTTGTGGTTAAAAGACCACTACCCTTTACGGAAATTAAATGAAGAGCTAGGACAATTTGAGTGAGTGGCCTCGTTTTTTGTTGACCTTTATCTATTTGGAGACCTTTCCATATAAAAAGTTTTCCAATCTGATCATAAGAGAACAACGCCAAAGATATCCATTTCACTAAAGCTTAACCATGCTCATTTTGACATTTTGGAATCTTGGATGTTACACAAACATGCCGCTCAAGTTAATATATAGCAAAAGTTGAGATGTAAGAAATTAAATTTATGAGATTTTATTTGACAGATCGCCATTGACTTTAAGCAACCAACAATAGAGAAATGAGCTCCTACAAGCAATCTTATATGTAAATCCATCACTATGGGCTCACTTGGGCCCACCTTTGATCGATGCAGGCTCTTCCACGCTCTCGTCCTCTGATGATCTGGCACCAGGCCCAGTTTCACTCTCATTAAACATTTAACTATTTTTGGATTCAAGAAATTTGTGGTTAAAAGACCACTACCCTTTACGGAAATTAAATGAAGAGCTAGGACAATTTGAGTGAGTGGCCTCGTTTTTTGTTGACCTTTATCTATTTGGAGACCTTTCCATATAAAAAGTTTTCCAATCTGCTCATAAGAGAACAACGCCAAAGATATCCATTTCACTAAAAGCTTAACCATGCTCATTTTGACATTTTGGAATCTTGGATGTTACACAAACATGCCGCTCAAGTTAATATATAGCAAAAGTTGAGATGTAAGAAATTAAATTTATGAGATTTTATTTGACAGATCGCCATTGACTTTAAGCAACCAACAATAGAGAAATGAGCTCCTACAAGCAATCTTATATGTAAATCCATCACTGTGGCTCATGACTTGGGCCCACCTTTGATCGATGCAGGCTCTTCTACACTCCAACTTATTAACATTTTGCTAATAATATGAATTTTGGTATTGAAATGCCACTAGCAATTGTTGCTCCTCATGTATTTCAAAAGCTACAATGAATACAAAAAATACGAAAGCTCCATCTCCATCGATTAACAATTGCTTATGCTAAAAATGCTTGCTTGTTTCCTTGATATTGAATTCCTAAGAATTACTTGTCTGATATTGAATTCCTAGCAATTCATGTTAATTAGAGCCTAATAAAAGGAATGAACGGTAGAGAGGTAAATAGTAGACCCTCACTTTCTTGGGATTTACTTTATTAGGTTAATATGGTCAATGGTCGATCTTCACCTGTATTTCTTCAACTATAGCCCCGCCATTAAAAGACATTAGTTAGAATTGTTATGAATTCAATACGAAGCAATCAACATTAAGAGCACATAAACCCCTAAAATGCTAGCCCTTCAATAAGGTGGTTGACCATTAGCCTATTTACTTGTAGAAATTACAAAGATAAGATTTATGATTTCACATTAATTTATTTTGGACCCAACTTGGTAATTAACAGACAAGAGAGTCTACGAGGCTAATAATTATAGAGCCTTTAGCCTTTTGGCTAAAATTATGCATAATTCATAATATTGATGCTTATATATTTACATGTGGTTAGGGATGTAAACTGGGCCAGGCCGTCTAGACCCAACATGGCACAAAACGTTGATCGGCCCGTACTGTGGCCCAGCACGACACGGTTGAGCCTGATTTCTTCTCATTATTCATACTATGAGATTTTTATATATTAGGTGCCAGCTTCCTATTCATTAAATATTCTTGGTTTAATGTCCTCATAAATCTCATTAATTCTCCTCAATCTCTTCAAAGATATCCTCTATTTTCGAGTCCAGATCCACCGTTTCTTTGAAATATGGAGATAATATTTCATCCTATTAACATTAGCTAGCCATATAAAATCGGCTAATCCTTTATAAATGTAAATGTCCTCCTTTGATTGCTAAATATAGGCAAGAAACCCTCTCATCCCAATGCATGCCTTTATAAATGTTTCCATCTTGAGATCTTCCATTACCATTACATACACCCTCATTAAATTGGCCCATGGGCCAACCCAATTCAGGCTGGCCTGGCTCGGTGGGCTGTGTGCTAGGCAGAGGACCTACCAACCTAGGTACAGCATGGCCCCATGAATTTTTCACATTCTTATTGTGATAGGTGAATGATATATGGATCGGAATCAAGCTAATTCTAAGATGGAAGGTGCATGTGAATTCCATGTACCCCACCCACACTAATGAAAAAAAATTAAGTGGGCCCCATGAGCTCGACAGCCTAGACTGCATAAAAGTCATATACAGTTTGCTCCTAGGAGAACAGTGCTCGTAGTTAATTTACCTTTGATACATTTGTTTCGACTTTCCATCACATGTAACAATGGGCTAGGATAATACATATGGGGTTGATAGTTTTGCTCCTCCTTCTCCGTAACTTTCCATCCGTCCTCTTTTCATTGATATACATACATCTAAATAGATCCTACTAGCTGAATTCCGCGTAAGCAACATGCAATGTGCTCCTAGGAGAATATTCTCCGAACTTGGGTAATATAGATGCAACTTGGGCAAACTTTATCCACAAAACCAACTTGACCAGGCCAAAACTTAAACAGTAACTATACGTTTCGAGTTGAGCCTAAAAAACAAAAGCCAATTTGAATTCACCATGTTTGAGTCCAGTTGAAGTTGGCCTAGGGTCAAGTAGTTTTCAAAAAATAAATTAGTATAAACTAGGAGTATAACTTGGATTTAGGGTTGGGTTCAGGTTGGCCCTTCTCAAATTCAGGATAGGTTTACACTGTTTCCAGTTTTGGGTTGGTCCTTCTCCCATTCGGATTGAGTTCAGTTGACCCAAAACCTAACCACACCTCATCATGTATTATGCTGCACTCCTAGCGGTCCTAAGTCCTAACACAAGAGTCAAGAGGGCAAGCAAAAAAGAAAAAAAAAATTTCCGATTCTCTATTTTTCAATCATCCAATGATGGACCCAATTTAAAAATTATAATCACGATGGTGCCTGCCCAATGATGGGACCCACAATGGGTTCCACCAAATGAAGCAGTCTAAAAGTGTATGATTTCATGAGTGGGCCCCACTTGACTCCCATCATTATTTGTACAACCATGATGCCACCATTTTGAACTAGCACTACCATGATTTGCATCATAATGTGAGCTCATACTGAAATTTCATTACCAGAGTGAAACGTGATTGTCACCATTGGCTGAGCTTGTTCAATGAAATCTTCGTACCATTCTCACAGTGTTCTTCAAAATTTCTAACATCATCGCTTGTTAGTTTATTGACTAGAGCTAATTCCACATTGCCTGTAGACAACTAATTATTGTTAGCTCGGACTAAACTCAGTCCTTTACACATGACCAGCATGTGGTAGGTTTCAGCCAACCACCCAAAATTCCCTCCCCTCCCCATGCATTCTAGAAAAAAAAAAAAAAAATGGCACCATCTCATCAATTTTAACCATTATATCATTCTATAAAGCAAATGGATGGCCGGGAAAACTTTTAAAAAAATAATAATAAAGTAATAAATAAAAAAATTTATTCAGCCAAGGTACAAATGATGGGTAAAGATTTTCTAATCTCCTCACTTGGTTGGCAACCCCACATATCACCCGACTGCACGGGGATAAATCTATGGATATGCATTTCTTCCCAAGCGTATCTCACTTTATGGGTTTCTTCTTTTCACTTGTGCGGCCTTTCTTAGGTCTTACCTCTTAGACTAACATAATGATAGAATCAATGATAAGCGAATAAAAAACTGTATAAACCTCGGGTTCGTATTTCAATCCAAATGTAATTTTACATAGAGAATCCCACGTTTACCTTTTAAGTATTTTAATTTAATCACACCAAAAAGATTGCATGAGGTACCAACTCACAACAGGGCCAACTTTTACAACCAACTAGTAGAAATTTTAAAGTAACTGGAAATTGGTTAGACTTTCAGAGACTTTATTATCATTAATCAATATAGTATTCATTGTTGCTTAATAATTTATTACAATTGTAGAAATATCTCTTTAGTAAACTATTGTTATTATTATAAGAACAGTTGAGAGGCTTTGAGGTCAAAGAAATACAAAACAGATATAGAATTAGGATTCTAAGAAAGAATGGTACAAGTGAAAAAAAAAAAAAACACTAAAACATATATAAACGACGATGAATAGCAGTGAGAGGTAGACTTTGGTGCTGGTCATTAGAATCTCATCTCATTTATTTAGGGTCCGATAAATTTAAATTGTTCGGGCCATGGAATATGAAAAGAAAATTTTATACCATCTAAATTATGGGTCTTATATGGAAAATACTCATATAAAAGGTGGCAAACAGAAAAACTGACTGATATAAGACTATCATCATAATCTTACGAGGTGGAGCAAATTGACATCCTAAATATCCATTTAAACCCCACCTTTGATCGTTAATTGGTCTCAAGTATTCCTTTTGAGGGCTTCCATTGGCACCGCGGTTTTATCTCTCCACACCACAAAAAAAAAAAAAAAAAAAATTCCTAAACTACCCCCCCTCCGGCAGGGAGGGAGAACGGCCGGCAACCAACGGCGGCAGCCCCAGCCGGCCCCCCCCCCCCCCCCCCCCCCCCCCCTTCCCTCTTTCTTCCTCCCTCCCCCTCTCCCTCTCCCTCCTTCCTCCCTCCCCCTCTATTTTTTGTCCCTCTCCTTCTCTCCCTTCCTCTTCTTCTCTCTCTCCGTCCCTCCCCACCTCTTCCTCTCTTCCTCCCCCTCCTAGTCGCCGATGGGAAGGGAGATGTTGCAGCCCCTGCAGCAGGGTTTCCGCCTGCTGCAGCCCGATCTCCCTCCCCGCTGGCGACCGGGAGGGGGAGGAAGAGAGGAAAAGGTGGGGAGGGAAGGAGAGAAATGAAGAGGAAAGGAGAGAAAATAGAGGGGGAGGGAGGAAGAAAGAGGGAAGGGGGGTGGAGGGAGAGGGTGGAGGGGTAGACTAACAATCTTGATTTTTTTTTTTTTTTTTTTTTTTTGTGGAAAGACAAAACCGCAGTACCAATAGAAGCCCTCATTCCTTTTTTTTCTTTTTTCTTTTTTCTTTTTTGGTATCACAGCTTAGGGAGGCTAGGTCCACTAGCTCTCTTAGTGAGGTGGGACACCCTCGGGTGAGGGAAAGAGACCTCGGATGAGGTGAAAAAAAGTATTCCTTTTTTCATACGGGTGTCAGCTGGGGGGCTTGGATTGATTTCTACTAGTTCTCAGTTGAAAAGTTCTTATTGAAACATTTAAATCAATTATTGCTTAAGCGGTGAATTAGACAGTGTTCAAAGGCGATTGAAGTCATGATCAATATGATAAAACGGTGTTATCTTAAGTGTAATATATACTATTAACAAACTTTTAATCAATGGTGACAATGATAGAAAGCCACACAAATGGTAAAAATGTTAACAGATGAAGTATCATTTAGAGTGCGTTTACGTGACAAGAGGATCCATGATGGAGAGAAAAATCATTTTGATTCTCCGTGCAGCCCTTTTTTGTTGTTTGTGCGACGTTTTTCCTTATACAAAAAGAAAAATATGAACTAATTTTCCTCGATAAAAAAGATCTTGATTACCAATGGGAGGGGTACTAATGCCAAGTCTTACTCTTGAAAATAGAAGTTCACAGAGCATGCGATCCTCTCATAGCACAAACAAGTCTTTAGCAACCTAGAATTCATATCGTTGTTGACCATAGGGGCAATGTGGACATTGATTTGGCCGTCCAAACTATAGCTTCCACATTGATTAACAATTAATTTTATTTTTTTATTACTGTTGAATTGTTTCAGATGTAAATAAAGTAACATAAGAATATAATGTAAAAGTGGTGGAAAAACCTTTATACATTAGGTGATGCAAAGTCGGTTTACATTGAATTTAAAATTAAACCATTTTTAAACCAGAGGAACTTTTGATGAAGGAGCATATTTAGTTCCAAAGATGATGGACATATGTAAAACAAGCTTCTTATTGTTGTGTGGAAAAGAAGTGGA
Source organism: Litsea cubeba (assembly GCA_012931725.1). Classification (NCBI taxonomy): domain Eukaryota; kingdom Viridiplantae; phylum Streptophyta; class Magnoliopsida; order Laurales; family Lauraceae; genus Litsea; species Litsea cubeba. The sequence goes on along the minus strand of CM022945.1, from coordinate 6,612,855 downwards.
AAACTTCTTCATGGGTGTAGGAGAATGATTCTTGTGTGTTTTGCAAATCTCATCTACTCTATGGTTTCTCTTCACATAAACCATTGTTCTACCATCTAATTAATGAAAAATCAAGATGTTTAGATTATCATTTAGAATTTTTGGTGTTAATAAAATTGAAAAAAGTGATGGAACAAATTGAAAGGCCAGTGTAAGACCAATTTATCAGCCTTCATCATCAATATAGGAAACTTTCTCCTACGAGCAGACTGCATATTGATCTTATACAATTAAGCTAATAGTGCCCACTTAGATACCTACTTATCAGTGGGGGTGAGGTGGATGGAAAGGTCTCCTTATATATGATAGGTAAAAAAAAAAATCAACTCCTTCAAATCATCTTAGTCATTGATTTAACAAACATAAATTTTAATGACTTTTTTTAGATTCAATCCAACATTGGGTAAACGTTTTGTGAGAGTGAAATTGGGTTTAGCGCCAAATTATGGGATAATGAGAGTGTGAAAGGACCTAAAGTGGGCCCCACATAGCTGGATTCCACATGTTGTTACTCGTAGGAGACCATTTCTCACATCTATACAAATTTTGGTTTCATCCATTGCAACATCCAAAATCATGTTTTAGAACCCCAATAGAAAATTTATCTATGTATCTATCAATAATGCGCTTTTTCTCCTTCTTTTTTTTTTACCCAAGAGAGCCCACACTAGTGGGAAAAAGAAGTCCGCACTGTAGGAAGAAGAGCACATACAATTGGGCGGAGGAACCCCACAAAGTAAAAAAGATAGCTCACACACGTTGGAAGAGTGACATACCAAAGGATCAATCTCTCGGTAACCGGGTGACAATGACATGCGGAGTTGCCAACCGAGCAACCCATAATGCCAAAGGATGTAGTTACTTGAAACCACACTATACCAAGTTGTCTTAAAATGATGCTATCCTCTATCCTTGTTGCTCTATAAACCTTCAGGCTAGACTTTGGAGCACAGTTGCACCAAAATTCTAAATAAGAAAACAGGTTTTATTAATAAAAGGACGGCAAGGTGACACTTGATTAGAGACAAGAGCGGTGTGTGTGAGTGTATGAGTTCAAATCATTCTCAAGTAAGAAAAAAACACCCTGCAAGGCACACAATAGAAAAAGGACTTTGTCCTGTCGATGATGAATCACATGGGATATGACCCCAACTGGAGACATAAAAATCCAAATAAATTCTACTGTCATTCTTGAACTTAATATGAAATGGAATTAAATTAATTTTCTAAAACCAGATATCCTCATTCTTGATTTCAATACAATTATCAAAACATTATTATTGTAACTTCTCTAGCCTTCCTACCATTCAATATTCTCAATCACCCACAACCATATTAATATAAAGACAATTGAGGTTTTGAGGTGAAAGAAAGAGGAAATATATACATCATATAGAAATAGGATTCTACGAAAGAATGGTACAGGTAATAACGCACTTAAGATTCACGAGAATTAATTCATAACAGAGAGAGGTATACTTTGATGCTGATCTTGCTCACAGCAAAATGATATTTTTGATTTTTTTTTTTGAGAATCATCTGCTTTGCTATGGGCCGTGTCATTATTGTTAAAGCCTTATCTCATCTATCTAGAGTTGTAATAATTCATAAAGTGGGAAGCGGCTTAATTCATATAATGGAAAGCCTACAGAAGGAAAATCTCGAATCAGGTATGTCATTAAGGAGAATACCCAATACTTGCTCTAGATTGCATTGTCCAAACCGTCTGACTTTTCTAGGATTTTATTTATTAAGATTATAAATGAGTATTCATTTTTCATCTTCCCTTAGCCCATTTTTCGTTAAAGAGAGGATTATTTTATATCTATTTTATGTATCTTTATCTTTGCTCCATCCATTTTAGCCATTTTCTAAAATTCAAATAAATTCAATTCCATGCAAACAAGCATTCCTTAATTTTCTGTGAATTATCTACTTAACTGGTCCCATCTGTGAGCATTAACCTCATGGATGGATGCCTCTTTACCTGCACTAGTTAATCAAAGGTTAGATGTCAAAGTGACTTTACCATTGATACATTCTGTTATGAGTTTTATATAGTTTTCATTTCTTTATGCCAACAGTATTTTTTAAATCTTTTCTTCTGTTTTGGCCATCCACCAGATAGAGGTTTTAAACATGCATTGCACGATGGATGAGTTAGAATCAGTAGAAAGTTTTGTTGGATATGTTTATACACACACAACATGGTATTAGTCAATTGTCCTTTGGATCTTTAATCTTTCACAAAAATCTTTTTTTGGTTGCCATGCTCTGCATGCTGTTTCTTTTTTCTTAAGAATCTCTCCTGCATTGCAGGTTGTTTATCATGTGAATGGAAGGAGACCCATTCATTGTAGATGGAGTAGGCCTCTGGTGCGTACACCAAAGTCCCAACATATACTTTTTTTTTCTCTCTCTCTTCCATTCTCAACCAATGTCCTTGGAATATGAGAATTCTCAGCTCTTCCATTCTCAACCAATGTCCTTGGAATATGAGAATTTTCAGGGATGGTCCAGCCGATGGATTGCTGAAAAGATCGAGCCTGCGGGGCCCACATAAGCTTCTATGATGACTCTTTAGTCCTTCATATTGAATATATATATTTGCTAGAAAGAGAAATCGAATACACACTCTGTTCGTGTACTTAACCAACTCAGCTATATGTCACGGGCATAAAAAAAAACCCACTAAATAAGTAACTTTATATTTTTACGTAGAGTACAACAAAATCATCTTAGAAACTTCTATATTTTTTACAATACCCATAGGGGTCGTTTGCCTTCTGCACGCGATAGTAAAGTGAATTTTAATATGTAAATATTGTACGTGTGAAAAGCATTAACGTGTTTGTCAAATTTACCATTTTTACAAGAATAAATGAATAAGTACATCTCTTAGTTCTAGTAATTGTATTCGGATGCTTTTTACAAATTTATCAAATTGCATGAAGATTTAGGATATAAAACAAAAGGTCTTGATGCTTATTGTTATAATGGGAACATTGAACGGTTCTAATCATGAATCGAGAGCTCACAAAAGTGCATAAACAAAATTTTCGGAGTGCATGAGGATTTTTTATGACTTTTTTCACAAATTCTTCAGAATTTATGAAAATCTAAGGTATTTAGTTTTAAGGTCTTGGGATTTATTAGTTTAATAAACAAATCCAATTGTTTGGATTACAAATATGGGGCCATAACAATGAAAAAAATAAAGTGGTTGATGGGGCCCAAAGGAACACAATCACTGTGTAAAAACTATACGAGTGCTTTTTACAAGAGGTGTGAAAGTTTTGGTGCGTTCCTTTTAAAGATTTTAACTCGTAAGATCATCTGTGATTCCACCACATGAACAATCATGATGTACAAGTTACTCTATAAAGCCTCTACCCACTGCGGCATGATCCCACCACATTAATGATCATGATGCACAAGTGACTCTATAAAGTCTCAACCCACTATTGCAGGTCTCATGGCCTCGGCTGTACATGTGCACCATGGTCACTCTCTTACCGATACTTAGTCTTGCAGTGGTTAATATAAGGAGCTGTTTTAGGGCATATTCGTGAAAGCTGAGGTAGCACACATGCAGCGTGCTTAGTATAAAGGTCAAAATTAAATGATCTTATCATGAATTATTTTAGATTTAATAGATACTGATTTTAACTAATACATAAACAAAAGCTATGATTTCAGCTTTTCTTCTTTATGTAATTATCATGATGCCCTTCCTTGAACATGTGCACTAGGGATCAAAAATGGGTTCTTTGTACTGCTCCACTTTTGCAATATCAAGGAACTTCTATTGAATTATGCGATATCGTATAAAATTGCACCTTTTTTCTTTGTATTACAATGCATGTTTCCAATAATCCAATAAAGTTGTGTGATATCGTAGAAATGTAGGAGTAGAGAGCTTTCAGTAAAATATCTCGACTTTAGTCACCACCCACAAATATGATGACTAATAAATGGTGACCATATATGAAAAACCCCCACTTATTAGGGATGTAAATGGGTTGGGTTGAAGCCCATGTGCAGTGTACTTATCCACATGCATTCGTACCCGAATTTAAATCCGAGACTTAGACTTTGTTGGCTTGAAATTGGGCCCAAGTCAGGCCACCTCTCTCATATGCTAATATTAGGGATGTAAAAAGGTTTAGGTTTACAACTAAGGCCCCGTCATCTGTTTTTTTTTTTCTTACCACAATAACCACTCCTCTTAGTTTGCGAAAGCATTTTCTTTCAAGGATGATTTTTTCCTGTGAACCTTCGCATCTCTGTAATTCTGCTTATAAGACCTGTTGAAATCTAGGGGACTCTCGCCGATGGTGATGGTTCGGATGCATACCCCTCAGAAGGGCATACACAGATGTTCGAGCGCACCCAGCTGTACTCAACCATTGAAATAAGTCCAAGATAGAAAAAAGAAAATTTCCAAATAAAATCATTTTACATTGAGCTCCTAAAATCAGATATTGAGATGATTAGATTAGTGATATTTGACAAACCTCGACATTCCTTCTGATTAAAAGCTTTGCACTATTGTTGTGCCCTAGTTGTTGATCAGTGGATCAGCCAAAAATAATGTGAAAAAAGGGGATGGAAATTCATATTGCACATGTTTGTTTTCACTATGCCACGTTTGGTAACAGGTGAGAAATCAATTAGGAATCAGTAAATTTAAGAATTCTGTCTGTAAATTTAGGGCACGTTTGTGTACACACCCTTTCCGCGGAAAGGAAAAATTGCCACGTCAGCAAATTCCATAGAAATGGAAACCTTGGAAAAATATTTCCGTAGAATATAGAAATTTATGTTTGGTGCAAAAAAAATTTCCTCGTTGAATTGGTGCTAATGTTGTTTGGTGCGGCTGTGGATTCCTTGTAGAAAATGAAAATTTTTTATTTAGTGAAATAACTTTTTGAAGAAAAATAACATAACATGTATATTATTTATTCAACATTAAATAATAATTTATTTAAAGAAATAAAAAATAAAAGAGTTGAAGAGTTTTGGGTTGAAATGGATAAGAGTGAGGAAAAGTGGGAGGAGTTTTTCGAGGAAATCCATTTTCCATACCCCCATAGGAAACTCATTTACACAATTATCAAGAAAAATGCTGACGAGGCAGGAAAGCGTTTCCGTGAAATTGTTCCGCACCAAACGCCTGAAAACTGAGTTTTCCGCGGAAAACCACACACTTTTCCCCTTTCCACGGAAAAGTGTGTGTACACAAACATGCCCAAAGATTCATTGCCAAGGATTTATATAATTGAGGATTTCACTTCGATGTCAGTACGTATCAGCGCATATAACTCGAAAAAATTGGTATCAGTGCATAAATTCCACAAAAGTGAAAATTTTCAAATCTTATTGAAAGATATAACTTTTCATATTTTACATAATGGGAAAGCAGTAAATGCTGTCGTGTAATACGTTTTGCAGTTGAAGACTTTTCTCACAATGGAGTACAGCCACTGTATTTGTCATGTTTAATGCATGCAATTGAAAACTCAATGCATAGCAGCAAACTATAGAAAATAATAACATGTGAGTATGTGACAACGTTGAATAGCCCCATCAACATTGGGTAGGTGGAAGACAATAACATCTTTCTTTGAAAATATTACTCCAACAATCAGATGAAGATGTTATGTTAAACCCCCATAAGAAACTATTAATTAGCTCTTGCAGCTCCAATTGGCTGGATCTGGATCTGGGCATGGACCCTCTCATTTTGACCCGACTGATGATCGGATCTGGATCCGAGTCTGGGTTCATATCCAAATATCAGGTTACCCTAATATATATATATATATGTGTGTGTGTGTGTGTGGAAGATGTTTATATGAGAATAACTCTCACGATACTATAAGAGTAAGGGTAAGAGTCATCAATGATCAATGAATACATATAGGGCACGGTGAAGACCACCTTGTGACCACAAGGCTGTGAGAGAGAGATGGTGTCAAAGGGGCTGAGCAAGATTTTCAGATTAATGGATTATGGATGTGGTTATCCTCAAACTAAAAAAGGGTCACTGAATAAAGGGGTTATACATAAATTTCCATTCCATTTTCTCCCTCTTACTTTAGTATTGCACTTGATCAACATTGAACTTTTGGTTAGAAAAGACAGTTCTGGGGCTCCATTGTTGGTTTTTAAATTCTACCCTTCAAAAAATCAATGATGCGATGAACTGTCAAATTGGACCAAGACGAATAATATTATGTTTATTTTTGGGGCTTTATGAGATAATTATGCTTAAACCCTGATTACACAGATTAGCCAAATAAAATCCTAAAAACAACAAATAGGTATTTCGTATGTTTTTTGGACCAAAATGCCCTCGTGGCTTATATATGATTGCTCAAGAGTTCATGTGACCCATTACAAGGAACCCGCTATATATGACCCATTACATGGAACCCAATGGATTTGACACATGGACCAATCTAAGTGGGACCTACTAGATAAAAAAATATATATATTCATTCATCCATGCAGGCCTGATAGATGAAAAACAAGATCAATCTTAGCCCATGTTTGGCATCGCAATTTTCAATCTCTATTTATCTAAATATCTAAAACGGATAGAGATTTAACAAATAAGAGTGTTAGGCCCATGATTTCATCTGTTATCCGCTTTCTGGACTTGTGAAAAATTACAGAAAAAGAGGAAAATCCTCTTAAAATAAAAGGCCTCAATTATGGGCTCGTGAAAATAGGAGCATTAGCCTTTCCTTTTTTATGACTCTATTGGAATAAGAGTAGAGATACCAAACAAGGCCTTACTCTTCTAAGAAAATAGTGCCTCTGCTTTATTTCAATTTTTAAACTATAATCCCTACGATTCTTCCTAAATCACTACTAATTCTTTCCTTAATTGTGCCAATGTATCCCTAATAACTAATTCAAATTCTTAGTATGCAATAGTTCCATTAATCTTTGTATTAAGGCCCTAGCCCCTAGGTGGGGGCCACTGGCATATGTTTGATAGGATAGGAGTATGTGTTTTCAAGAATACGGTAGTAGAAGAAGGCTGCCCTCACATTCAGATCTTATATTTCTCAATTTGTTGATATTAATGCTTCTATTGCGCACATTTACAACTAATGATCACTCAAACAGGTAATCAAGCCATACTTTTAAGATATACAAGCTCCACCATTTCACATGCATATCTTCCTTGCCTTCAAGTGGGGAATTAGGACTTTGCTATCTTTCAATGGAGGTAGGGGCTTTTGACATTGATCTGCTCAATTGATGGATAGAGGGTGATTTGGTAGAATATGTTGTTTTGTTTAATTTATGTATATTTAGTAGAATATGCAAAGGGAGACGTAATTATACTGTCTACCATTTTTTTAATTTACTAGGCTTTGCATTTTCTTTGTTGTTATTTTTTTTTTATAATTCATTTAAACAGAATTAAGAATTAATTACTTTTTTTACTAGGGCTGGGTAGGGGATGTCGGCACGGCGCAGCCCGACTTGAGCACGGCACCATATATGTCGTGCCATGGGCCATGCTGAGCCGACCCCCGCTGGACAACTAGTAGCCGGCACGGTCCATTTTACACCCCTAGGGCCGGGGTTGAGCACGGGCATGCTAAATGCTTAGCTAGGGGTGTTCATGGGCCGAGCCGGGCTAAGGCATATCCAAGACCTACCCGACTTTAGAAAACCCCACCCCCCCCCCCCCCCCCCCCCCTATTTAATCAATTGACCAGGGCCGAATCAGGCTTTTTATCATTTTTGTGGGCATTTGAGCTATTGTTTGGACTAATTAAATTAAATTACATGCATTCCTTCCTCGGGCCGGGCCTGGCCGGGCCGGGCTTTCTATCACTTAATCCAAGCCCGGCCCATGAACACCCCTATGCTTGGCTAGTCAAAAAATAAATTTATTTCAGGTTGGTAACAAACAGAAAACTATCAATGATCGCCAGGTTCACCTCTCTTGGTCATTTACACAAACCCAGAGCCGAACTCTTCCATCCTGGCGCCACTTAACCTCTTTTGGCCACCACATTAGCCCGAGACTACTCTCCTCTAAATTCATCTTAATGTGGCCCAAATTCTCACTCCTACACCCTGCTGCTACTACCACAACCCTTCCATCACTCGCATCATAATGGCAGCAGTCCACAACCATTCATTCACCCAACCCATGGCTTTTGCAGAATCTAGATAAAAAGGCAAGTTTGCGCGATAAGACCTTGTATTGTATGAAAGGAGGATTCCAAACACAACCAGAATATCATCCTGTTCCAATTAGGAGCAATGTTTTCCACAAAACCAGAATAATAGAATATCATCCTGTTCCAATTAGGAGAAATGTTTTCCACAAAACCAGAAACCCTCTTATAAAGAGCTATAGGAAACCTGGTTAATCTAAACCATTGGATAATATTAGCATTAGATACTAGCCACTAAAGAAACTAAACTCTTTCTAAATAAGAGTTTAACAAGAATCATCTATCAACTTAAACTTAAAACCAAAAAGTGAATTTAACTAATAGAATAAGTCATCATCCCATCACCCATGGGACGTCCCAAGTCCAAATAGCATTCATTTGTGTCCCACACGGGGTATGGCTCCCACTTGCATTTGGTTCAAATCGTAGGCCATTTGTTACTTTAGTTTTTGTCGCTGTTCCAGCAACCAATACAAATGGGTCATTGTTGAAAATGATTGTCATTAACATGAAACTTTCTCTCTTATTTCCCATGCAAGTTCATCCTATATGCCATGTTTGGGAAGGCAATGAACAACATCAAGTTCCTTCCAATGCAAATGAAGATGAGAAAAATCAATCACATTACGAACATTAATACAAATAAAGAGAAGAAAGATGTTGAAAATTTTTAAGGGCCTGCCTGTTTCAAGTAATTGAATTCCTAGGAATTCTAGGACTTTGTGATTCTATAAGCGGTTAAAAATGACCATCAAATAAGCTCCTCATAAATGAAAATTGAATCAATGGAAGATGGAAAATGAATACCCAACCATCAACTTAGTAATTCAAACCCCGTGAAAGTCAAGGGCCCATCTACATTGCTACCTAACATCTTTCACCCCCGACTTCATATCCTTAAAACTAAATCTCATTAATTATACTTAGTGGAGCTCATTTGACCATGAATTCCAATGTACTTTATCATAGCAAACAGGTCCTACGCTGAATTAGTGGTGGAAAAATGAAGATTCTTCTTTTCCCAGTTAGTGTGTGAAGGCTGTGGGTAAATACAGGAAAGACGACATGAAGGAAATCTGACAGCACTCAGGTTCTGGAGAACATGGAGAACACCACATTTGATCTCCAAATGACCAGCACGGCCCATAGAGAACACTGTTTGACAAGGAGAAGGTCAACAAATCTATGGAAGATTGGAAGTTAATACAACTAAGCGATAGTGATGTGGAAGTCGGATCGAGATGCGAGGCGGGTGGATATAAAGATGGAAGATGGAGTGGGTAAGTAAGGGAAACCCTAAAAATCTTGGACTCACGCCAAACTCCCTTATCATAGGCGAGGAGAAGAGAGAACTCGGGAAACCGAAAAGCACTCCATTTTTCTTTTCATTAATCATTAATCTTCAACTGAATAGCCAAGGAGTATACATCACTTAAATAGGAGAAAACATAACCCTAGAACTAATCTAGACCATCCAAACACATTGATGGCCAGGTTTAAAGCATCTACTATAAAATCAGCTTAAAATATAAATAAAAACTCTAAATATGATAGAATATGTGTGTTGGGCCCAAGATGATGGTCGAAATGGATGGGCCTAGCATTGGGTGGTTGACTCATGGGGGACCATGGGCCTGCATCAAAACTCCCCTTTTAGGTGAGAACTTGACCTTGAGTTCTGTAGATGTCCTCCAGGATCGAAGACCCAACATACGAACTTCAAGTTTGCTGGTTGATCTTTGTTTTCTTCACATGACTTGGAGGCTTGGCTCGTCTTTTCCTCCACTTAGAAGGAGAATGGAGGCGCCAATTCTTATTTCTGAAAGTTGAATTGGATGTGAGATCTAACCATTAGATGCTTCAAATTTTGAATTTCTGTTGTCTGAATACAATCTCCAAGTAGGAATGGTCGATCCCCAAAGACGAAATCAATATAGGGAACCTCTCTGCTTAGATGGATGGGCTGGGCCCATTGGCTGGTCGACCGATGGGGAACCATGGGTCTGTCCTGCATCCAACAGGCTTTGTTGTTTAAAGAAGTGTTATGCCAGAGGGAGTAAAGGAAAGGCATGCCATGCCAAAGTTCGGAGATCGGCTACATAGAAGGATCCAATACACCTATCATAGAGTTTGATGAGGATCTTTCATAGATAAATCGCAGTAAGCAAGCATTATCTCTCATTGGACAAGAACATACTTGCCTAACAGAGTTCCTCTGAACAGGTTTCTTTATTGTTTAGGTGCAGGGAACACTTCAGATGTTTGGAACTATCAAATAACTTCTACCTAGTCACATTTGGTGATCAGAATGACCTGGTGAGAGCCTGATTGGGATCCCCTTGGAAGGTGGACACTCTATATCTGTGCAAACTGGGTTTCCAACTTTGGTCCAACTGATGCTTATATTGCCACCTCCTTTGTCTGGGTACATAATCCAGGCTTTCCCATAGAATACCAGTGTGAGGTACACATTAGACAGATTGTCAAACCTTTAGGCCAGTTTATTAAGTTAAACACCCTTACTAAATCTTGACGGACGTTGGGGCACAAAGCTGCGCCTGCAAGAGTGCAAGTAGAAATAGAATTGAGCAAGCAGCCATTACAAGGTGTAATGCTCCAACTTCCAGATGGATTGGGATATCAGAGACCCCAGTATGAAAACCTCCCAGACTTAATTTTAATTTGTTATAAGGTGAATATGAAGGATCAATGTTGCAAGTGCATGGATAATCTTGAATAGGTGGATAAGGTCCAGTTGGAAACTCAGGAAACTCCATCTCAGAAGCAATTATCTCCTGACTCCTGAGATTAGTGATATCAATCTATATAATATCCTACTAAACCTATTAAAATCAAATATATCTTTGCTTTGTTTCCTCTACCAATTCATTATAATTCTCCAAAATGCTCCTGTAATAATCTCTGCCTCAGAAATTTGTGTGAGCCAACATCAGAATAGTTTCCATTTCTCCTAAAATATCAATTTGGCCTAGTCAGATAAAGTAAGACAATAATTAAAAAGCACCCCATCACAAGTCCACAATTCTCATGAAGAATAATTAATGACAGAGATGCAAATGGACACATTACACAAAATTCATAACCATTTGAGACTTGAAAGGGAAGAAAATCACATACAAATGATTGCACCAAACACCCATTTTTTGTGTGATCTTTTCTCAACAACCAACATCAAAACAGATACATTCAAAAACTATTAATAAAGCATCAATTCTACAGCAACAAAACATCAAAAACATCCAAAAATAGCAACTTTATATCAAAAGAAGGGAAAAGAAGGCAAAAAACCTCATTTTTATCAGAGATCATCTTCCTTCCTGACATATAACCCAACATCAACCTGATTGAGAACAACAATGGCATTCGGATCAAGCTTGCGGCAGTCCTGCGTCGACTTGGCGGCGATGCCGAAGCCGAGTGGGAGATCGGACATTGAGAAGACTACAACGCCATCTCCGGCGGAGACGTTGTCGGTGATGCGGGCGAGGCCGCTCTTGAGGACGTGGTTGCCGTAGAGGAAGGACATCTCGGAGGTGGGTTTGAGCCAGACCTTGTGGCGGGCGTGGGCGGCGAGAAGGTCAAGGGCGTGGACGGTGAGATGGAACTTGCCGCCGTGGGTGAACTTGCCGACGGAGGTCCCGAGGGAGAGGAGGCGGTCGCGGGAGATGTTGGTGGCGCGGCGGACGAGGGCGTCGCTGACGTAGAAGACGCGGTTCTTGTGGAGGCGGAAGCAGTAGCGGCCGGGGGTGGGGTCGGGGCCCTCGTGGGAGGGGCGGTCCACCAGGTGTTTGAGGTTGTTTCCGACGAATTTGAAGAGCTTTTCGAAGACGGCCGTCGTCTCCGCCTCGTCTAGCGGCCTCATTTTGGGTCTGCTTGGGGTTTTGGAGAGGTGGGGTTTCTAGGGTTTTAGGAGGAGAGACTTGTCTTAAACCCTACTTTACTTCACGAGCACACTGCATAGTTTGTACATGTAGTCCTGCTGGTGGGGCCCACTTGAATGTGGGAATATAAATGGAAAGGTCACTATATTAGCTGAGGGGTGTGAGAAAAAAATTAGTCTCATCCAATTATCCTAACCTGATTTAACATGAAATTTTATTTTTCTTTTTTAGATTTAATCAAATGGCGAGCAAAGGTTTGAGAGCATAAAAATTGGATATAAATTGAATGGAATGTGAAAGAAGTCACATTGATCAAAAGTAGGCCAAAGTGAGCTCCATATGGAGTTTGTAGGAGAAAATTATCTTTTTAAAAATAAAATTAACCTAAAAATTTTATTTTCATTGAAGGATTTTCTACCGTGAAAATAAGCGCAAATAAATTTAAGAAAAGTAAATTTTTGGATCTCTAGAAAAAAATAAAAGAAAAGTGGTTATGACAAGCCAAATTTAAGAATACATTTAAGGTTTATTGATCCAATTATCATCTTGAAACCATCGAAGAAGACGGTGAAGAAAAGTTGCATAAAGTTGAAGATATCATCAACTGGGTAGTTTCATAATATATATAAATAATTATAAAATCATTTAATCAAAGTTTAAGCTTTATTTATTTATAAAAAGGTCAAAATGGAATATTGCCTACCTTTCTTTAACTACGAGATGGGTTTGAAAAGATTTAGAAAATAGATGGATGCTTAACTTTTACAAGTAATCAATTTGAATATGGACCCACAAGTAAATAATGTTTTTTAGAGGTGAATAATGTGACAATGGGCTAGAGTCCAATTTGTGTGATATTTTCCACGAGAGCTTTGTTCTAGTGAGAACTGTTCTTAGTGACTCACCGTGAGGAATTTTTGTGGAGCCCATTTGTAGATCCCATAAAAGGATTGGATTAGAGGGGATGGAAAGATCTATATGGAGTGACCCCAAATATCAAGTTTGACCCCAATCTCATGCCCCTAACCCCTTCATCCGTGGCCTACGAGTTTAATGGCTTCATAATTTATATAAATTTCAACCATTCATTCAACGATCCAATCCATTTGGATGGATGCCAAAACTCGGGATTACTGACTATCAAGGGGGTTCCTCTTTATGCACGGTTTGGATTGGTTGTTAGGTAGGCCCACCTGAATATTTTATTTTCCACAATACCAATATAAGGTTGAATCCTAATTTCAATTTATCTCAATTTAGAAATGATGTCCGCCAATGGATTTGTAATACCAACATTAGTAGCTTTATCAATGGACACCATATTATCTTTTATGCTATTTAAATTTAGGGGGTTTTGGCGGTAGGTCCCTCATCATTTCCATTTAAAGCTTAAGGACCACTGACTTTTTTCGTAGCGGCGGAAGTCCTTTCATGAAAACGACCTACTGAAAAAGACAAAAACGCCCCCGGACACGTCAGCATCAGGTATAGCTTCGTTTAAAACAGCTTCAAAACAATTCAGCGAAGCATAAACGATTCATCAGAAACCGAAATCGAAAGCGAAATCAAAAGCGAAGACGAAGACGAAAAACCTAGAAGCAAAATCAACTAATTGAAGACCTCGATCATCTGATTTGTCTTCACTTTAAGGTCAGATAAAATGCTTCTTCCATTCCAAAAACGAAGACGTAAAAGATAATTTCATCTGAAAAAAAAACTAAGAACCTAACAGGGTCTTTGATTTCGTTCTTCTCTGATTTTATCTATGCTTTATACTCAACTCTATGTAGATAATGGCTAGAACAAAGTCCTCGATTACCTCAAGTCAAGGCAAAAAGCAAGTGAAAGATCAAGAGAAAAGGAAAGCAAAAGTGCAACCAAAGCAAGAGCAAGGTCAATCATCAAACAGAGAGGGTTTCCTGAGTTTAAAAATCATTTTATCTGACTTTTAACTGAGTTGTCTTAGTCTGATATCAACTAAAAATGACTTTAAATGATTTTATCTGTACAATACATGATTTTATCTGAATTTTAATTGCTATCAATGACGGTTAAACAGGGTTAGGGTTCCAAGCGAAAATATCTGACTGTAACACGATTTGCTCTGATTTTCTTCTGAATGTATCTGAGATTCTTATAAAATGCTATGAGAATAATTTGAAATGTATTAAACTTGGTTTTCAAAGAGATTATCTGTGTTTTAGGTCAATTTATCTGAGTTTTTTCATAGGTTATCTGTCTTTGGAATGAAGTTATCTGACTTATATCTCTCTATCTGTATGACATTATCTGTGTTTAGGTCAATTTATCTGAGTTTTTGTATAGGTTATCTGACTTATCAATGAAGTTATCTGACTTATCTCTCTATCTGTATGAGATTATCTGTGTTTTAGGTCAATTTATCTGAGTTTTTTCATAGGTTATCTGTCTTTGGAATGAAGTTATCTGACTTATATCTCTCTATCTGTATGACATTATCTGTGTTTAGGTCAATTTATCTGAGTTTTTGTATAGGTTATCTGACTTATCAATGAAGTTATCTGACTTATCTCTCTATCTGTATGAGATTATCTGTGTTTTAGGTCAATTTATCTGAGTTTTTTCATAGGTTATCTGTCTTTGGAATGAAGTTATCTGACTTATATCTCTCTATCTGTATGACATTATCTGTGTTTAGGTCAATTTATCTGAGTTTTTGTATAGGTTATCTGACTTATCAATGAAGTTATCTGACTTATCTCTCTATCTGTATGAGATTATCTGTGTTTTAGGTCAATTTATCTGAGTTTTTTCATAGGTTATCTGTCTTTTCAATGAAGTTATCTGACTTATATCTCTCTATCTGTATGACATTATCTGTGTTTAGGTCAATTTATCTGAGTTTTTGTATAGGTTATCTGACTTATCAATGAAGTTATCTGACTTATCTCTCTATCTGTATGAGATTATCTGTGTTTTAGGTCAATTTATCTGAGTTTTTTCATAGGTTATCTGTCTTTTGAATGAAGTTATCTGACTTATATCTCTCTATCTGTATGACATTATCTGTGTTTAGGTCAATTTATCTGATTTTTTGTATAGGTTATCTGACTTATCAATGAAGTTATCTGACTTATCTCTCTATCTGTATGAGATTATCTGTGTTTTAGGTCAATTTATCTAAGTTTTTTCATAGGTTATCTGTCTTTTGAATGAAGTTATCTGACTTATATCTCTCTATCTGTATGACATTATCTGTGTTTAGGTCAATTTATCTGAGTTTTTGTATAGGTTATCTGACTTATCAATGAAGTTATTTGACTTATCTCTCTATCTGTATGAGATTATCTGTGTTTTAGGTCAATTTATCTGACTTTTTATATAGGTTATCTGTCTTTGGAATGAAGTTATCTGACTTATCTATGTATCTGTATGAGATTATCTGTATTTTAGGTCATTTTATCTGAGTTTTTGTATAGGTTATCTAACTTAGCAATGAAGTTATCTGACTTATCTCTCTATCTGTATGAGATTATCTGTGTTTTAGGTCAATTTATCTGACTTTTTATATAGGTTATCTGTCTTTGGGATGAAGTTATCTGACTTATCTATGTATCTGTATGAGATTATCTGTATTTTAGGTCAATTTATCTGAGTTTGCTGTCAATTAATCTGAGTGTGACTTGTATTTATCTGAATTTGAAATTAATTTATCTAAGCTTTCTGTGCATTTATATAAATTTGATATTAATTTTTTTTAAACTTTGATGAGAGTTTATATGAATTTAGGTTTGGTTTGAATAGATTTGGATTGATTTATATTAATAATCTTGTATTAAATTATCTGTGTACATGTACACCAACAGCTGAAAGCAATCAAAATATAAAGAATTACACAAAGCAGAATAACCAAGCAAAGCCACACTGGCAATTTAGATCAAACTTGGTATCAATAGTGAGACTATTTGACAGCATCAAAACGAGTATAACCACTGCACATAAAGCTGAGTTGAAGAACACACCTTTCTGGTTTCTTATAAATTCCATATTGAACCAAAAAGTTACAGAGAAGAGATGCAGAAAATATGATAAAGACATCATGCAAATTCTAAACACATACAACAGCGAAGAAGGAAAATTCAAAATTGGAAGTCAGTATGTGTCGTTCACATCAGAAGACATCTCTCTAATATTTGGAATACCCCATGGATCTAAGACATTAGATTTGAAATATGCAAAGAAGAAACAATCGGAATTCATAGAAAGAAGATTCTCAAACATTCCAAGGGTATCAGCGCCAAAAATAAAGGAACGGCTGGATATTGCACTCAATGGAGCAACTGAAGTTGATGTGGCCGATGTGTCAAGACTAATATGCCTTTACATACTTGTGACGTTGTTTTTTTCAACACATGGCAATTCAATAGGATGGCCATACGTCATTTATGTTGAGAATTATGTTGAAATGAAAAATTATGCATGGACAGAAGAGATAACAAAGTTTCTCATGCAATCAGTTCACAACAGAAATGATGGTTCAGATAAAGTAATTGGCTGTCTATTTGCACTACCGGTAAGATAAACAAACATCCTTTTTACATCTATAATTTTACAACTTACCAATTTATTTATAAATTAAAATTGACTATGTTATTGTGTCTTCATTTGAACAGTATTGGTTATGCGAACACACGTCGTTGTTGGAGCCATTCAAACCTAGTGAATTCCCTAGATTGTTGAAGTGGGATCTTAAGGGCTTAAACAACACACTGCATAAAAATTCGCTGAATACATTACATAGCAAACAGGTAATTTTATCTGAATTTTTTTGAACACGTAATGCTATATAACAGATAGTATAGATACATTTATCTGAAATTTATATGCCTTGTTGTTATAAATTAACAGTGTCTCACACTTCAGGTAATTGTTGGTAAATTGGAGAGGACATTGCATGAAAAGAAATGCTTCCTGACATATGGGAATAGAAGCAGTGTTGATGATAATCAAATAACTAATAAGGAAGCTGAAACAGAGAACAAAGACATTGTCGAAAGAGTACAAGAAGGACATGAGCAGTATATTCCTGGCCTTAATGATGATGTTGAGATTACTAAAGCAATTGAGCAGTCAGGATCAAGAGAACATGACCCAAGCCAATTTCATCTGGCCCAAACAACAGAAACGTTGTTAATTTCTGAATTAGAAGAACAAAGAGAAAAGGAAGGGCAAGAAGAAATGGCTAGGACTGAAGAAAGAGTTGAGTTTCTCACATTATCTTCAGAGTGGGAACAGTATGAAGAAATAAAAGGAAAAACAGATAAAGTTGCAGAGAATGTTGTAAGTGACATAATTGGAAGCACAAGTGAATCATTCATTGGAGTACCAGCAACAAAGCTATCTGAATCTGAAGGAGGCAATACTAAGAAACAAGACTCCCAAGCTCAACTTGACAAAATCATAGTTGAATTGAAAATAGCAAGAGAGGAAAATTGTAATCTACAAAATGAAAGCATGGAATTGGGAAAAAGGCTAAGCAGCTTGGCCAAAGAAAGAGATGATGCGGTTTCTTTAACCAAGAAGGTCACAACTGAAAATGCTGATCTAGAAAAAGAGAACAACGACCTCAAAAGCAAGCTCGAGAATTCATCTCTTGTAGTCAACTCCCTTACTGAACAACTAAAGCAACTGCAGCAGCTATCAGAGCGAAATTCTTCAAGAGCTGCACATGCAGAAGAGGAATTAAAGGCATTGAAATATAAACTTGCAATAACTGAGGCAACAAATCTTGAATTAGAAAACAAGTTAAAAGAAGCTACACTTCTTTATGCAAGCACAGAGATAAATTTGGCTGAAAAGAGTTTGGAAAAAATATATCTTCCAACAGCAAAACAAATGATGGGGGATCAGCCTCCTCAGCCAACAAACAAAAGTAAAACTGAAAAGGTATTTCAAACTATTCAAATGAATTTATCTGAGCCTTAAATGATTTTACATAGGTCTGGTAAGATTTTATTTAATTTTGATACGAATTTATCTGAGATTGACATGAATTTATCTGAGATTGATATGAATTTGTGGCTTATATTTCAATTTATCTGAGTTTGGTAATGAATTTATCTGAGTTTCCTATTAGGTTTTGGGTCTGTTTAATAAAAATTTATCTGACTATTGTATGATTCTATCTGAGCTTCAATCAATTCAATATGAATATTTAAATGGTGCATTACATATAAGGTACCAGAACCATCATCAATGGTCAAAAGAGTAAAGAAGCGACGACAAGCAGCAGCAAAAAATATTGCAGAGCCAGAACAGAAGAAGGCTAAGAAGCAAAAGAATGTACCAAGAGATAAAATGGTTGCTTGCTCAAAGGACATTATTGACATAAATGGGCAAATACAGCACAAAGCTAAGAGTAAATCAGAGAAGAAGAAACCATTTAAGCTTCCAAAAAACCCAATCACCAAACTGTTGACTGAAGCTGACAAGAAGAAGTTAAAGCTCATATATGACACAGAAGGATATAAGTAAGTTGACATCATAAATTACTCTGGCAAGTCATCAATAACATTATAAACATAAACTAATAACATTTCACATGTACAATTACAGTGCAACAGTTTGGGGCGGAGAAAGTGAAAACAATGTATTGTATGAGGACATAATTGCAATCCTATTTGGCGCTGATATATCAAGCAGTGTAAGAAACCTACTACAACAATATCGTATATTTATTGAATGTTTAAATAACATGTGTTTTATAACATACATAACCTGATGTATCTGTAATCCATCAGGTAATTGATAGTTATACACAGATGCTGTACAAAGAGCAAACAGACCTTGAAAATGAACTCAAGATATTGGGAAAGGAGGGTCTGGAGGAGGATGAAAAATAATATTTCATCAGTAGCCTTTGCTGGGTAACACAAATAACTTTTTTGCCATGTCTGTAATGGAATTCATTAAATGACATTAATACTCTTAAATTCCATACTTGTGCAGACAATGCTCACTGCTGAAAACAAAATATGAGAGAAACCATCCTCAATCATCAAATCTCACCATACAAAATGCAGAATCATAGATATGTCCACTTTCCAATGAACTCTAATGGAAAGAACAAAGATGCAACACCATTCCATTGGACTCTGTTACTACTTGATCGAAAACAAGGCCAGTGGATGCACTACAACTCCATGAGGCTAAGGGAGAAAAATGCAATTGATCACTACTTCAAGGATGCCGAATTGTTGGTACATGTCATTCACTTTAACTTCCTTTGAATCGTGGTTGACACAAGTTGTTTATATGTGGCTAATCAAAATGATGTGATCACAGAAACAGTATGTAGAAAGTTACAACTACGTCAATATTGAGGAAACGCACCATATAATGAGCCATTGATCAGCATAGAAGGAGCACCACAGCAAAAAGACGGATCGTAAGTATTGTAACAGGAACCCAGATTACACAAAAAAAAAAAAAAACATAGACAACCAAACAATATGAATAACTGACAATACCATGTCACATTGCAGGCTTGATTGTGGCATCATCGTGTGCTACCTCATGGCTCAAATCTCTCGTTGCAAACCAATTAACAACAAGTTGGCACAAAGCGTCATAAACAGCTTTAGAGCAGAATTAGCAGTCAAGTTCTTGCATGATGAGCCCCGTACTTGGACAATAGAAGACTTTCAAGCCAAAATGTTCGCATCATAAAGGAAAAGACCGACAAACATCATGGACTTGTTTTGGATTTTCATTTTTTTGGTTCAAATTGATAATTGTAAGATGTTGGAATCAGCATTAAATGAAAACTGACAAACAGCAAGGGGTTCTCTTTTTGATTTTTTGTTTTTTTTGTTCACAAGGAAAACTTTAAGAATGACAAACAGTAGGGGATTTTTTTGTTTTTTCTTTGGATACAAATATAAGATGTTAGAAAGATGTTTGTAAATGTAAATACGCTTATCAATTATATATATCAAGTCATTTTCTTACATGTTGTCATTGGTTTACGTTTGTTACGAATTCATAAAATTTAACTATAACTTTCATATAGCTAAATTTATCTGTCTTTTCAAAGAAACTCATGCAAATTTATCTTCCTTTTGAACGAAACTCGGATAAATTTATCTGAGTTTAAATAAAAATCAGTGAAATTAATCTGAGTTTTGAATGAAAGTTTGATAAATTTATCTGTTATTGCATTGGAAGTCAACTAAAATCCATGTAAAATTCGTTACAAAAAGGAAATATAATATCAATATTTCAAAGAAACACTTATACTTCGCAGTTTTATTCAACTGAGAAAATCCAAATTGATCTCTATACATGTTGGCAGTCACACATTATCGTCACCAAATTATAAAAAATGACAAATTCAAACTAATGTCAATGGCAACTCAATAGGCTCCTTGCAGGACTTTTTATTATGACTCTCAATCCGCCCGCATCGTCCACATTTTATTTTCCTTGTCATCTCACCTCTTGACAAGATCCTCTTCTTCTTTGGCCTTCCGGGTTGACGCCTCATAACAGGGGGCAGAATCACAGCTTCTGCAATTGTTGTCTCTGGCTTGCCTACAGTTGGGATTGGAATTATAGATTCAGAGTATGCATCTCTGTATGTCTCTATGTGAAAATACCGATCCACATAAAGGTTTAAATCCTTTCCACACTTTTGAATAGCAGCACATGCATGGGCACACGGGAAGCCATTAATCTGCCATTGATAGCAAGAACATATGCGATTGTAAATATCAACAGTGACCGACGGGTACGAATGAACATAAAAAATAGTGTCGCTTGACCGCCTAACGCTCCATGGCCTACCAAGCTTGATAGAAGCCTCCAACCTCTTATCCATGTCTGGACAAATGACTCCCTTCCATAAGCTAGACATTTCCCTCCTATTGGCCATCTGCTCCATTATCTGAACCCTTATCATGTCAACCATCTTCGTAATGGGCAGGTGACGCGCTTCTCTAATCCATGAGTTGAAAGACTCTGAAGCATTGGAGCACATCTCACCATACCGATGGCCCTTAAAATAAGCATTGCTCCACCTATCATGACAAAGTCCGGAAAGAAATCTGTCAACATTCGAACCACCTTCATGTCTAAATACCTGCAACTTTGCATGGAATATAGGTACAGTGGGGGAATAGGCACATTCACGTAGCAACAAAACCATCCTTTCTCTAAATTCATTTGTGTAACCTCCTGAGAACTTTTCTCTCAAATTTGCTTTCAAATGTTGGAGGCAGAAAGCATGATGAGCAAATGGAAACACATGTGCATCACCATCCACAAGACCAGCATTCCTGTCAGAAACAAAAGTGATTGGGCGGTCATATGCAACTACTTTCCTCAAATTCCGCAAGAACCATTTTCAATTTTCCTCAGTCTCTGAGTCTACCACCGCAAAGGCAAGAGAAAATAGACCTACCACATTCAAGAAACCACTTATTATCAAATTAAGCAACAAGCTTAACTATGCACTGAAATAAAAATAGATAATATAAACATTATTTAATCTACAAGATGACACTTTACCTTGATTACCATCCTTCCCTGTTGCTGCCAACAAATTTCCCTTGTACCTGCCCTTCAAAAATGTCCCATCTAGAAACAACAGCGGGCGAACATAATTAAATCCACGAATTGAAGCATTGAAGGAAACAAACAAACGCTTGAAGCACATGGTGGATTCATCGTAATCTAAAACAAACAAACTGCCTGGATTTGTCTCCATAGCAACATTAATGTACCAGCGAAGATGGTCAAAAGAAAGCGATGTATCACCAAACAGCTTATTCCTTGCCCTTTCAACCCCCCACCATGCATGATGGTATGTAATGGTGAGCCCATAGTTTACATGAAAATAATGCACAACATCAATGGGTCTGGTCATTGGTTTCTCTCGAATATGATCCATCATTAAATCACAAACAATTTCAGAGCTAATCCGGCTACTCTTAGATGTACGAACTGTTGCTCCACGTGTATGCTCATTATCAAATGACCTTACACAAAAAAAACCACTAGACTTCTCAATCGATGCATGAACACGCCACATGCAATCCTGGGTTTTACGATGAGAGCATTCAGCTGTGATCCTTACTTTATCATTCTTGACATACACAAACTCAAATCCCAACTCAATCGAATATTTGCACAGCACATTCCTAAATTCAGAAGCCCCACCCTCAAACCTCTGTCCAACATGACTGATACCATTCATCCAATCTGAAGAAAGAAGAAACTTCTCCCTATGTGAACAAAACTGTGGAAGCAAATCTGTCTCTACATCTGTAGCATCATATTCCACTACTGCCATTCTGTCTTCACAAAGATCATCCATATTATCCTCATTGTCCTCATTACCATATTCAGATAATTTTGATACAAAGACATCAACTCGATCCAATCCCAATGAAACTGCCAACATAGACATGCTCAACAAGTCTCTGTCATTGTCAAGCATACACTTTGGATGCCCAGGCAATGCATATGTGAAACACACATTGTTGGGCAATAAAGACTTCCACTTGCAACAAATTTGATTAACCAAATCATCCATTCTCATACTATCAGTCAAAATTACAACATTGGTGAACATACCAAGCTTGCAAAGAAGCATAATTGGTTTTGCCATTTCAAACACTGCATACGAAAAATAAAAATAAAATAAAAAAACATGAACATTTGTAGCTGAAATACTATATTACTTTAACAACAGTCTATATAAATTTCGTGTCATTTTATCTGTAATTGATACGAATTTATCTGATACAAGTTTATCTAACACAGATGACTTTAACTAATTTTGTAATGATTTTATCTGTTTATAGAATCAATTAAACTGGATTTGAAATAAATTTATCTCACTTTATCATCAATTTATCTGAATTTGATGTTCCTTATTTGTGAGTGGTATGAATTCATCAGAGTTTGAAGTGAATTTAACTGACTTTTAGAATGGATTTATATGAGTTTAAAATAAATTTATCTGACTTTCGCATCAAATTATCTGAATTTGCTGTTACTTATCTCTAATTGATATGAATTCATCAGATTTTGGATTGAATTTATCTCACTTTTAGAATGGATTTGTACAAGTTTGAAATAAATTTATCTCACTTTCGCATAATTTATCTGAATTTCGTACTCCTTATATGTGATTGGTATGAATTCATCAGAGTTTAGAGTAAATTTATCTGACTTTTACAATGGATTTATATAAGTTTACAATAACATGAATTTATCTATGTTTGATTTCAATCACATCTAGAACGAACTACTGATAATATAACAATTCATTTCAGAAAACAAGATTAAAACATCTTCTTAAACTAAAATAGATCAAAACATTCATCCATACCTCAAGAAATTAATTCAAGTGATCAAATCCGAGTTTACTTTTATTCAGATCTAAACAGAATTACTGAGAAAAAAGAAGAAATATTTTCAGAAATAAATATTATAACAACTAATTACATTAAAATTCGGATCAAAACATTAATCATTACTTCAAGAATTTCACTGAAATGATGAATTTTGAGTTTGCTCAATCAGATCTACAAATTCATATTAAGAAGAAATGAGCTCTGTAACAACGTCAGAAGAAGAAGAAGAAGAAGAAGAAGAAGAACAAAAGGATACTCACGCACTACCAATCACCTGTCCTAGAAACTGAGAAATTCTAGCGAAACTCCATTAATCGTCATTCCCTCCAAATCAAACTTTGAAATTTGATCCAGAACTAATCTTGCGACATTTAAATTCGCCAGTAAGCACGGAAAGACGATGACGTCGATCTATAAACCAGGATTACATGTACATGACACCTATGCAAACAGTTATCAAGGGCAAATCAGTCATAAAAAAGTATGACGTGTCAAGCTAAGGGACCACCGCCCAAAGTAATTCCATGCGCAAGGGACTTTAGGCCATAAACAGAAACACTGTGTACTGGAGACTTTATAGCCCAATAATTAGGGACCTCTCGCTAATTTACCCTTAAATTTATGAGGGTGCCACATTAATTTTCGTGGGTCCTGCTTCGGTACCAGCAACTTACCAATCTGTTCTTAATGGAAAAATGTCATATTTAAATTTCTCATAAGATTTGTATCTCAATAAAATTTATATAGGAAATATCCTATTCTACATTTTTTATACAATTTAAAATTTTTTTGTACATTTTCTTATTATGAATTATATTGCAGGGGCATGCTTTGCCTCCAATTGGATATATATATATATATATATATATGAAAGTTGTTATATTATATTCATTACATGTGTATTTACTTCTAATTTTGACCATCTCAATGTAATTCACACTGAAGGATATAATTATATTAAGTTTTTAATAAATTATTAATACTTTTTAAAATATTTAATATAAAAATTAGAATGCCATCAATTGTGACCCGGGTTTCTTACTCTTATTTATTGAATTATGCATAAGTCGTGAACTAGTACTTATTTGCTTGATTGAATATTAAAATATCACTCACCCATCATTATTTTGCGAATATGTCCATTTCTTTGATTAGAATTCCCAGAAGAACTTAATCAATTACTAGCACACTAATCCGTGCTTAGCATGGTCATGTCCATGCTTAGCACAATAATCTGGAAATTCTAATAAAAGAAATAGCACAATAATCCGTGCTTAGCATGGTCATGTCCATATAACTCAAATTGAATATTCATACGCCGCAAATTAATGTATACACTATATATACAAAAAAAGATATATAAAAAAAGACTTAATAATTAATGATTGTATAAATTTAATATTTATAATTTCATACGGTTTTAATTTATAAGCCTTTACTTAACTAGTGTCATGATTTATTGTGGAATTCTCATTTTATCCGAAAAAAATACTTAAATTCTTTTTAAGAAATTATAGAAAAAAAATAAAAGAATATGAAAGTACTATTTTTGACAAAATGAGAGGATGTGCAGTAAAAGGGGAATAAGAGAAGTGAGTTACAAAGGCAATCGCATAATATAGAAAAAAGTGAGTTCTTGCATAATAAGGAAAATAAGAAAAGTGGAGAACTTGAGTACTTGGACACTCAAAGTGGAGTAAAATGCTTAGATGGGAGTTGATAACTGAGTATTTGTAAGGGATAACTTACCGAGATAAAAGTTGCATAAAATATGGAGATAGAAGTGTAATGGTTCAAGATAGTGGAGATAATCGTCATACAAAATTACACAATATAGTCAAATTCAAGCCAAAACTCTTGCTTTAATATATTATAATTGTGAAATTTTCATGAGTTTCTAAAACATTTGAGTTTCAAGGGTTTTGCGATGTTCTAAGTTGAGACTCACGTACACAATTGAATTTCTGTCAATTTCCAATTTAAATGACAAAAAAACTTTTTAAAAAGCAAAAAATAAGAATTTAAATTAATTTTTGGGATCGGATTCTTACAAACTCATTTTTACAATTGATTTCTCAATTGTGATTTTAATTTTTACCCTATTTATTAAGTTTGATTTTAACTCCAATTTTAGTTTTGATATTATTTAATTTTGACTTGACATTGGAGCCAAAGAACAATAATTCGAATTTTATATGGGTTAAAAAAACATAGATATAAGGACTTGAACTCACAACCTCTCACTTCTTAAAACTTTTGAAAACATATTATATCCATTACACCTCAATCTGTGGAAAATCCCTATTTATGTGGAATCTTTTATGCATGAGATAAGAAATACGAACTGACCTCCCATCCAAAAAGGCATTTATGCAAAAGAGGAACCCATGTTTCATGTTCCACAACATCATACAAACAAGTCCTCAGTGGATGATATCCCTTAAGGGTTTGTTTGTTTGCATTAAAATACGTAGGGTTTGAATACAAAGGATTCGTGCTATTAGTAGCTAAAATTTAAGATCAAATGCTAATTTTAAAAAACGAGCATCGAATACTCTTTCTTATTAGGTAGATAGAATCAAAAGAAGATTAAAAATGAGTGAATAGGGTGACTAGCACAACAACCTGTGCCAAGCACGAGAATGTTCACCAATAACTGAAAAATATATTTACTAATTTATTAAGAAAAACTAAAATTACACAAAATCAATCATCAAATACTCATAACAATGATTTGGCAGTTATGATTTGACAGGGATAGAAATGAAGTTTTTGTAGAAAAGTGAAAAGTGGGAAGAAGATGTATGATTTGACAGGGATAGAAATGAAGTTTTTGTAGAAAAGTGAAAAGTGGGAAGAAGAGGTGGTTACATGAAGTGGATAATGGTTACATATTAGAAGTGGCGAGTTGTAACTTCCAGCCAAAATCATAAGTCATGGTCAAAATCACATTAAAAACACTTTAGCTTAATATAGTATCATGGCCGATATGAGGGCACCATCATTATGGGTATGGGGACGGTCTCCACTATTGGACTTGGAGCCACCTTTAAAACTCGCATAAAAATCTTGAGTTTGCCTTTAAAACCAATATCATCATTCCGGCTTCACCTCCAAAACTCGTATGAAAACCCCTTGCTTGTCCACAAAATCCAACTACTTGTTTGGGTCCACCATTTTCAAATGAAAACCGTGGGTTTGCCACTGAATTAGTTGGTATATTCATTTTTCATCTTCTTTTTATTTTATTTCTCTAAGAGGAAAGGTTATTGGATGCTCAATTTCAAAACTTGCATTTGATTTTCATTTTTAACTACTTATAGTATTCAATTCATATATATTATAATGCAAATAAATAAATCCTAAGTTTCTTTTTCTTGAATCTAAAGAATTGGACTCAAAACTATTTGATCTTGCTTACTGAATTTACAAAGATTGAGTGCTTGAGGTGCTTACTGACTTTTCACTGATTAAATATTGTCAATAGTAGCTTGTTGTTCCTTTGTTTCAATACCTTAATCTATTCTTGCAAGATGAGTTTGTACCAAGTGTTTTCCCCTACAGATTGAACCATTTTCTTTTTATTAGTATATGTGAAATAATAAAATGACAGATAATATTACACAAAAAAATATTGATGCTATACTAGATCAACACTGTTATATACCAAGTAATAAAATACATAATAAGTAACAATAACATATTTTGTGCTTGATTTGATTCTAGATTCCAGCCTCTGATTGTGGTTGTGTTGAATTTGAGTATGGTCTCATGTAGACCTACACTCAAGTGACTCAACCCAACCATAATGTTTATACTTTCACAACCTTTTATTGAACCTCGGACAAAGCATTCTATACAGCTTCACTTTATTTGGATGACTTGACATTTGCTATATCTAAACATGTAATATAAATGCACAGGGGAGCTAGCTAACTCTCCAAATAGTGATCTTGATACAGTTCTATTTGAGGACGTATTGATATTATTTTTACTAACATATTGAGGATTTGGTAGAAATAGTTAGCTAAGAAAACTTAATAACTTGGTGCCCTCTACGGCCTTGCTGTTGCCGTCTATAATTTTGCCTGTGGGCCACCTTCTAGCCTATAACTTAACCAAATTTTGTTGATCACCACACATGTGCCAACCAATCTCTGAAGGCACAAGAATCCCTGTGCTCCTGGGGAACATGCTTATGTTATCTAAATATCTCAGGAAAAACCAGGGGCGGAATGCGTCTGGACTGACTGAAAATGAGTCAGATTCCATGTGAATGTCTCACCCTTCCCTTGAGTAGGGTACATGCAACTCCACTGTAGGGCCCACTTATTGATGCTCCGGAGATTCTAAAATAAATGCCTCAACATTGTCAAATTTCACCGCACTTAGAGTTTGGTCCCATTATAAGATTGAACACCCGAGTGACTGATAATGTTATTAATGCATATAATTAACCACACATAATATTGTGCCAATCACATAATTAGTCTTGTAGTCAATCTCTAAATGAGACCAGCTCTTACTAAAGAAAAATTTATGGTTATACAATTGGAGGAGATTATATTCATTTTAAATTGTTTGGATCATCAATAGGTGGCCTCCATAGATGAGTACCACACGGAGATACTCGGGGATATGAGCTCGACTGAAAATGTTAAGACCCAACAGTGGGACTAACTTTTTAAAATTCTGAATGGTTCAAAATATCCTATAATATTAACTTGGCTCTGTGTAATAAACTATAAATATATTAATAAAAATAATTATATATTTTAATAAATGCTCATGATGGGCAAACTCTTTTTTAAATAAAAATAATCAATATTATAAAAGAAGAGTACATTTATTTTGAACGGTTTTGACTTTTTAATAAGTCGATTTAATGTGGAGACTTTCTCATCATCCTTTTTAGGCTAGTTTGGCACTTTTTAACATATTAAAAGTCAAATATAGTCTTTATTTTTCAGACAAGATGTCACATCAAAATCAATTTAATTCAAAACTCTCTCAATCTTTTAAAAAAAAAAAAACCACCTTTATTCACTAAAATACAAGAAAATCCACTTTTTCATATAAAAAATTAAATTTTTTTATAATAAATAATTAAAAATAAAAAAAAATTATAGTCCACTTTTATTTTATTCTTTCTTGAACTTTACTTACAGTTGATACAGTTACCAAACAGGCCCGAGGATTGGAACATCTATTGTACATCAAAATCATTCAGTTAGTAGGCCCACTGCGAAATGATCAGACATACAGACCTGTCTAATGAACCCATCAGCAAATGGAAATTGAAATGGAATGAATGCGGTTCAAACATGACAAAGATGTCAATTAACCTGGCAGCAAACCAGATATTGTGAATGGAATCTATGACAAGTGGACCCACTAATTGGGCCCCCTTGATCTAGGTACACTGACACGCATGTGCAGTAATCACCACAGAAAGTGTACCAATTGGATCTACTCAGCTGGAGTATCAAATAAAATATTTTTCTTCATTAGCTGCACAAGATGCCATAGAGAGGATGGTAAGACATCAAGGGTCGGTGGCAAGAACTACTACCTTTTTTCTCAATTCATCCCTTCTAAGGAACCAACTCTGTTATGGTTGTTGTCATCATCATCAACAGAAATTGAAGTCTCTGGTACCCAAGGAACTTATTCAACATTTTCTTTGGATAGTTCTCTTCTTCTTTTTTTCTGAAATTACATCATGTTTAAAAGGCGTTGACTTTGATTGGATCAATTGGTTTCCTTCTGTTTTCTAAACTGGGATTGTGTAATGTTGGGTTTTATCCAGCTCATGATTTGTTTATGCTGGATATTCCTTTTCTCTGGTACCAAAGAAGAGGGATATTCCTTTTCTTATCAATAAATGATGAGATGTTGGGAGATGATGGATGTTTTGGAGGGTCATTTGTGTTAGGCAAAGTACATTGAATTTTCTTTGATTGCCAGGTTTTGAATTGGAAAATGAATCTATACACTTTCTCTTTATTTCTTTTTATAATTTTTGAGGGTGTTCATGGTACTGATGGGAATGGAAGAAGACCCATGTTTTGATTCATGAGAGTTGGGTTCTGAAAATATGAAGATTCTCATATGCTGAAATGGGTTTTTCTTTGATGGGAACTGGGCTCTCTGCAGATCCTGTAATGTTGAAATGGGTTTTTCTGTGAGGTTTTGTGTTTGGTGGTTTTCACTTCTAATGTCAGTTTGGATTGTTCAGAGGTCGATTTAGGAATAGATTGTTTCATCAACATTGTATTGAGTAATTCCATCTTTTGTATCTGCATTATTTTGGATTATGATTTTTGTGTCCCCATGGTGCCAGGGTTGTAGTTTAATAGTCAACAGCATAACTTGTTTTGAACAAAATGGATTACAAGCACTTGTTATATAAAAAAAATGGCAAATGGGTGCGAGTCTTCTGTGTTGTTTCGCCAGATTTGGAAGGTTTAGGGTGTGTGTGTGTGGGAGTCCTGACATGATTGATTAATAGTTGGGAAATGCTGGAAGTAGCATCCTTCCTGGTGCTGTTTTGGCACATACAAACTCTCATTCCAGGAAACTTGCTATACTTGGTGAAATTTTGTTTGCCAATCAATTCTGTATTGCAGATAGAGGGGATTGAGGTTATGTGGATTTTACTTGCCATAAAACCTAGTGAATTGTAAAAGTTGACAATAGATCTGTGATCCTTGTTTTTGAGGACTGTGTATTACCGTGTGTGCTTTGGAATCCTAGCTCCTTCTAACATTAAATTAAATTATTTCAGGTAGACTGAGTGACAACTGACAACCATGGTGGAGGCTTATAGCATGCAGGTCTTTCTGTTTCAGTTCCTCCTTGCATCTTTTGTTCTTTTGAGCTCTGTGGGCAATAGCAATGCTGGGATCACAAGTGCTTTTGTTCGGACTGAATGGCCATCTGTAGACATCCCTCTTGATCATGAAGCGTTTGCTGTTCCA
Organism: Litsea cubeba; assembly: GCA_012931725.1. Lineage (NCBI taxonomy): Eukaryota > Viridiplantae > Streptophyta > Magnoliopsida > Laurales > Lauraceae > Litsea > Litsea cubeba. The sequence continues at coordinate 6,582,325 of CM022945.1, read as the reverse complement.
AAGGGTTATAATGCACCACAGCAGGTAAACTTCTATGCTTGTCAGTTTATAACATTTTGAGCAAATGTGTAAGGAAATTTGATGATTATGTGTTTTTTTATTTAAGCGATATAAGCTGTGAAATAAAGCTAGTGTTTCACATTCCAAGCCTTATTTCTCCCAATGATATCTTCCCGGAGCCCAGGAAAGTAGGATTTAAAATATCACGAAACAAAGTGGCTTATTTCTAGCAGTGATTTCAAATTCTTGTGACATCCGGTACTTTTTTTTTTTTTTGGCGGTACTTTTTTTTTTGGATTGAAAATGTTAAGTATATTCCAAAAGGTAAATGGAACAAAAGAATGTGGCAGTGCTCCCCATTAGCTGCAACGCAAAGACACGAAGCACCCGAGGGGGAGCAAACACCAAAGTCCCACAAGTGGGTCAACCCAAAAGGACACCCACAGCTCGGGCCAAGCTAACGTAGCCCACAGCCTGTGCTAGGCATAGGAAGAGCCAAATAGCAACTTCCAAAAATCAGGAATAAAACTGAACAAAAGGATCAGCTATCATCACTGTTGAGTGTTGACTGTGTTAAAATTCCAACTCTCTACTCCAAGGAGATGTGGAGTCATCAAAATTGTCGCAAACATAGCAATTGAAGGCAAAAGTCAAAACTGCCAGCTTTCTTGCATGAAATTGTTGACTCCAAAGGGGAGTTTGCAGGGTCCTTAAGAGCATTTCCGATTGTTTTGCTATCCGTGTATATTGATAGTTGTCCTAACTACTTGAGAGCCTCTTTTATGATGGTAGCAGTAGCTATGAAGATGTTCTCGTTATCCACTGACTTTGACCAGATTAGGCCTTTACTTGCATCAGTCACGAAGCCAATAGAGTAACCTTCTTGAGTAGAGATTAGGAGGTTCCAATCGCATGTTGAAGATATCCTCCGATGTGACATCCAAACCTTATTTCGCAATTGTATGATGTGACATCCAATACTTCCATTAATGGTGCCCAGCTTTGAAATCCAAACCGTTCAAAGTCGCTATTGCATGTATTATTCCAAGGCCAAATTTTACACTAAAGCATGTGGGACCCATAATCCAATTAATAACCGTAATCGTTCAAAGTTGTTGTCCCATGTATTCATCTTTAGGCCAAATTTTACACCAAAGCTGGTGGGGCCTACAGTCTACTTAAATATGCATTAAACACATGATCAAATTAAAGTGGGCCCAACTTTGATTGGACAAAATCAGCCCAACCTTAATAAAAGAAATGATGGCGATTTTGAACAGTTTGGTTGAGTGGTGGGCCCTACTGATGGATTGGCCTTTGAGAACTATGTCCTGCTAACAACCTGGCGTGCCCATGGTGTCCGGTACTATTCAAATCTAATCTTCTTGCATGAGGGCCACACCTTTTTCATGACAGCCAAACTCAATGCGAGAACATGATAGCAAAAACCATTTAGAGAAAGAGCAGGCACCATCTCGAGAAAAAATAGGAGCCATGCATTATACTTTTTAGAGAGAGAAAATTTAGGAGTGATTTAAGGCATTTGTTTTCCTCTTTTTCATGAAAACTACAATTAATGTAAGGACACGTCAGTTCTTGTTTCATTCGCCAAATGCATAGGGTGTTTTTCTTTTTAAAATGCCCAGGGTGTTCTTTTTTCTATTCATCCCTATGTTATTTCTATTTAGAATTTAGTTGCAGGGTTGTTGTAGAATTCTAAAATCACTCAACTAGTTCCCAACATCATTTGTACTAATTGGCTTAAATTCTAATGCAGGTCCATATTACTCAAGGTGACTATGATGGAAAGGCAGTTATAATTTCATGGGTGACCATTGATGAACCTGGACCTAGTGAGGTGATATATGGCTTATCAAAAGATAAATATGATAAGAAGGCTGAAGGAAAATTCTCAAACTACACGTTTTATGGCTATAATTCAGGGTACATCCATCACTGCCTTGTTGATGGCCTTGAGGTAATTAAATATCATAAATTATTCATGTTCTGAATGTCCTAGCTATTATTTCCTGTCTGTCTCTTTGTTTTTTTTATCAATATATATATATATATATATTTGAAAATGCAGTAATCAGTATTAAATTTCTTATTTCCCAGTTGGATTACAATACTCTGACCACATTTCTTTCTTAAAAATACTTGTTTGTTTAGTCAACCAATTAAATTGTTTATTTACTCATCCAGCTTTTTGATATATAGTAAGCTCTTTCTTTCCCTTTCTTTCTGAATATCTGAAGACTTTAACTCATTTCTTGAGAGTATTTATCTTGCTTTGAGGAGTAATCTTGTATCATTAATCTAGGTGAACATAAGAGTCTATGGCATCAGAAAATTGACATTTTTGTGGTTTATTGTGACTTTCTAGCATGAAACAAAGTACTATTACAAGATTGGTATGACCAATTCTGCTCGCGAGTTTTGGTTTCAAACACCTCCAAAGGTCAGCCCAGATGCTCCTTACACTTTTGGTATTATTGGTAAGTTATATGTACCAGTTTTCAAAATGCATAATTTATTGTCATCTGGTAATTAGACCATATCTTCTGGGCTCAGTTATCTTGCATTGCTTTGCTACTAGTAATAATGTCTATTTTCCACAATTTTTTACCTATTTGCTTTGATTTTTTCACTAATTCTTTTTTCTTCTTTAATTTTATTTTTATATTGACCTCAATGCTAAAGTTGACTGCAAATGCTCATCTTGCTAGTAAAAAGGAAACAAAATACTTGTGTGCTTGTCTGTGCATGTTTAAATGGCTTCTTCTATTGGTGTTTCTTACATTGTTAAAGTCATGGAATCTCATTTCTTGACCCTTTTTTTTTTTCTAAAAAATTTTCAGGTGATTTGGGCCAAACATTTAATTCTCTTTCCACTCTTGACCACTATATGCAGAGTGGAGGACAAGCAGTCCTATTTGTTGGAGATCTCTCTTATGCTGATAGATATGAGCATGAAAATGGTATTCGTTGGGATTCCTGGGGCCGCTTTGTTGAGAAAAGTGCTGCATATCAACCGTGGTTATGGTCAGCAGGCAATCATGAAATAGAATACATGCCTCATGTGGTAATATTTTTTCCTACTCCTTTTAAATTGAGTATGAATAGTGATAGTAAGTTCACCCTTCAGTAGTTCTGTTAATTTAGATTAACTTCAGTCATTTATTTGTGCCTGTAATGAAGGCTTCCATCAGTGACAGAATCATGCAGTAGTTGTAGATATAGCCATTGGGAATCTTGCAGAATTTCCAAATAAACTATAGCTCATCTTAAATGGATAATTAAGTGCAAATATATAATTAAAACTTGTTGAATGTGTGGATTAATATGACCACACCAAATCTCTTTTCCAAGCCTTGATCCTCTCGAAGTTTGTCTTACATTTTATATATATGTTCTTCTGGGACCTTGTTCAACTCCATTTCTATTCCTGTAACGGAATTCAGCTTCTTGCTTGTTAGGTTTAACCATGGTCAGTTCACACAGATTTCATGGGCGATGTGGGATGTGGGACTTTCCCATCACTCTTTTGAGGAGTTTCTTTTCCAGATATTTGTTGCATCAAAAGATATTTTATAAGACCAGCTGATTATGGACCTATTGATAGTGGAACATTGACATTTTTATGTAGCTAGATGTCTCTTAATAGAATTAAATACACTACTAGCACAATAACCAGTGCTAAGCACGGGCATGACCCACATGGCTTGGGTGAGGGGTCTCTGCTCCATCTAACTACTTTTGACATTTTTCAGTTAAATAATTGAATATTGATGTTGTGTAGTATAGTGGTTAGGTTAGTTATTTATAAAGGAATAGGTCGTGAGTTCAAGTCTCATAAGCGATATTTTTAGCCTTTTACCAGGGTCAATAAAAAAGTCAAAATTGAAATGAATCTGGTCAAAATTGAATCCAAAATCCATGGGTTTAATATATTATAATTGCACATGGAAATCACTTGCTCTACCATGCAATAGTTTAACACCATTATATATATATATATATTTTTTTTTGTGTGTGACTGTTCTTATACTTTGTTTCAAAATAGCCAACATGTTCCAAATGGAAGTAGAAAGCACCATAACCAAGTTGACCTACAACTCTTCTTATGAGTATTGACCTTTCAATTAAGTCCACTATGAACATGTCCTGCGCAAAACTAAATTGAATTTGAAGTTATCGCAACCCAGTTGATCTACACTATTGCTCTTCCTTGTTGCTCCAGTTAAGGCATCTATACACATATCCTATGCAAACTAGCATGTCATTAATATGAGCTATTTGGTCCTCCATAACCCTTCATTATTTGAATGGTAACTGGATCTTAATAGAGAGTGAAAATTACAAAAGCAAAAGATGCTACAACAGAGGGAAAGTTTCCTAAACAGCGGGGCTGTCAGACTAATTTTACTGGATTTTGACCAAAGAATCAGACAATTGCGAGACATGAGGGAACACAAAAAACCACAATGTAGTTCCTGAAATGTCCCGTTTTCCTCTATTACATCCTTAAATCTCCACAAAGGACCATTAGAAACCCAGGATAGGATGTGAGCCGAATTACCTTTTATAATAACATCGTTCATAGACAGCCATTCCTCTCTATAACCGGTGACGAGAGCCCATAACATATCTTTATTTGAGTTGCATCAATGGATTGGACCCAGGTAAACACTAACTCAATCATGATAAGTCTATTACGATGCTGTGACACTGCCTGGACTAGGTTCCCATTTCTGTCTTCAGCAGCTGTTGGACCGAGTAACATGGTCAATCACATTGAGTAAATGGCTTCATTATCCAATGACGCCAAATCAACGACTAACTGTAAGTTATTTGGTAATACATGAGCACTAGGTTTAGTAAGACCTTAATCATGCAAGCACAGAAGATCAGAACCTCTATGTTACTTTTTCCTTTTTTATTTAATTTATTTGTTTTGGCTTGGATTTGATTATTGAATTATTGATACAATCTGTTCAAACAAAATCTTCTCAATATAATGCAGATGCCAAGAGAAAAATGGGAGTGCAACAAAAGTGCAATATTTTAGTATGCAACTAGAAATTCTTTCTTCAAAGCGATGATGTGATGAGTTAAATAACTGATATAAGGACTAAGTGTAAAATGCTGTATGGCTGTCCAATACTTAACATCTAGTTCTGTGACACCAATATTAAATAGTTATATGCTGTGTATTAAACATCCTGTGATTGTCTATATAATAGGGTTTCCAATCGTTCCTTCTTTATGCCATTGAAAACTGAGTTTTATGTCATGAATTTAACAAACACGTCATACCTTATAAATCATGCCTATAACTATCTTGTGGGTAACTTATATCCAATTTCCATTGGACAATGTAAACAGGGGGAAGTTACTCCTTTTAAATCGTATTTACATAGATATGCAACACCTTACATGGCTTCCAAGAGCAGTTCTCCTCTTTGGTATTCTGTCCGGCGGGCATCTACTCATATCATTGTGCTATCAAGCTATTCCCCATTTGGTAATTTATCTTACCCTTTATGCATTTTCATAGATTGGGCATAACAAATATCCTTCTCAGGGCAGCATATAAATGTCTTCCACAGAGGTTATTACATTTGCTATAGCCTATATGTCCACTGCAGCAATATGGAGTTGTGATAGTTAAAGTCAAAGATTATTACTATTTGAGCTTGTTGTGTGAAAGTTGTCATATTTTTATTTTTCATTAAGTTCATATTATGATCTTATTTTGCTTTTCTCTAGGATGTAATGTTTAAGATTATCACTTGCTAACTCCAACTGGGAACTCGGTCTCCTAGTCCCAAGTGCTTGTTCCTTCTTTTTTTTTTCCTCCTTTTAATTATAAAAAACCAGGTGTTCGTTTTGTTTCTTTTCATTTCTTTATAAAAAAAAAAAATGTGCTCAAACCAAGTCAAATATATAGATTCTCAAAGCAGACCTTGATGCAAGCCCTCTAAAGAAGGCTTGATTGATAGGGCTAGAAGTGCTAAAGTACGAAATTAGGTCTCCTAGAGACTTTGACGAAGAGGATAACAAACCTCTAAGGTAGAAATTTTATTCATCTTCAACTCCCAATTTTCCTAGTGGCTTTACATCCATATATAAAGGAAACAAAGGACCCTAAACTAGAATTTTTTGAGATAGGAAACTATATCTAACCTAATCATATTTCTAACTAATCCCAATTACAACTCAACAAAGAATTTTTTTTTTTTTTTTTTTTTTTTTTTTTTTTTTTTTTTTTTGTTCTTGTTTTGAGGAAATGAAGGTCCTCTAGGCTTCGGACATCCCCCAACAAAATCCCTAGATTTGGAGCCTGTGTTTGAACCACAGGCCTGGTTGGTCATATAATTTGCATAATTTTCCTCAAGTTGCAAAAGAGCTCAACCTCTAGCTCAATTTCTATTTGTATTGCTATTGTAGACATGGTGTACTTTAATAAGTGATTGCTTTGTAATACTTGACCTATTTCCCTACAATAATAGCACATAGGCAAATTGTTCTTATCCTTTCGTGGCTCATTATTAGATCAAAACTTGATCATGTATCTTGGCTTGATTTAAATTGAGTATGTGTATGGGGTGACATATGATTGGCCGATCCCTTGAGATGATGTGAGCTTGCAAGCTTGATGGTTGACCATCCTTTGTTTTTAATCATGTTGCACCACCTCATCGATGGTCGCAGATCTCTGAAAAGTTAAGAGATGTCGTATATCCAATCTTAGATCATGACATCCTCTGACTCATCCAAGCCACAACTTGCTTGGATTAGAAAAAATTCTTCCGTCATTGGCTTATTACCTTGTTTTAGGTCTTGAGATTTGGAGAATAAGTCCTTCTAATCAAAAGGCATTTCTGTTTCATCAGATGCGGCATCTTTATCCATTTTTATACTGGACCAATATTCTGGCATCGCTGTTGTTGCTGTCACTTTATCCACTAAATAGCTATATACACACAAAATATGGTAGCCACTAGTGTCATTTTGTGGCCATTTATCATGGGATTGTGAGCGAGCCTGTTCTGCACACACACTAGCCAATCCATGAATGAATTTGATTGCATTTTTCCATCATACTCAGGAATAAAATTTTTGATACCCAGATTCCTATCAATGTTTTGAGGGCCTGGGTTATGTTGATTCCAAAAATTAGTCTCTTCTTCTTGATGGTTATTTTCCCAACATTGTTCTTATGGTTGTGCTCGAGATTTGTAAATTAAAGCGTCCATTTGAATTAACAACTGTCGAATTTGTGGAAGACGTACAATGTTATCCCTAATTTGATTGATATCTGCTGCTAAACGAGCATAGCCTGCAGTGTGCTCGAGGACAACCAATCATACCTTGTTACCAGTTCACCTATAAATTAAGGAACAATTTAGGATGTAGGAATTAGGAAGAAAAGAAGTTTATGGAAACTGATTTTAGGAAAAAAGAATCTAACGATTTGGATTTAAGGGACCTAAAGATGTTTGGCCTCCAGGACCAGATTAAGGACATGTTTGAATTTTAGAAATTGGAAAAAAAAAAGGGTATCAATCAGGATCCATTTTTTTGGGGAAAAAAATCTGAACGGTTGAAATTCTGCAGAAGTTTCAGCAGCAATTTGGGATGGGGATTTTGTAAAAAGTAAAATAGAAATATAGAATGGGAAGAAGGTGATATACAACTAATATCTGAAATTTAAATGATGTTAACCTGATGGCCAATATCTGAAATTTAAATGGTACGAAACTGCTCTGATATTATAGCTACATAGTGCTCTCCTTCCTTCCTGTGTAGCAATGCTTTTTTTTTTTTTTTTTTCCGACTGTAAGATGGACTTCAAGTGTTGGATGTTGGGACCATTTTAAGGAACAATTTGGGACGTAGAAATTATGGGGAAAGGAAAAGAATTTAGACCTTTATTTCATCCATACTCGAATCAAGAACTCAATTTTCTCTGATTTTGTAAATCTTTCACCTAGTTCTGAAGTTTCAACCCTTCCATAAATGTTCTGCATGATCTCAATATATTATTTTGAATGCATTTCCTTAATATATGCTTGACTAGAACTTATTACTCTAAATCAACGAAAACCATGTCTAAATGGTTCCTATTTTTTCTTATAATGATGCCAACCAAGCTAAAAGAGTAGGTGTCAAATCAAGCAATAGAACAGTTGTGTTCTTAATATCATTTGAAGTAGAGGTGCAAATTTTCTACCTGACCTGCTTGCTTCACTTACATAGTGCTGTGCATCATTACACAGTCTCACTTGTTCCAGAATTCCATCCTCAAGTTTTTAATATTCTGATTTATTTCAGAAAATATTAGAAATGTATTGGTCACAGACAGTGCTTCATACCATTCACACACCAAAACAATGAAAATAATGAAAATAATAATAATAGTAAAAAAGCACAGCTCTGTGTTGTAACCCATGTTTAGTTTCTATTTGATATGTAAAATTTGCAAAAAAAAAAATAATTATCAATTGTTTATACCTTCCCGTTGCTTTTCGTTTCATGTAGTTCAAATGTAGGTTTGAACCCATGCCTGATTCCTTTATATTGTTAATGATAGCTTATGTTTTATATATGTTTTCTACTGATGTATCTTTGAAACTTCTACCAGTGAAGTATACCCCTCAATGGCATTGGCTGAAAGACGAGTTACGCCAAGTGGACAGAGAGAAGACACCTTGGCTTATTGTTCTTATGCATGCACCGATATACAATAGTAATATGGCACACTACATGGAGGGTGAAGGCATGCGTTCTGTTTTTGAGAGTTGGTTTGTTCATTACAAAGTTGATCTTGTCTTTGCTGGCCACGTGCATGCATATGAAAGATCGGTATGTTTCCCATTCATATTGTACATGGCATCCCCCTACATATCTTAGACAAGGCTTTGATGATGATGGTGCTGATATGTTATGACATCATGCACTGACCTATTCGTTTGCCGGGGTTGCAAAAGTCGGCAGACTTTAATGGGGTTGTCTACAATCTTCTATCCGACTCTGCGTGAAATTGGACAGATTTAGCTGAGTCCTGTTTTCATTGAGTGAATTAGCCGAATCATCTTTGACAAAAGAAAATTAAAAATAGAAAATGGAATCCCTTATTGGAAACTAATTGGCCAAGCTGACTCATTCCTCTGCAGGAGGGAAATAAAGCGACTTCCTATATTCTTTCTCTAATTTTCTTAAATGGTTACTGAAGTTTTATTTCATGAAACAAAACAACAAAAAAATTGCTACAAACAACAAAATGGAACAAAAAAGAAGTCGAAATCATAAAAACAATTTCTGAAGGTTACACATCAAAAATCAATTCAATGAGGTCACACATCCAATCAGCCAACCTATCCAACTCACAATTGCCCCAGTTACCATATAACTGAAGGAAAATCTTCAATGCTGCCACAAAGCACAGTTCCTCATCTTTGTCAGCCATCCCCCACAGATGGGCAAATGGTGTAGGCCTGCCTATTGGATAGCATGCTGCTTCTTCCTCAATGATATCCCATCCTCGCCAAAAGATTGAAGTGCTTAACAACCTACGGGCTTGGCTCCACATGTTTCATTATAATTACTAACAATCATTGAACCATACAGCGTACCATTTTGTGTAAGGTTAATCCAGTATCTTGCAGGAAGCTGGGAACCAACAATCTTGAATCCAATCTTGCTCTCATCATTATGTTTCTTTCCCTTCTAAAAAGAGGCCTCATATTAAGTGATTAAGCCCAATGCTTCAGAAGTTTGGCCAACCTCTAAACCACACTAACTAAAATGGAACAGACCAGATAGAAGATTTAGTTGTCTGGATATTATTTAATAGATTAAAAGGTAATAAAAGTAAACCAGATTCTTGTTCATAATTATGACCAGTGTTATTAGGAAAAACTATCTTAAAAAGCAAAGTAGAAGTAACTAATGAAGAGAAAAGTGTGTTAGGTAGTCAAATCAAGATTAGACGGGGACCAGCAGTACCTCAAGTTTGAGACCTGGATGGCTGTACATTGAAAACCCTAGGAGCTCAGCAAAGCACTAACCAAAAAAAAAAAAAAAAATTGCTGATGGGAAAGTTTAAAAACTCTTATCCACTTAATGTGCACTGTTCCCTTTAAAAAATTTTCTGTTCCCAATTAAATGAACGTACTTCTGTTCATTTGATTTAAGCTAAATTTCCTTTGTTTTGATCTAAATATAGCTGCAGATGCATATTGTAATAATTCCATCAGTTTTTTATGGGTACATCAATAGATTATTGGGTGCATGGATTGTAATTCCAATGGCGGTGTTTGCACATAATTCCCATTATCGCACTTTTAGGAATTACCTGAAAAGATGCATTGTTTTGTCTTGCAGTATCGCATCTCTAACATCAACTACAACATTACAAGTGGGGATCGTTATCCCATACCTGACAAATCAGCTCCAGTGTACATTACTGTTGGCGATGGAGGGAATCAGGAAGGCCTGGCTGGAAGGTTAATCAACTACAAAATTTAAGATTAAACATGTTATTTATTCAACGTGTCTTGTTATTCTATGTAGTTGTTTTCACTAAATTTACCATCCTTCCATTGCTGGCATTCTTATCTTTCTTGATTATTGCGCTGCATAGATTTACCAACCCACAACCAGATTATTCCGCATTCAGAGAAGCCAGCTATGGTCACTCTACATTGGAGATAAAGAATAGAACACATGCATTCTACCGTTGGAATCGCAATGATGATGGAAATCAAGTGGCAACTGACACCGTCATATTTTATAATCAGTACTGGTGAGTGCTGCATATCATTATTGCGTATTTTTTTGCAGTACCAGTTGGTTATATGGTTAAATTTCTCCCATGAGTGAGCCGCATGCTGTTCATATATGGTCAGCTTGTATGGTCCACCTTGATGCATGCCTATCATTGTGGATATGGGGAGATGGAATCGTCATATCATGGATAAGGGTTGGACAAAAAATCAGGTGCATCATGATTGTCCTAACCCTTGATTTTACTATGCATTTTTTAAGATTCAACGAACGAGTAAAGGCCAAAATGGGGCCTGTTACCAATTCACTGTTTGGACTGCTTATGAACAGAATGCAGTCTGCTCTTGAGTGAAATTTCTGGGGATTGTATGTTGGAACTGGTGAATGCTGTGCATATCACTATAGCATCCATTTTACAGTAAAACCATGCAATTATATTATCAGATGCCCTGGTTCAGTGTCTTGGAGTTATGTCATAGAAGATTTCAGGGGGGAAAAAACTATTGCAGACCTGTAGGCATGATTTTATGGAAAAAAAAAAGTTTTTCATATTATTTCATGCACATAGCCCAACCATGCATGCAAAATACAAGTCACTTATACCAGGGCCCACCATGTAGATTCACTGACCCATAAGTTGAGGCTCATCAGGTAAAATGAATAGACGTACATAAAAAGACCACATTCTAGTGACAAATGTTGTCCAGGGGTTTGAGCATGGAGGGCAAAACTAATCATTATCATCAAAGCCTTGTCCCAACTATGTTGGGGTCAAGCTACATGAATTTTGTTTTTCCATTCCGATATATCTTGAGCCGAATCCTCATATGCTCAAGCAGAACAATGATAATTATTTTCTAATTATATAGTCAAATGGTCCTTTTAATTATTGGTGGTGTCACTGCTAAGAAAGCAGAAAATGTGTTGGATTGATGCATTTTCTATTGGGACTCTGAAAATAGCTGCTACTCTGTAGTTGTTTCATACATGTTGAACATGACAAAATATGATACTGCAGGGCAAGCAATCTTCAGAGGAGGAGACTGAAGAAGAATCATCGCACTGCAAGCCGCATTGCCACATTCTGGCTGGATATATCGGGCGCAATTTAACTTTCTTCCTAGTGAGAAAACAATGCCTAGGGAAGTTTTAGTACAAAGGACTGTGCTTTGCATGGTAACACATGTAGTTCTTGGGTGCATCATTGATCTATCATTAATGTTGTTATTTTGCACATAACCTGTATCTGTGCAAAATGAAATAGCTGCTCAAAAGAATAATCAGATTGTATTTTACGTGCCTGTTTTTATGAGATCGCTTGGTGAAGAATGTTCTGTTAGAATGGTGTACTACGAATGAAGCAAACAATGTATGATGTTGTCATTATTGTATTATATGAGATGGAGACTGGCAAATTACATTCAAGTATTCCTGGTCAAAGAGAGCTCAAGATTAAGATTAAGCCCATTGAATCTGGATATCAGCAATCTAGTTTTGATTGATCCAAGACCCCAGTAAACTTGGGCTTCAATCCAAAAGTATAAATCTGAACCATAACTTTTTCAGAAAAAAAAAATGCTATGATTGCAAGATTTAAACTGTCCAAATGATGGCCTACAAACAACCGAAAGGCCCTCTGTTAGATGGCTCAAGTCACCTCACCTCATGTGTGTGCCTGTTTTCTAAAGGCCTTTATCCAGTAGGGCCCATATAATCATCGGGCTGGACTCCATTAATGAGTATCATAATTGCAGGTCATTGCCTGCAACTTCTATATTATCTGCTCTTTCGTAATGAGCAGCTGGAGCCGATCTTTGATCCAGAGAAAACATGCTGAGGCCCATCAGATTAATGGTCTATGTATCAAGGACGCTTTATGTTGGTACTTGTGCAGGATGACACTGCCTTTAATCAATCGCTTGTCTTAACCCTAGGGCTGTCAACCCAGCCCTTCAATGAGGGTGCTCTGCTCGGCCCTTAATGCGAGGGTTTCTTTCTTTGTCCTAAAGTCCGTGAGGAGGGTAGGGCCCTATTTTGAAAATCCCGCAATCTTGAGGGCCAAGTTAGGGCTTGACTCATCCGGCTTGAGGGAGACCGGCCCGGCCCACTATTTAGTAAATATATGAATTTTTTATTTTTTTTAAGAGTTTTTATGAAGCCACTTTAAAATTTTCATGAAGTACCCATCTATTCATTTATTTCTTACCATAAGTGATTAGAATAGATAGTTTATTGATACAAAAGTTAGATAGTGTGGATATCTTTTGTATAAATATGATTTAAAATTTTTTTTTTTAAATATTGGAAGCAATATAATAAAGTATTTGAAATGAACACACTCCTTGATCCTCAATATAAGTTGTTGTATTTAGAATATGCTTTAAGAAAGTTATATGAATCAAGTGAAAATATCAATATTCGTCGAGTTATTTAGAATTATTTATAAAAAGAATTGTGTGATTCATGATACACCTACCACGACATTGTTGAATGTGGGTAAAGTTGATTTAGTAATAAAAGCTACTGAGTTTGAGGATGATTTTTTAATGTTTGAAGAACAAATGACTCAGACTACTATTACAGAGGAAAAATCTGAATTAGATTGTTATTTGGATGAGTCAAGGGATAAATCTACAAATTTCAATATATTGGATTGGTGGAAAGCTAATTCAGCAAAATATCCAGTTATTTCAAAAATGACTTATGACATTTTAGTAATTCCAATTTCTATTTAATTGTTTCTGAATCGACATTTAGCATTGAAAGGAGAGTGCTTAACCGGTGCAGGAGTTGTTTAAAATCTGAAACTGTAGAAGTATTAACTGGTACAGAAGATTGAATACGTTCGCAACAACATAATGATAATAATGCATTAGATAATCTAAAACTAGATTGAATAATTAAATAAAGAATTATTACTATTTGTTTTATATGCATTATCATTTGTGGAATTATTATTATATGCTTTTATGTTTTACATTATAAAAATTAGATATTTTAGATATTCTAAAAGTAGATTAAATAATTAAATAAAAAATTATTGCTATTTGTCTTATATGTATTATCGTTTATAAAATTATTATATGCTTTTATGTTTGACATTATAAAAGTTATTTTATCCCACTACTAGCCTCCCAATATTTTTTTTTTTGAACTCCGCCGTGTTGCCTTTTGCATTGCCAGCCCACAGCCCGGACAAAGGAGGGTCCTTTCTTTTGGCCCAGGCCCGTGAGGGTATGGTAAGGGCCTAGAAATTATAAACCGCCATAAAAAAGGGATTTTGATCTTTTAGGCCCAGCCTGCACATGTAAGGGTAGGGTTAGGGAGGCAGGCCCGGCCCTTTGACAGCCCTACTTCCACACAAACCTGTAGTCTATAATGCCCGCAAATTTGAAGCAGAGCGAGCGGTGACAGTGCTGTGCATATTTAATAAGTTAACTTTCACTAGTCTTGTTGAGTAAACTTGGTAGACCATAAGAGTTTGGCAAGTGAAGTGAGTATAAAGAGTACTCAAACTTGCCAGAGATACTTGACTCACTGACCATCTGTTCTGAGCTTACAAGTGAAGGCCCCCCCACACTGGGCAGTTTTGAGTTTTAGCTCTAATATCATTTTCATTGACTGGACATCTCTCTCCTGCCTGGTGTTGGTGGGGGTTGCTGCTACATGCATGCTTGCTTATAATTTCTTTTTTGATTTTTGGGGGAAAAAAATCAGCTGTGCCTTCCAATTATTGGTGTACCTAATCAAGAAATTGACCTGGTTTAGACTAGTTCCTCAAAAGAGAAAACAGCTAGAATTCCAGCATACAGTAAGCAGTGATTTGGAGATGTGTTTCTCAGCACTTTGAAGGTCCCACATGTCTAGAAAAAGAGTTGAATATACGAGCAGAACTTTCATGAATGCCCTCCTCTCTGAAATGTGGAGGTTATGCACTGAAGTGGTATGGTATTGGTGTTCGCTTTCAAAGGTCCTGCTGATCATTGATCCCGGTATATCGGCTGTGGTGACCACTTGAGATGCAAACTCAGCCGTCCAGTTTTAGCGCCATCTAAAGGGAAGTTGTCCTTGAATTCCCCTTCCATTATGACCCTTGTAAGCGTCAGGATGCATCTCCCAATGTAGTCCTGAAGTGATGAACATGAACAATGATCATTTCAAGAGCTCAACTACAAATGTAAGTGACTGTTTCAAATATATATATTAGATTTAGTACAAGCTATTCCACTTGCTCATTTTTGGAACAGCTACAGCCCAAAATACGACATGACTCAGAGAAACGTAAATAAGATTTGCTTGCAGACTCAGCTGGGCTTTTTTTTTTTTTGTTTCCCTAAACTTTAATCAGCACATAAAGGGATATGCCTTGTGGGTATCCTGAAGTGTATCATACTATAACACTACTTTTGCAGGAGACTTACCTTCCCAAATGTGTCATGATCATAAACTTCCAGTATCAGCATTTCATGTAACCCATCCTCCACTACAAAGTCAAAAGTCTGATTCCAGACTGGATTTAGGCTGTCATTTACAACCTGTAAGGAACAAATGTTTGAGAAAATTGGCCTAAAAGAAAAAAGAGAAAAAAAAAAAAATAGGGGCAACATAATAAGAAAAAGATGATAATTTCTGGGCAATAGGAAAGGTACCCTTGTTTTATTTTTGGTTTCTGTCTTCTTCAAATGGAGTACAACATAAGGGTCTGCCTTTCCCATCAAATCCATGGCAGGTAGATCCTCTGCAGACAGCACTGTTACTGAGAGCACCCCTCGCACAATGACATCCCTCTTCCTCTGTGTGGTCAATCTCTCCATGTCAGCAGCCTCTGCTCCATCCGTCCCAGTTTTGAGAGCCTTCTCCAAGGACGTCATGGAGAACTTTGGAGCAAAAGGGTTTGAAAACCCATTTTCCATTCCATATGGACAGTAAAGAAGCTCTAGGTGCACCTAAGCCAGAAAGGAACACAGACAATTGGAACTGCCATAGTGAGAAGGGCTCATATACGTGTAGGAAGAGAGGATAGGCTGCAATAAGCAGATAAAAAGAGCATTTATGGATGCCTCAAAACTTAAACATTGGAATTGATAAAATGTAAGCTGGCTCGATCAAAAACTAAATCTTACCCAAAAAGGAGTACGCCTGTGATGTCTCTGCTGATGATTTTCTTCTAATGCAGTGGGAGTTTTCATCAATTAAACTCTAGATTTTACTTTGTCCCAAAAGAAAATTATTGAAAAAGATAGATGGATGTGTGGAGTTATTGAAAACAGAATAGAACTAGAACAAATACACAAGAAGAAACCTACATAAGGGCTAAGGCTGCAACTTCGGCTAGTCCAAACCCGAGCCCACAAGTTCTGGTCTACATGAAAATGCAATATGTGCTATTTTTTTTTTCCCTTTTCTTTTCGTTTCCTGGATTATAAATACCCAGCCTCACTCGGGTTAATTGAGGCCCAAACTTGAGCTAGCTCAAATTCTGGTCAGTAAAAGGGCAGTTATTTTGTTCTTAGCCATAACCAGAAAGAAACAGGCCTCCAGAGGCACAGGTAACCGACGTACAGCATAACTAAATTCCAAGGATAAAAAAATGTCTCTCGCAGAAGAAAGTTGTATTGCTCTCTGCCATAACCAGTTACACGTAAAAAACAAGTAAACTGAGGTGAGGTGCAAGTCAAACAGATTCTAAAGATATAGAACCTCCCTCCCTAAATGCACTTGGGCTGACTCAGCCCACATTAGCCCCACAGCCCAAAACAAACTTGGGGCTAACTTTTAGTTTGGGCCCAAGCCTTGACATGTCAGAATTGGATAGGGGTTGGGCTAGGTCAAATGTCTAGCCTGGCCCGCCTGAGTTACACAAGTAGTGACGAAAGACGCATTAGACTGGAGCTATTGAGAATATATCTCTCGAATAGAAGAGCATAACTCACAAAGGCAACCCTAAATAGTCTGCATATGAGTGTTAGGATATATATTCTTATTAATTTGTTTCTTTACTTGAGTAGAACATATTAAGCTGGCCCTAGATAGACGGGATAAGGCTAAGATGATCATGACCTATGATGCCCTGATACGGCACGAAATGACAGGGACAAGCCATAGACATGACAGGGACACGGGTTTCACATGTAAAAAGTGAAGTATTGGATACGATGCAATACGATACATTGCCCATTTTAAAGTATCCGTGCATCGTAGATCATGACGGTAAAGATAGATCTCCTTTGAGTTTCATACATTATTTTTATTACATTTATGACTTTTAGTGAAGGCCATATGGTCTTTTCCTTTTGTACAACTTGAGGAAATCTCACTAACTGATATTGAATGAAGCTAATTTCATTTTATATGTATCTTACGTTTCATCAATATAAGATTGAGATTTATCAAATATGAAAATAGAAAGGAAGGGAAAGGGTATGTGTGCATGGTCCTGTAACAAGGATTCTCACCTGACCCCTGTTTTTGTTATCTCTTTGGATTTCCAAATCTTTGACCAGCTTCAACCACAAATCTTTCACTTTCCCAGGCTCTAGGTCCTTCAAACGTAATTGAGCACATCCAATGAATTCGGCAGCTTGGATTCCTTCATCATCATATATCTTTACCACCAGATGTTGAGTAGAGGCATCTTCAACCTCAAACTCAAAATGCTCATTCCAGACAGGATTTAACTGGTTGTTCTGAAGAAAATACAGTCTCATCTTAAAACCACGGATAAACAGGACCCCAACAGAAAAGGAAGGAAAAGCCCATGCACTTACTATTGTTTTGCTAGTCTTCATTCTATCACGTAGAGGACGAATATACAACACAGCAAAAGGGTCAGACTTCCCTATGATATCTTTGTTTGTTAAATCCTTCGCTTGTACAAGTTTCACCTCCAGTATCCCAACAGGTTTCAATTCTAGATCACTAAGCAATGAAAACAAAACACTAAGTCCATAACTCAAATAAAGCCTTGTCTTCAACAGTAGAGATGGCATTTGGTCATATACCTATAATCCCCAGGTAAAATGGGAATGACTTTTCGTACAGGCCATGTTATGGAATCTTCAACAGCATCTCGAATCATTTCCTGCATGAATTGAGAAAATAGATACAGATTTGATAAACCTCAGACTATACTACTAATGAATATAAAAAACTGGATTGTTCAGCTAAACAGGAGCACTAGAAAATATCTGTACTTCAAACATGAACTGGAAGTTACCTAAAGCAAGCACAGTATATGCAATGCATGGAAAATAGTATACATCATATGCCCACAGTGTTTGACAATGCACATATTATATAAAGTTGCCCATGTGATTAAACAGACGCATTTGGTACTTTGTCAGGCTAAGTGAACCAGTGAACTCAAAAGAAGCAAGATTACGTCAAGATAACCACAAAGTCCAGGAATTCTTTGCGACAAATCTCACTATACCTCTGCAGCCTCAACACAATAAAGCCTAAAATGATTTTTTGCTAATAATAACCTGGAGACATTTTATAATAATTGGTATTGTAATGGATATGATCATATAATGATACCACAAAAGACGGTACAAGATGCAGAACTAGACTGCATGCAAGAAAAGAATTGGCCTCTGACACCAACGATTTAATTTTCAGATCCCCATACCCACTGTCACACACATCACATAAACCTGATGGACCCCCTTGTTCGTTCGTGCGAGTTCGTGCGTGCATGCATGCGGTCACATGACTCAAACCCTCAACCTCTAGTTGAGACAGAGCACATTCCAACCGTGTTGCTGCACTAGACATAGAGATGTAAAATGGGCTGTGCTGTGCGGCCCGTGGCTGAGGTCTCGGGCCGGTTGGCACAAGCCGCACAACTGCGGCCCGGCCTGCCAAGAGGCACAGCATGGCCCGGCCCGGCCTGCCAGGTGTTGGTCGTGCCGTGCCATGCCACCTCTATCTAGACATAAGCCTCCTGATCGTTATTGTAATTTTTTTTAATGGTATCGTTATTGTAGAAGTCCATCTTCATCAGGTAAGGGTCCAGTATGAGTAAAAACTGTGCAATATAAAAATATTTGGTAATTTCAGATCATATAGATTATGGGTACCTAATGACTACACCACTCAAACTGAGTAGAATAGCTGGAAGCCACCAGTGTCAGGGTCAAGACAGCAGCAATTGATGACAAGCAATGAATATGAAAGTACAAGACATTACACATACTGAGAAAAATACATACAGTCAATTGAGGAGTAGAACACCTAATAATGGAAAGGTCACTGTTAGGATGACACACACCAAAAGCATTGGAGAGTTGAACCAAGGCTTGAAGAAGAGGTAAAATGTGAAGGCTGCACCAAGCAGTAGGTAGATGTAATTTTCTTGGTCAGAATGATCACAAAAAATGTGGTCACGGGTACATAATTTTCTTGGAAGTTTCAGTTTCATTTTAATGAGATCAAGAAGTTGTCTTCAAGTTTGCAAGTGGTGCATCGCCATGTGGTTAGATTGGCAAATAGCATGGCGGATGCTCTAGCCAAATAGAGGGTTCATAGAAGGTCTCCTTAGGTGGGCTACATTATGTAAGTGTAGAGGTGTGGGTGTGGCGTATAATGCTCTCGTACCATGCCCCCCTCCTCTTTTTTTTTTTTTTTTTTGGGTCTCTGCTTTGTATTTGGCTTCTCTTCTTTTAATAAATTTTTTGTTACTGATTTCTATAAAAAAGGTCACAGAAATGAGCAAAATTTTCACTAACCACAGTGTCCTCATTTCCATCTTCATTGTTAATTAGCTAGATACAAGCAAAGCAGCTAGATTGCTCTTCCCAAAAAAAAAAGGTTTTTTACCATAATTGCAAGATTCTGCACTTCATTTTTGAGAACTGTGAGGACTCTATTAAAGAGAATTAACAGAAAAAACACAAGAAACCAACTGTCAAAACTTGCATCCCTGAATGGTGGGCAAACCGGTGGAGAAAACTTTGCAAGATTTAGTGGTCATTTCCAGTGAATATCACCAGATTGAAACTTATATCCCTGAACCAAAATACAGTGTCACGTCTTTTTATGCCTCACAGGTATTATTTAGAATGGCTCATAAAGTTTCTTTTCTGTTATCTCATAGAACCAGTGCGAAAAAAGAATATCAGGTGAATGCTTCTGTTACAGCTCAAACTAATGTTGGCCATGAGTGTGCATCAAGGCCTCAGGATTAAGGAAAGAAACATAAAGGTAGAGGAAAATCATCATGTGCAAATAAATTAAAGCAGCAATACAGCCCTGTGCTATAAAGCCTATAATAGAACATGCAAGTTTTCTCGCAAAATCAAAAGATTACTCAGTATTATTGCATGCTTAGATAAACATCACCAAACTAATGAGGGAAGTTGACTGGACCTCAATAGCATCAGAAATCCCAGGGATTGATGATAGATCACCACCAACAACCTTGAGCGTGAAATCCAGCTTTTTCTGTAGTCAAAATTAAAAACATCAAAATAGGTGTTACATGGCTCATAATATAACAAATGGGTTTGCCTCTGATTACAATCTTAAAAAGACAGCACACCTTCTCCCTCAAAGAATAGGATACAGCTCCAAAACAAGGGAACTCCTCCACCAGAGGCTTAAAGATTAACCTGAAAACCCCAGTGAAACCAATATTCTTGACCTAGATAAGAAAATTACAAAACAAAAAGCATTTAGAAATAATGGCATAGTGGCAGAGAGAAAGCCCTCTAAACTATGTCGCCAAAACAATTGAAAAACAAGAAAGGAAAAATGCTTTCCTCACAAGTCACAATGGGTAGCAAAACTCAAGGACATGAATCGATTCTTAGTGACACAAGTTGTTACCAGTAATGAAAGAAAAAAAAATACTCATCAGGCATGACAACTGATAAGTGCATATGATATAAATGAAAAGGTTTTCACTTGTCTTGGCAAAATCTGCTAGAGTTAGCAAGTGAATAAGCACAATCTCCTAGAGTCAGCAAGTGACTAAGAGCCAGGTGAGAAGATATATCCTCATTTGACTAATTAACAAGTAGGCTGGTTGTTGATGGGCCTGATGGGCCATGTGGGCTACTTCTACAAAAGAGTCCTATATATAAACTCCAATCAAGCTATTATCCAGATCATTACTTCTATTTACTCAAACAGAAGTCATTATATAATAAATAAAATATCCTATTCAGGAAACAAACACGCTGAAAAGAATTTGTTTAGTTATTGGGAAGGGGGAAAAAACCTTGTTGGTGTAGGTTTCTAGGAGTGCCTTTTTAGCACTTTCCCTTGGTACGGTAACCAGTAAGTGAAACGTGCATATATATGAATTCGATCATTTCACAAAGTATTTGAATCTTGAGCGCAAAGAATAATTATACATCACCTGTACAGGTAGTGCCAAGCCAACCAAAGTTTTAATGTCAAGTATGATGCTTGGATTCCCATCCCACTGCATCTCCAACTCCATAGTGATCCCACCCTCTCCCTCTTCAACAATCGACACGCCTAATTTATATGGCCAATATCAACAGCATATCACGTGCATGTTCATTTGTGTATCCACACAAATTATGCAAAAGAACTGGAGAGAGAGAGAGAGAGAGAGAGAGAGAGAGAGAGAGAGAGAGAGAGAGAGAGAGAGAGAGAGAGAGAGAGAGAGAGAGAGAGAGAGAGGATTATATTTCAATGCAACAGCAACAACAACAATGCAACTAACCTGTAAATTGTGGAGCAACAGTACCAAGAGTAGCTTTGAAAACTTAAGGGAGGCTAAGATAGATGGTCTATACTGTTCAAGTATCGGCTCAACAGAAGTTTTAATGAGCTCAGATGCTGCCTGCAGCACAATATAACAAAAGCAAGCACTTTTACATCATGAAATGAAAGTCATTCCTAAGAAATTGTGCAAATCCCTACTACAAGTACAACTGAACTGAACACCAATTCATGAAACCCAAAATATGTAAACAGGTTGCAAACACAGTAAAGTTAAGTAGGGGAAAAGACACCTCATTGACATATGGCCATATCTTCATAAGCTCAAGGTTAAGCCAATTTAACTGCACGAAAAAAGAATTAAATAAACAATATCAGCATCTAGGGGTTTAAAAAGAGGGCATGCAAGAATCACTATTGCAAACAAGAACTCAACTTTTGGCGCTGTGAGAAAACAACCCAAGAAGGGTAAAACTGGCCTGGAAGAAGCTTTCTTGAATCTTCCACTGTCATCCTTGCAAGAGCTGCAACTATTGAAGCCTGAAAAAAACCAAATAGTATTTCTCTTAGTTCTAAAAGCCAATGCGGAAGTGCAAATATAACAAAATGCTACAGAAAAACAAATTCATGACAGCATTTACTATTCAGTTTTCAATGTTCATTTCCAACAAACTTTCTACAAAATCATTCCCCTTCCTTAGGAAGACTATAGTGTGGGACAAGCGTCTGTTGTATAAGCATCTTACAACAAAGAAGTTGGCGAATATCATGTATCACTCTTCCCATGCCCGTATCCATGTAGTTTCATATGAGGATGCAATACATATGCAACACATCCAAAGTGCAAAGTGTGGGCCATATTCTGTGTAGATCAGCTGGCTTGAGAATTCGAAATAGAATGGCCCTATCGCCAGTGGTCCCACATGATGTTGACTGTGGACTGTTTACTTCAAATGTTTTTGTATAAATGAAGCACTTGATGCAGGGACATACAAATTGGTGACCTTATCCGATAAACAACTTGGATGGATGTGGCAAACATGAAACCACATGGAAATCAGTATGGAAATCATGGAGTGCATGTTAAAGTTCTTATAAAATTGTACTCTATCTTTGCTGGTGACATGACTCTTAACTAGCAACCTTGTAAATGTGACAATGAGCACCTTCTCATAAAGTTTTAACTTTGAAAGAAAAGAAGAAGAAAACGCATAGTGAAGTTTAGTTTTCTCTACCAATATAGCAAGAAAGTGAACAGTTCTATTAAGCAAGTTATAACAGCCACAGACCTTCACAGAGACCAAAAGAAATTGAATATAATAGCAGGAACTATATTAGGCTAGATATAGTTATATTTAGCCCATGTAATTAGGCCAATCATATAATTAGGAATGATTGAATGATTGGCCGTGTATTTTGGTTAGTTAAATTAGGAATAATTTTGTGTTTACTTGTTGATCAAGTTTAGGTTGTATATAAATACCTTGTGATTAATGAGAAGATGTATAGCTTTCTTCATAGCTCTTCATGGTATCAGAGCCATCCTAGGGTTTACAATGGCTTAAGTGTTACGTGTGATCGGACGAGATCTGACGGATCAGATCTCAGAGGGCCCAGGATTGCACGGAAGAGATAACTATCGCAGGAGTCTGGTTTTGTTTGGTTGAAGACGACACAGATCTCGAGTGGGCCATACAGATCGATGGAGCATCCGGAATTGCTTTCAGATTGCTGATCGGAGAAGAAAGAGCTTTGTTTGGATTCCTGGGGGTTCTTGGTTCTTGATAGGAAAAGAACTAAGAGAAGGTCGGTTTACTGGTTTGGCGGTTTGCAGTAGAGGAAGATGATCTGGACTTTCTCTGTTGAAAGATCTGATTGGACGGTGCCAAGGAAGAACAGAGCATATCAGAAGGTGGCCCACGAGATCACCGCGAATCTGATCTAGAGTGCAGCACGTCGCCGGAGATCTCGGTGCTCGTCGCCGGAACAGAGAATTCGCCTCACCACCAAACCATCGCTGCCAGGCGCAGGTTCTGGTTACAGAACCAGAACCCGTCAGAGGAAGGAGAAAGAAGATAACTGTTGGGCCAGTTTCCAGGCCTGTTCAAATTCGGGTCAGGTCCAGCAAGAAAAAAAAAAAAAAAAAAAAACCATGTCAGGAGGAGGAGACAAGAAGATTGATCCCACCTCTCCGTATTTCCTCGGATCACAAGATAATCCTGGTAATACAATTACACATGTTCAACTGCGTGGAGAGAATTATGAAGAATGGAGTAGGTCCATTCGATTGGCGCTTCGGGCACGCCGGAAATTTGGTTTCGTTGATGGAACACACACGAAGCCAACCGAAGCAGAGAAGATGGACGATTGGCTCACGGTTCAATCCATGATAGTTTCTTGGATTATGCATACCATCGAACCAAGCCTCAAATCTACCATCTCCTATTATGAAGATGCAAAACTTCTTTGGGACGACATCAAGGATCGGTTTTGCGTGGTCAATGGTCCCCGGATTCAGCAACTGAAGGCGGCCATTGCAGATTGTAAACAAACAAAGACAATGCCTGTCGTGATTTACTACGGCAAGTTGAAGGTATTGTGGGATGAACTTGGCAGCTATGAACCCATACCGGGCTGCGAGTGTGGAAAGTGCAAGTGCAATATTGGCGCAAAGCTCGAGAAGCGTCGAGAGGAAGAACGACTTCATCAATTTCTCATGGGTCTTCACGACGACACCTATGGTATGGTAAAGTCGAATCTTTTATCACATGATCCCCTCCCATCCTTAAACCGTGCATACCAAACACTCATCCAAGAGGAACTTGTCCGAGGTGCTTCTCGACAAACGGAAGCGCGTGACGAAGTGGTGAGTTTTGCGGTGCGCACAGAAACAAAAGGGAAGGGAAAATCTTACGGGAAGAATAGAGCAAATCTGAATTGTTCTCACTGTAATCAATCAGGTCATGATGACACTAGTTGCTTCCAGTTGGTAGGGTATCCTGATTGGTGGGGAGATCGTCCAAGAGGTGCAGGCCGAGGCATGGGCAGAGGTCGTGGAGCCTCTGCGTCAGCAGGTGTGTTTGGCCATGGCCGCGGAGGGGCAGTGCGTGCCAATGCTACAGTCACTAGTGGCAGCGGACGAGGGACAGTAGCAGCATCAACGTCTGGATCGCATGTGGGCGAGGCGTCGGGACTCCCAAACTTGTCCTCGGCTCAATGGCAATCCTTGCTAGACTTACTTGGTAACCAAAAAGGCAACGGCGATCGGATGAATGGTAAGTCCAAGTCTAATGCTTTGCCATGGATCGTCGATACAGGAGCCTCGAATCATGTCACTGGTGATTTAACATGTCTAATGGAAATACGAGATGTTATGGAGTGCCTTGTAGGACTTCCGGACGGACAAAAGGTCGTGGCAACGAAGGAAGGAGTCGCGGTGCTTGATGGAGGAATGAGACTCTCTAATGTTCTCTTTGTGCCGCAATTAAATTGCAATTTAATTTCTGTGTCTCAATTAATTGATGAAAAACGTTGTTTTATACAATTTACTAATAATGTGTGTGTTATTCAGGACCAAACTTCGAGGATGCTGATTGGAGCGGGTGAACGAAGGGATGGACTCTACTACTTTCGGGGTGTTCCACGAGTAAAAGCTTTGAAGGTGGATGGCACGACATCAGTGACTTTGTGGCACCAGCGATTGGGACATCCGTCTGATAAAGTGGTGACTTTTCTCCCTCATGTTAGTAGTGGTCGTATGAAGCAGAATAAAGCATGTGATGTATGTCAACGTGCCAAACAAACCAGGGATAAGTTTCTTGTTAGTGATAGCCGTGCAACTAGAATTTTTGAAACAATACATTGTGATTTATGGGGTCCGTATAGTACTCCTTCTTCTTGTGGTGCTTCTTATTTTTTGACAATCGTAGATGATTTCTCAAGAGCTGTTTGGGTATATCTTTTATATGATAAGAAGGAAGTCTCGAAAATGTTTCTGCATTTCTTTGCTATGGTTGGCCGTCAATTTGAGCAGAAAGTTAAACTTGTCAGAAGTGATAACGGGACGGAATTTAATTGCATGAAAAATTATTTCAATGAAAATGGAATTATTTTTCAAACTTCTTGTGTTGGAACACCACAACAAAATGGAAGAGTTGAACGTAAACATAGACATATTTTGAATGTTGCTCGAGCCTTACGCTTTCAAGGACACTTACCTATTGATTTTTGGGGGGAGTGTGTGTTGGGTGCGTGCTATCTAATTAACAGAACTCCCTCTTCTGTGCTTGACAATAAAACCCCATTTGAAGTTTTGTTTGGCAAACCTCCCTCCTATGACCCCTTACGTGTTTTCGGATCTTTATGTTATGCTCATAACCAGCGTCACAAAGGTGATAAATTTGCTAGTCGAGGTAGAAAATGTGTTTTTGTTGGCTACCCCTATGGCAAGAAAGGATGGAAGCTCTTTGATTTGGATACTCGGGAATTCTTTGTAAGCAGGGATGTCGTATTTTTTGAGGATGAATTTCCTTTCTCTAACGAAATAGTTGGGGAACAGGAACCCATTAAAATCGTCAATGAAATAGGACATGATGACGACTTTGGGTTTGAGAATGTTGAGCCACAAGGGCTCGATGCTGCTGATAGTGGAAGTACTGAACCCTTGGACGTGGACGCCAGTGGTGATAGGTATGCTACGGACAGTGGTCATGGGGCTGCTATGCGTGTGGAGGAGAGTCAAACTAACCTTGGTCGAGGTCTGCGAACCAAGAGTAAGTCGGTTCGTCTTCAAGATTTTGTTACACACACTATACGAAAGTTGAGTCCCTCCCAGAGTTCGTCCGTGACACAGCATTCCTCAGGTACACCTTATCCTATTGCACATTATGTAAGTTGTGAGCGTTTTTCTGTGAAACACAAAAATTTTCTTGCAGCAATAACAACAGGGCATGAACCTAAATCTTTCAAGGAAGCAGTCAAAGATGCAGGTTGGCGGGAAGCCATGCAAAAGGAGATCCGTGCCCTTGAAGACAACAGAACATGGGTGATGGAGAAATTGCCTCATGGTAAACGAGCGCTTGGTAGTCGTTGGGTTTACAAAATCAAGTACAACTCCGACAGTAGCATTGAGAGACTGAAAGCTCGATTGGTGGTTTATGGAAATCATCAAGTTGCAGGGCTCGATTATACTGAAACTTTCGCGCCAGTGGCCAAAATGGTTACGGTACGAGCCTTTCTTGCAGTTGCTACAGCTAAGAATTGGGAGCTTCATCAGATGGACGTCCACAATGCTTTCCTCCATGGTGATTTAAATGAGGAGGTCTATATGAAAGTTCCCCCTGGATTTTCTGTTACTCAACCTGATATGGTGTGTCGGCTTCGGAAGTCGCTATATGGGTTGCGCCAAGCTCCACGATGTTGGTTCGCAAAGTTGGCTGCTGCTTTGAAGGACTACGGCTTCCGACAATCATACTCCGACTACTCTTTGTTCACCTTACATAAAGGGCGGGTACAGATCAACGTTCTTGTTTATGTTGATGATTTGATTATTTCTGGCAATAATTCAGTTTCCCTTAAAGAGTTCAAGGTCTATTTGAGTACATGTTTTCACATGAAGGACCTTGGTGTCCTTAAATATTTTCTTGGCCTTGAAGTCGCTCGGAATCTCGAAGGCATTTTTTTGTGTCAACGCAAGTATGCCCTCGATATTATCACAGAAGCAGGACTCCTTGGCGCCAAACCGGCAGCTTTTCCCTTGGAGCAGAATCATCGATTTGCCTTAGCCGAAGGTCCTCTGCTAACTGATCCTGAGCCGTATCGACGGATGATTGGGCGTTTGATTTACTTGTCTGTCACGCGCCCGGAACTTTCATACTCTGTTCATATACTATCCCAATTTATGCAAGCGCCTAGACAAGAGCATTGGGAGGCAATGCTTAGAGTGGTACGCTACTTGAAGAGAAATCCGGGTCAGGGCATCCTCCTCCGATCTGATAGTGCACTTTTTCTATCTGGGTGGTGTGACTCGGATTGGGCAAGTTGTCCTCTTACTCGCCGTTCCCTGACAGGATGGTTTGTTTTACTTGGCCACTCTCCAATATCTTGGAAGACAAAGAAACAACATACGGTCTCTCGCTCATCTGCCGAAGCAGAGTATCGTTGTATGGCGGCTGCTACTTGTGAGTTGAAGTGGTTGAAAGGCTTGCTACTTGATTTGGGTGTTAATCATCCCAGGGCCATGCCCTTGTATTGTGATAGTCAGTCTGCGCTATACATTGCACAGAATCCAGTTTTTCATGAACGGACGAAGCACATCGAGATTGACTGTCATTTCATTCGGGACGCTATATCCGAAGGACTCATTAGTCCCTCATATGTTCCCACTCGAGTGCAATTGGCGGATATATTTACAAAGGCATTGGGCCAAAGTCAATTTGAGTTTCTTCTCAGCCAGTTGGGCATTTGTGATCTACATGCTCCAACTTGAGGGAGGGTATTAGGCTAGATATAGTTATATTTAGCCCATGTAATTAGGCCAATCATATAATTAGGAATGATTGAATGATTGGCCGTGTATTTTGGTTAGTTAAATTAGGAATAATTTTGTGTTTACTTGTTGATCAAGTTTAGGTTGTATATAAATACCTTGTGATTAATGAGAAGATATAGCTTTCTTCATAGCTCTTCAAACTAGGAAGATATGAACTGACTTACTTGGGTGTGTTAGAGGAAGCAATATTAAAGCTACAAATGTGAGAATAAAACAATGTTTGGCAATCTGGTTTGTGAATGATAAAATATTTTGAAGAAGGTCATGCATCAGAATTTCATGAATTTGTTACAAAATCAGGGCCTGTTGTTTGGCAGCATTCTGGTATCCAAAATTATGCCCCACTGATAAAAAAAATCCTACAAATCCCAGCAACAACCCAGATAACAGAACAGATAGAATTCTGGACTTTGATCGTGTGCATCCCAACTCGCAAGCGGTTTGAAATTTTTGGCAGCAGGAAAAAAAATCGTAAGTATAAAAACTCATAATAGTATTTAACCTGCTGTTATTTCTAATCCGAATCCATCCCAAACACTAAGAGGAACTTAAAACCACCCTTTCTGCCATACTATTCAAAACCATTTGCGGTGTGGGTACATCCAAATTCTCCAACACTATCAATAACAAAAATCAAATGATTAAAACAAAACCCAGATCATGATTCTTTCTTACCAGCTCGCACCGCAGCTTGGATCGTGAATTCTCTGAACGGACAAAAGCAATCACGAGGCCCAGACCACATGCAATCCCGAGCACAAGGCCTAGAAAGAACGACATTTTCCCAAAAAGACCCACAAAGCAAATCCTCCACTAACAAGATCCCAAGATCATGCAAACGAAAAAACAATCACAAGACAAAAAGACACTAACTGCCAAAAACCCAAACTACTCTCAGCTTCAGAGCCTCCAAGAATCAACCGTAATTGGAAGGATAATCATCAAAGCAGACTAATTCCAACAAGAACTAGCTCATCTTCCCACTCTCCTTCACATCGACCAAACCACAAACACCTGGCGACCCAGATGACGAAATCGCCACCGCTTGCTTTATCCTCAAAACCAAGATGAAAAAAAAAAAAATTACTTTTCGCTAAAATCGAACAAATCACAGAGACCCAGATGATCAGAACGCAAATTCGTGCCTTTTTCTTCAAAACCCAACAAAGATAAAAGATCTTCCTTCTTGAATATGAAAGGAAGGGAGGACGAAAAGTGTAAAAAATGAAGATTAAAGAGAGACAGGAGGTGAAAGGGCACTCAAAGATGGAAGCTTTTTAGTGGCAACAGGTGTGATTTTGCGTTCCTCTCTTTCCTATCTGTTGTCTGTTCGAAGCTATTCGTTTTTACTGTCGTTTCTTCAGATGCTGTTATTTCCTTTATCGCAATCATAGTCGCGTTTGGAGAGAACTGACCGTATCGGCGTATCCAATATGGGAACGACTCCATTACTAGTCTGCCACACACGTAGGATGCCTATATGGAGACATTGATGAGACTTTCCATGACAAGATAGACAGCCAGTTAGAACCAAAAATTTTATTTAGAGGAAAAAAAGACTTTAAATAAAATTATTAAATTTAGTTTTAAAATGTGAAATAATTAAATTATGAGGATTTTACCAAAAAAAAAAAAAACAGTTTAGATGTTCACTGCGCTCAAAAGGTAAAATTTACCTCCATTGCACCAGATTAGTCATTTTTCACGAAATTGTATTTTTTTTTAGCACTTTCAACTAGCGTCCCTAGCGACCATAGTTTTATAATGTTAAGAGTCGCATGTTAAGGGTCGCTACGGACCTGTGGTGTATACGAAAAGTAGAATAAAATATGGTTTTTTTCTCTCTTTCGGTGTGAAGGGGACATATCCTCTCTCCTAGGCATGTCAAACGGGTCGTGCCGGGCCGAGCCCGCCCCAGCTAGCGGGCCGGCACGGCACGGCCCGCCAGGGAAAACCCCTGGCACGGCACGGCCCAGTGGCACGGCCCACAGTGGGGCGGGCGGGAGCGGGCCGGCCCACGGGCCAGGAGTGCCTCCTTTTTTTTTCTGAGCGGGCCAGTTTGATGATTGGGTCGGGTTGGGTTGGCCCGACCTACGTAATTTGTATATACTTTTAAAAATAAATAAAATGTGCATGGGTGAACTCGATCTCAACCATTAGAATGTGAAAGATAAACATAACCACTAGACCATCTAACTTTTGCATACTAGTATTTATTCAAACAATATTAAAACTAGTTAGATGAGGATGAGAACCTAACCACTTTAGATGATAATGAGAAGCTAACACCTTTTTTATCCAACTTCTCACTCTTTCATTCAAACAACTTGAAATATAAAAATATCATGTCATGACATTTTTTTTACTCATTTTTCAGCCAAATTGAAATGCCATGGTTAAGGATATCTCAATTGAGATGGCAAACTCAATTTCTATTTTTTGGCTTGATTATCATACTTTAAACGAGAACTTAGCGCGGTTAAATATTTCTACCTATATCAACAATCATTTCAAGTCTTCCAAATGACCCACCATGAAACCACAACCTTGGACTTCATTTTATTTAGATTTGCATCAATTTCTTTATTTTTTAGTTATGGGTTTTTAGTCTTAGTCAATAATTCTCATTATCTTTATCATGGTTACATATTTTTTACTTCTTTTTCCTAGTGTTCATATCAATGTAAATATATGGCTTCATGTGATGTGATCGAGAGTGGAGTTATAGGTACATGTAACGAGATTATATTGAGCATAAATGACTGAATTATGAACATATTCATGTGTTTAATTGTGAGCTTTCCAACCTATAAAGAATCTCAACTTCTCAAATGCTCAGGGGTTCTTGAACATAGATGAATCCAGGTAGGGAATTTCATTTGAGATTCTCAAATATCTCTGAAGACAACAAAATTAGTGAAGGCAAGGGGGTAAATTTAGTGAAGGTAAGTGTGTCACACCAAAACATTCCCCTTATTACTTCTCCCCAAAAACACATTGCCCCTCATTATTAGTATGACAAATTTACAGTAAAGTCCTACCTTACCAAGTTATGTAAGTGTTTTTTTTATTAGAAAATGCTTAGGGTTATTGGTTGGCTGAGAATTAGATTTTTATAAATTAAAAAAATATAAAAAAAAATAGTTTTTTTTTTGCGGGCCAGGCGGGCCGTGCCTAGCAGGTCGTGCCAGGCGGGCCTGGCGGGCCTATACTGGCGGGCCTCAGGGGCTGGCCCACTAGGTTGGCGGGCCGTGCCAAACGGGCCAGCGGGCCTGCGCAGCTCGGCCCAGCACGGCCCACGTCATGGGCCGTGCCGTGCCGTGCCACGGCCCGTTGACCGGCGGGCCGGCACGGCCCACTTGACATCTCTACTCTCTCCCAAGCGCCCGTCTCCTAGGTCACCTTGCTTCGCCACCAGGTCACTCTCACATGCCAAAAGCCAAGGAGTCCGGAATCGGATCACCTGAAGTGGGCTAATCGTACTGCTCCACAACAAAAAAACCTCCATAGATCTCATTCTTTTCACTAGCGGACCATCAAATCTTGAACAGAAAAAATCCTCTGCAGCCCTTTCTTGGGTTGAAAATACAGGCACATATACATTAAAAACTTCCACAGATCTCATTCTTGAAACCACACGAAGGCACAAGTTGAACACAAAAATGGAATTTGGGTCTCTCACTTCATACATCTTGGACAATTTCTCTTTCAACTCCGCCTTCAAAACGCACAAGATGAGACCAAGAAAAAAATAACTGAAAAACAAAGGGATTAAAACAAACAAAAAAAAAACCCTTCAAATCTACCTTGGAAACATTGGCCCTGCCAGGATGGAGCACATCAATTACCTATGCAGATCAAAATGTCGAAATAGAAGAATGAGAATTTGTTTTAAAGAAGAAGTGAAATATCATCAAGGGAAGAGTGCTCAAATTGTTTCCTAGAAAGGAGGCGATTTGTCATAAACTTTCTTTTGTTCGGATCGTGACAGCCTTACCATCTACCATGATGATTGATTCTTGTCGACACTAGAGAGAAAAGGGGATGGGATGGATGATTAAATATAGCAAAGGAACCCCAAACCCTAACCCTAAGATCTAAAAGCTATAAACACAAATGAAAAATGGAAGAGGAATCCATCGATAAATGAATAATAGAAAGAGATGTTTGTCCTCTTACCAATGATTCTCGAGGAAGAGAGAGGGAGAGAGGAGGTAGCAACAAAAACCTCTAATGCCCGTGAGAGAGGGCGAGTTCCAAAACCCTAATCGTTATACAGTGGGGGTTGGGGTTGAGGGAGATGGGATCTGGGAGGGATGGGTGGTGGAGGAGAAGAGAGGAAGAGGAGGATGGTGGTTGTTCATAGAGGAGAGAGGCGGATATGGCTTCCTGCAACTCGAATTGGAAGGATATGCAGGTCCCTAGAGACCCTTAACATCATACAACCAAAGTCACTAGGGACGTTAGTTAAAAGTTCTAAACGAAACATGACATCGCAGGGTCCCTAGTGACCCTTAATGTTATAAAACTAGGGTCGCTAGGAACGCTAGTTGAAAGTGCTAAAAAAAAAATACCATTTCATGAAAAATGATTGATTTAGTGCAATGGAGGTTAATATTACCTTTTAAGCCCAGTGGACATCTAAGTTTTTTTTTTTATAAAATCCCCTTAAATTATTGAAGCTATGTTTTATGTCTGTTTATTGAGTTAAAATCATCAATTATTGTTTCTCTTAAAAAATGAATCAATATTTAACCATGGTCAGCACCCCTGTAAAATATCAGGAATTAACATCATATAAAAATTTATAAAATTATTGTTAACTACAATAAATAAAAAAAAAGTGGAATTCAAATCATTACTATAAAATAAACAAAACACAATGCACAAATACCCAATCTTGTGATTTATATAGCATATAAGACTATTATTTAGACAAATCATATTTTTAGTTATTCAATCATATAGCACAAATAACCATCCTTTCTTATGCATGTATCTTGTTGGTTACGATTTAAAATTTTATTATTTAAAACCTCAAAGAAAAGTAATTATAGCATCCCATATATAAAATCTAAACCATTTAAAAGTATGGTTCGTTAGTTTTTACCTACTTAATATAAATTTCTTTAATTAAATTATTCTGATATGGATAATAATAATCAGAGTAAAAGAATTTAACTATATTTCTTTAGTCACAA
This sequence comes from Litsea cubeba, assembly GCA_012931725.1. Classification (NCBI taxonomy): domain Eukaryota; kingdom Viridiplantae; phylum Streptophyta; class Magnoliopsida; order Laurales; family Lauraceae; genus Litsea; species Litsea cubeba. The sequence goes on along the minus strand of CM022945.1, from coordinate 6,549,085 downwards.
TAGATAAAACTCCAACTGAACTAAAACTTAATATAATAATAAAATGTGAATAGACAATGATTTTAAGCAGACTATACTTCAATATAAGCAACAAAGATTGAAAATACATATAATGACTTATAGTGAAATTAGTACATCTATGCCATGTAAAAAGAATTATAAAAGAGTAAATGAATTTGTCATTCTTATTCTTTATTCATACAACTTCTTTCAATATCTTCAATAAGAAGACATGCTTTCCCTTCTTCATCTTTTGGATCATAAAGATTTGAGGTAAGTTTAAGATGGAAATGAATATTAAAAAACCTCTTCACAAATCTCCATCAAGCTTTCTTTATTTGTTCTTATCTCCTTCATTTATTTTCCTTTCTTTTTTCCTTTTAAGTTTTCCTAAAATCAGCAATTTTTTTTTCTTTTTTCTAAGAGTCAAAACCATCTTTTAAAAAGCCCTAAATAATGCACAGTGGAGGTGCAAAGCACTGTTTGAGGGGAGTTATGATGTAGGGGGCCCCTCCCCCTAAAGCTTCTTGATTGATGTTGCTTGGATATGATCTGACCGTTGATTTAAGAGGCCTGGCCATCACAGATTGCAAGATCACGGCTGGTTTTTTAACTTATATTCCATTTTTATCTGTAGATCTATCAGTGGGGCCCATGATTGAGTGGGAAGATCTTTCAATAGTTTCTAAAACCATGATGGGGCTCAACATATATATCAATTGAGTAGAGGATGAATGGATGATGATGATGATTAATGGGCCCCACTTGTACATATAGGGGGCAATCAAGGACTAGAGATTTTTTGGTTAATTATCCAAGCCGTTCATTTCAAAGTGCTCCAACATGGATGGGAGACCAATAAAACAAAATCTCAACCATGAGAAGAACTTTATGACATAATTATTTATGTGTGGGGAGAAGTAAAAGTAAAGATAATATATGTCGAAATAAAAACAGAGGTGTTGTATAATATTTATTTGATTTCAAGTAAAATTAGATATATCATAACAGGAAGAGAGAGGGTCTAAAATTAAAAAGCACATTTTGTCTTAACTAATCTTAACTATTCTTTTATCACAATTTTGTGAGGTAAAAAGGGCCTTGTAAAGGATTACGCTATGGATGGCCACGGTCTATTTCAATATGGGATTAACAACTTTGATTACCTAAATGTGGCCCACATGTGATGATGGTCCATTTTGCAGATGAAGAAGTGAAAATCCTAGTGTGCATTGTAGGCATGTGGAATATTTCTTTTTTTATCCTATTTGTTTACTGTTGGCTCAAACTTTGTTTAAGCCGTCCGTTTTGGCTACTAGTGTCAAGAACAGATGAAGCATCTATGATGACATCGAAAGGGGACCCCACATAATATGTCAACAATATCATAATTTATTGTATAAGAGAGGGAAAAAGGTGCAGGTTCCTAGTGGGTGGTTTTATATATCCGTAGGTTTACCAATAATTCTCCAAAGGAAGAAGAGTCGGCGGGTTCCTATATATTATAAAAATAAAAAATAAAAAAACCTTTATTTTCAGGGGCCATGTGGGGCCAGTTTTTCCTTGATCTACACGGTTAAAATGATGTCTCGACCATGTGTAAGTGATACCTTAAAACCATCCAAGTTGGAAAGATCAACCACACCCATGTTGGTGACAGTTGTTATGTTATTCTTTAACCATATATTTAGGGCACTAATTGTATAGTGTTATAAATGCTTCAATGAAAGGGAAATTTTGAATAGATCTATGTTCACATTAGCATTTAGCATTCAAAATATTATCTAGACTTTTTGAAATATTATATGGCATGGTCACTGATAAATGAGCTAGTATGAGACTCACATGAATTTGGGTCCTATGACTCAGCACTATGTATTCATTAATGGAGCCCACTTTCAAAATCTGCAAATGCCAGAAGTCACCATATCCTATCTCTTCATACAGAGCCAAAAACCGCAGAGTTGGACTAACCTTCAATAAGTTATCATGTCTTTTCCATTGTGTGGCCACCTTTCAAATCAACACCTCTTAAAACTTTTCATCCCACCATTTTTTATCATTACTCCAAAATTCATTTTACTGTAAGTTTATGCTCATGAACGGATTGGTAATAAGTAAAACACATGAATTAACTATTTTTCATTTTATAGTAATTGTGAATTATAGCAGTGAATAATTTAACTGTAGGCCTAACTTTGAAAATGACATATTTTTAGAGCATATATATTTGGATGCATTCTTGACATTTTTAAAAATATTTACTTATAATTGAAAGGGGTTGAAATCCTATGTATGTGAAAGAGTGGATCATTACCATTTCAATGGTGGCCTTCACTGAGGCATGCATTTAAAGCATTGGGTTCATGGAATTCTTTGACTCTCCAATTTAATTCTTTTTCTGTTGGGCAATCAGACACTGCATTTGGTTCATTGTCTCCGTCATTTATTGGAGCCTCTATCCATTTAGTTTGAGTATTTGTATATACTTTAAAACATTAGAAGGAAAAGAGAAAGGAAGAGAAAGTGAAAAACCACCGTAAATAAAACTAACATAACTTAAGTAGAGAGAGAGAGGGAGGGACATAACAAGTGAGGGTTAACGACAGACTATGCACACTAATTTTATCTTTTGTTACCTAGTCATGGAGGGGTGAAACACATTATATTCCAATCATGGAAAAGTTACAGGGGCGGAACTAGGATTTCATCTCGGGGGGGCCAAAACTTAAATAAATTTTTATTTCACCAATTATTATAACTATCATATTTTTAGCAATGCATAATAGAATCAAACTTTGTATAGCTAACAAACATGAATACATGCAAAAAAATTAGATTAATATTGTTTTTTTTATAATCATTCAGCGATCCACAACTTTTATGCACTAAAGGGACTGTTATACCCCTATCTTAGTTATTATAGGAAACAAGCATCAAATTATAACATTTTTCAATATTCTAGATTTAAAAAAAATTATTTTTACAATCTTTTCAATTTACACCGCTATGCCACTACATAGTGTTTTGGCCACCCGCCGCAAACGCTCTTTTTATCCTTGGTGGGAAGACCATTTTATGTGAGTTAGACAATTAACTCTTCCAAGAATAGTTCAGACGACTGCCACATCTCACTAAATACAGAGGAAGTTGATTGGGGTTCACGATTTTTCAAATTCAAGAACTTTGACTATACTGTAACATTTATTGACATGTTAAGAGGTGATGGAATGTCACAGATGCTGAAGTTGAAGTTAAGGGTGGGAACCAGATTTACGAAGTCGGATAATTTATAACAGGATAGGAAGCTACAGATAGCTCAGAAGAGGATAGGAAGCTACAGATAGCTCAGAAGAATATGAAGAGTGGGCCAGAAATCATATCATAGTAATGTAAAAGATCCAGATGGGGTGAAGAAAGTGGTGAGAAATTATTTTGAGGAACTGTACTCCATGGACACAACATAAAGCCCCAAGCTTTGATGTGGTTCCCTTCTTGTTGATTTCTCCAGAAAAATCACATTACAAGGCAGAGGTGGCACTTGCTCAGCCTTTGAGAGACAGGGCAATTGTTCCATATATTCTCAGCTTTAATTTTTTGTGAGTGCCATATTTAACTTTATTATTCTAGTGAGTTATGAGAACAAATACAAGTCTGAATCACACAATTCCATGAAACAAACCCTTTAGATGATGATAATAATAAATAAATAACCATACTACACAACTATTTGATGTGTTGCTGAGTTACTTCAAATAATTAAACAACCCCTTTAAAAATTACAAATTGCAATAGAGCAAGTTATAGTGTTATACACTCTACTGAAGCTATGACTTGAAGTGTATCAAAGCAATCAGGAGAGCATGGAACTAAAAACAAGGCATCTTAAACTTTCAACTACCATACATTCAAATTATCAAACATGTAGCATACATAAAACAGGAGGATAGATGATCAAATGCAACAGTCCATTGAAAAAGATATACTTTCAAGGGAGTCAAAGATACCCAAACACAAATATTCAACAACAAAAAAAAGACCAAATCAAATCGTTTATTGATTATCCGAGACCAAAAAAACATAAATTGAAGGGAAAACAGAAGAAGATAATATTAGGGTTTTATAAAGAGGATATAATAAGATGCATCCGATGAGGAAATCTCTGTTGTGAGGGAACTTCTTAGGGTAGAACTGAGCGACGAGAGCGATGGCGATGATTATGATCCCTAATAACAATCTGATGTTGCCAGCCGCCTCCTTCTTCTTCTTCCTATTCTTCTCTCATCTTCTTCGTTAGGTATTGGAAAAGGGTTAGGGACAGAGTTAGGGCTATTCTGGAGAAAGGGAAATAGGGAAAGGGTCGTTGGATGGGGGGGCCAAGGCAGGATGGACAAAATCCTGGGGGGGCATTTTGGTCATATAAAATGATGATCCAAAGCCTGGGGGGCCAGGGCCCCCCCGGGCCCTACTGTGGTTCCGCCACTGAAAAGTTGCCTGCTTTCAAAGAAAGAGAAGCCTCAATCATTGAGAAAGAAGCAAGCTTATGCAATAATGGAAACCCATGTCAAACGAAAAGCAAGCTTATGCAATAATGGAAACCCATGTCAAACGAAAGAACTCCGCTGGCTCCTACAAGAAAAGAAACCAAGGACCAAAACCTTATGCAGTTAAGTGAAAAATGAGGTATCCCACTAAATACACGCAAGTCTTTGTTCTCCATAAGCACACCTTCAGAGATCAGCAAGCGCAAGAAGGTCAGATTGATGATAGACTTATCTTATATTATGCTAAATCAAAATGTCAAAATATTCACCTACAGTAATGTAGGGACACGTCCTGTCCAGCGTCCGCAGCGGTGCCCGAACAGGTGGTCCCCCACAGGGGATGGGCGAGGCCCAGGGCCCCGCGCCTATTGTATACACTTGGGCTGTAACCTTGTGGTTGTAACCTTGTGGTTGTAACCCTCGTGCGTTTGTCCCACATCGAGTGTGAGGGCCTCCCACCCCCGGTATATTAGTCTGAGCGTAACCAAAGGGTGTACCACTACACTCACCAGGTGAGGTGTGAAACACGTTATATTCCAGTCATGGAAAAGTTGCCTGCTTTCAAAGAAAGAGAAGCCTCAATCATTGAGAAAGAAGCAAGCTTATGTAATAATGGAAACCATGTCAAGCAAAGAAATCTGCTGGCTCCTGCGAGAAGAGAAATCAAGGACCAAAACCTAATGTAGTAAGGTAAAAAATTCGGTATCCAACCAACTGCGCAACACTTTATCCTCCATAAGCACACCTAGAGATCAGCAAGTGCAAGAAGGTTAGATTGATGATAGACTTATCTTATATTATGCTAAATCAAAATGGCAAAATATTCACTGCAGGAACATCCACATGCAAATGTTTTTATCAAAAATGGTTAAGGAGATGTGGAGCTCGTTGAAAGAGAGTAAATATTCCTCAATTTAAAGTTGCTGACTGAGACAATATAGTACACAAAAACTTTTGCAGGAGAATATTACCCTTTTAGCTAGAATTGTTACCTCTGTGGCTCTCTCACCAGTCACCACACAAGTCATAACATACAAAACAAAACAAAACAGAGAGCATTATTTTAACCCGTCTATTTCACAACATTACATGAATTCACTTGCAAGTCACAATAAACCTCTATTATTATATGCAGTGATCCACTTAAACTTTTGCATGTGTCAGCTAAAAGAAAAGGTATAAAAGTTCAGGCTGCCACCAACAAAATGCAACTCCTGCTGCATTTCTCTTCCACCAAATAACCCTTTGAAGTCAAGAAGTCATTTTCTTCCCAACCGAACGTCACTGCCTTTTATTCTTTTTACTATTCTCCATGATTTCAGTGCCGACAGCAAGTGGACGGCAAGGATTGCATATTGACTTTTCAAACAACACGCTTGGCTACATGGCATTTGACAAAAGGAGTTAGGATGCTCTCTGATCAGCAAAGGTGGCTGGGACCCAGTCGAGCCCACGGGCGAGGAAAGTAGATTTCGTGGGAGGAGACCTAATTGAGCGGGTAATTAAAAGAGTCTTCGATGAGGAAAGGTGGCTTATCCGATATTCGACCGTGGGCAATCTGGTGAGGATTGATGTATCTTACCACTAGGTTAAAATACCATTTTCAAAGCCTGAGTTAATGAAGTAGTTAAGCTCACCTACCAAAAATCCTAACTACTTAAAATCAATGTCTTCATTGTAGGCGAAATCTCCCGAGATTTTATTCCAGTAAAAGTTTACCACACCATTAGATTGAACATAAAAAAATAAATAAATAATGTGATTAATTCAAACGTATGATCACATTATTCATTCCACGGTCAAACTAAATGTTGGGGTCAATTCTTAATTATATTGAGGTAAAATCTTAAAATCTCTCATTGCACTGTAAAAGTGAAAAATATTTAATTTGGACGGATCAGATATTCAATAGGTGAGCGCAAAATGGAGCTCCGCTTATTCAATTTTGGGCTTCTCTAAGTTAGAGAGCCACACAATACACGCTCTTGACAAAGTAGGTTGATATTCCAAGTCCCAACACGACTCTCTTCTATTGATATTCCAAGTCCCAGACGCGACTCTCTTCTATATTTCAAGTTTCAGAGCTTTCACAGGAGAAGAGTCATAAAAAATATATATAAAAATGCATGTGGCAATTGAAAGGGATGATTTTTGGAATCCAGAAAAATTGACCATGACCTGAACATTATTTTTATACTAATATATTATCATACACTGTAATCTGTACACTCAGGTATATGGTATTCCAATAAAGACCATGGTTTCAAGTGTAGGTATGATCAGAGTTCAGACCTGTGTTGGTGTCTAAAAAAATTGATATTTATCGGCATCATTCATCATCATCATCAAAGTCTTATTTCAATTGATATTGATCAGCATTATTGATATAATTTTTTTTAAAATACTCATTAAAATAATATATAAAAAACTTTAAAATAGGGATTTAGAAATTATTTTAGAGATTAACCATAGTGTGTATCTATCTTGTCACTACTATAAGGATGTTTTACGAAATAAATATTAAGTATAGCTTTTACCACTTTATAATAAATATTTTACTTGTTTTTAATTGCAAACAACTATAAAAATTAGTGTTTTTAGTGTGGTGCATTATTTTTTTAGATTGAGTGGTCTTAGAAGACTACAATAGTGTGTCAATATTTCATTTTAATTTTTTCTTTTGAGCTCAATGGTGGGGCACCTCCCGCTCTACAAAAACAACCAAGGTTCCATCCTTGGCCGTAGCTCTGATGGCTTGGGTGTAGAGTGTGTGAGTGGGCCTCTCAATGGTAGAAGAAGATAAAAAAAATAGGGAATAATATCCACTTGAGAGTTGGAGGAGTGACATAAAGCGTGAGTTTGCTTTATACATCATTACATATGTGAAGAATCTCACACGTAAAACTCTAAATAATGTGTTGTAGATGCCACTGTAACTTCTTGTGAGGATCCCCTAGATGAAAAGCAATCTAGTGGGTGGGAGCTTGTTTTGGCAAACGAAGTGAGTAGGAGTTAGAATGAAGATTAGGGCTATCTCAATTCCAATCCTATTAAAGCCAATATCACGAAACTTTATGCGATAAAAATCCAATATTGACAAGTCAATTCAAAGGGGTAATCTATATCCTGGAGGTGGATATCTGACAGGGAACAATCATAATTAACTTGGCATTGAGAAACCGTGGCTGCATCAATTGAAATATTATACCTCAGATGGCCAAACTCCTCTTTGTTCCAAGTCTTCAGGTTTCATTAGTCTCTTCAATCTTTGAGCCAAAATAAATTGAGGGTTTCCAAGGCAAGGAGAGGCCCAGATTTGCTCAACGTGTTCCAAAAAAGAAGGGTGAAGGATCCACATCTCTGCAAATTTGAATGGAATATTTGAGGCTTTGATGGTAGGCTTATGGCTTAGAAGGAGGGGGGCTATGATAAGAAGATATTCTAGGAAGGTGTGTAATAGTCGGATCTTCAGAAGACTCAGTCCATAGCACATTGGAGAGAGCCCTATCCAACTGGGCTGCAACATAAGAACTACCTTGTCTGTTGTGAGCCCAAGTAAATTTGTTCCCTTTGTAGCCAAGGTCTTTGAGGCCAGACATCAAAAGCATGGACTTAAAATCTGCCACATTTGCTGAATTTGGAGGGTTGAGACTGATTTTTTCATGAGAGGAAGAGATGGTGTTAAAATATCCTATAACCAACCAAGGTAATGTGAGACCCCGTCCCGAGTTAATCACGATTAACTCTTATTAATCGTACTTATGGCTAATTAAGCATGTTTAGTCAAAATTAATGAAGGCTTAGTACCAAATTGACTTGGTTTAGCCTTAAGAGAATGAATTAAGCTTAACAAGCTTGTAAAATGGATTGTAAATGGATTGGATGAGTTTGTAAACTCAAACTAGGAATTGAGGGACTTTTGTGTAAATACGTATTTCATCGAATACGGAAACTCTTGATGCCAACGCGCGTATCTCGAGGAGTACGTTCACTTCCGTCAAAGACTCGAAGTCGTTTGACGAATATTGATTCAAGTGACCCTCCATTTGACTTGAATTGTAAATAATGGGAAATTATGGGGCTAAATGTAAATTAAAAAGCTTATATAAGCTAAGATCTTCATTTGGAAATCCTTTTCCAAAACCCTAGCTTCCATTTTCCCTCTTTTCTCTTATTTCTTCATTTTCATCTCCATCAAGCATCACGTGAAGCTTTGCAAGTAGTTTTTGAAGAGGTTTCTACTTCTTCATCTTCTTCCTTCACTTGTATTCATGTTCTTGGAGTATAAGCTTTGGGGAAAAGCTTCAATTTGGGGATTTCAGCTCAAGCTCAAGTTAAACAAAGGGTTTTCTTCCATTTGATCTTCAAACAAGGCAAGTACTTACTTGTTTTTATGCTTTGTGATGTTTATGAGTCATTAGAACTCATTTGGGCCAAGAAGCCAGAAGATTGGCTTCAGAAACCTGAAGCTCGAACTGAGCTTTTGGGTGGCCATCGGTCGACCGACAGGTCGACCGATGAACCGACAGGTATAACCTGTTGGTTTTCAGAGAATTCCAGTTCTCTGGAATTCTGACCGACGTGGGTCGGTCCACCGATGTAGTGTGGTCGGTCGACCGATGGGTCAACCGATAGCGTAAAAGTGGTTCAGAATTCAGGAAATTCTGGCTCGCTGGAATTCTGACCGACGCACCGTCGGTCAACCGTCAAGAAGCCGTCGGTCGACCGATGGGCTGACCGATAGGCGAACCGACGCTGTGCAGGAAATCGTGAAAATTATCTGTTTTGAGGCCTAATGTATACAGGCTGAATATTGTTAATGTATAAGCCTTCATAGGTGTAAACTCAATTTTCCGAATACATAATTCAAATGATATTCATCAAAAATAGTACATGTATTGAAAATGAATGTTTCACTCATTTGCTTGGCTTAGAAGTCTGATTAGTTTCCGCATCTTAACTCATTGAGTGAAGGACATTGAATATGAATTGCATAATGAACTATTTCTGCTGCAGCAGATGCTTGAGGTGTTCCGGAACCTCGTGGAAGTTAGTGATCTCTGATCAAGACACTGACGTATTCCATACCATTTGACAACCCCTAAATAAGAGTGTCCATGTAGATATCAACTTAATGATATTACTGGATCCGTTATTATTATGAAATAAATTAAGAGTGTCCAGATATTACTGGATCCGTCATTATTGTTAATGAATTGTTTCATTGGATTATGTGATAGCTAGAACTATCATAACATGTATGTATTTGTTGAACCGTTGTGTTCATGGTACTATTGATGAATGTCACAGGCCCAGATGCCCGTGCCGGTTCTGCCGAGGCCGCGCCGCCAGCGGAGGATGCCCGCCTGATACCTCCAGGAGGTTTAATCGAGTGGATTTGATCGCTGAGAGCGAAAGAACAAATTTTGAATGTAATTAGAAGTTCCCGTATTGTATTAAATATACGGTGATTGACTTTCTTGAACGTAGATTAAACTTGTGTATTATATTTTGTCAATGTATAATTTCCGCCGTTGTATACAGTTGACAGGTAATGAAATTGATATCCCTTGTGAGTTTCGTTTTAGCTTTTGTTAATTCGGAAATTACGGGAGTAAGTTCATTCGCGACCTGGGGTTCGTCCGAGCTAATCAAATCTCGGGACCGGGTCGTGACAGGTAAGGAGGTAGAAGAGAAGTTTATGAGGTGTTGCCATAAGTTTATGAGGTGTTGCCATGGATCTCTTCTGATTATTGAGCCATTGGACCCATACACATCAGTCAAAATGCAACTTTGGTTGGTAGTTGGGACATTTATTAAGATGGAAAGGTGTTGGTTGGAGAAGTCCAAAAGGGAGCAACTGAGGTTGGAGGGTTACTGTGAAAAGAATCAAAACCAAAAGAGTTGAGACCAAGGTCTTGGAAGGAAGAGAATTAAATCCTAGTCTTAGCGAAGGCTACCAAGAAGGAGAGAGCTCTGTTTTTTGGGGGGTGGGGGTGGGGGTGTTAAGGGAAGTCTTTTCCTAAACTTCTTTGGAAGGACTGAGGAATCAACAGTCAAATCAAATAAGAAAAACAATTATTTCTCATTTATAAGGCTTAAATAGATATATTTCAATCTTTTGAAATTAATTTCAATTGGATTTACTGCTTGCCTCATTTATCAGTAAATATATTGAGATTATCTAATGCTGTAATTAATATTGCAAAAAAAAGTTTTGTGGACTCTATTTTTAGCAGAACAATCAAGTATGATGTTGCCAAATAAGTTCTTACAACTCATTTTCAGCATCAAGTATGATGTTGCCAAACAAGTTCTTACAACTCATTTTCAATACAACCATGTAAGTTATGCTCATGTAACGTTTAAATAAAATTACATTGTCTATAAAAATTCTACCTGAACCTATGTCCTTATTATCCAATTCTGTAATACTCATTCTTTCTTCTTTGCTAGCTCTTTTAATATGTAAAATGCAGGTATTAATTCTTTGTAAATTCTAAGCTAAGTATCAACATGACTTGTATAATATTTTTAAAGGTCTCCAATTCCTTTTCATGTCATTTTGAACTTTTGACGAATTAATGTTGTCATTGAATATTGGCTTATCGACAATTAATTCGTCCCTTTCATCATTACCGGGGAAAAAGCATCTACAACTTTGCTTTACTGTTAGCCCACCAAATTGTAACATGATAGTTACTTAAGAACAGTCTACATTTTAGCTTTTTTTTCCATCGAAGAGCATTCTTTTACCTTGATGAATTTATTGTTTTTCATTTTCTCATTTACGAACACCTTTTTGTCAACTTGAATTTCAAAATTTCCATGTATTTAAACAAGTAAGCCAGCTCTATTGTTTTCTTTTTTATTACATTTTAACTATTATCTATGCTTCAAGCTTATGGTCATCGATAACTATGGAACAAGTATATTATCTATTTCTTTCTTTCCCTTTTCTGTAATTTTAGGTCTATCTGGTCTTCTGTTGTCTTTGAATTTATCTTACTTAAGCATTATCGTTACTGCAGCAGATTCTCTTTTGATTAATAGCTAAAATTATGAATAAGTTTCTGGATCCAGGGAAGATTCTTTATTTTTATTTTTTTCTTATTTGCTCCAAATCCTCAGTCTAGCACTCTCTATTTTTTTTTCCTAGGATTCTTTCATCATCCCAGCGACTTAGATATTTCTCAGGTTCTTCATATCAGATATGAATAGTATTTTCCTCTTAATTTTGGATTTGTGAAATTTCACAAAGGACTGACTGATGTGTATAAATGGGCCAGACCCATCTTATCAGCCTGAAATCAGGACAGGGCTTCATCTCTAGTTCACCTTAAATAGGTCTCTAAAATGGGATTTACAAATTACCTCATATATTCATTAATGACTTGTTTATCTAATTGTTTTTTTTTTCTTTTTTCTTTTTAAATGAAGCCCTTTTTGCTCAAGTTCTATTTCAATAACCCTTTTTATTTCGTATGGTAGAGCCCTGTCTTTTGATTGACACTTATCAACTCATGATTCTACACACTCCATTTTGATGTTGATCTGTCTGGTAACAACTACTGATTCAACAAGGAAAAAAAACGAAACACTCTTTTAAAAATTAAGAGTCAGAATTATCTAATCAGACTTAATATTTGACCCATTTCCTATCCGCAGTGTCTTCTACACTTAGAAACCACAAGTGAATCTGTAAGAGGAGCATACTTTTTGAACAGTGCACCATCTAAATTCAAAGGTAATTTTTCTTACTGAAAACCCTTTTCTTTCTTCATTGCTTTATCTTTATGTCTTCTTATTTCATCTTCTTAATTTTTTTTGCTATAATCCTTATTTCACGTCTGTACACACCCCAATTGAAGCACATGCATGCAACCCTAACCTTCTGGTTGAACATCTTAATTACAAAAAAAATAAATAAATCAGATTAGCATTTTGGGGATTTCCACTTTGCCCCCATTTCATCTCCAGATTGCAACTTTTCGTTCTTCTCCATCCAAACCTCCTCCATGACATTCCTTCAATTTAAATAGAAGCAGTTACTCAAACAAATATTTTGTTAGAAAATGCTTCAATATGGCGGGTAGAATAGAGATGGGCTACAGGAGATGAGTATTGCCTTAGTTTAATTATTTGTTAAAAAGTTATTATCTTCTTTTCAATGCTAATAAAATATACTTCAATTTTATTTGGGCAGTGAATTTTTTTTTTTTGGTAGAAATTTGGGCAGTGAATTGAAATTGGTATTTGCATCTGTCACAGCATCTCCTGCTTCTCCTTCTCCTTCTCCTTCACGTGCATTTGTGGCCAATACTCAACTGTAAGCTTTTCCTATAATTTCAATCCAATCAATGAATGGAATCAAATGTTGTAATTTACTCGACTAATCTTGTAATTTATATGGATGATAATTTTACTGTAGATTTATTACTTGGTTTATCTGAAAGTATTGACACTTCAAGATCAACCATTTGTTGTTCAAAGATAAGATTTTGTTTTTAATTAAAGGACAACAATCTGCTACATGAATGTCCAGGGTGAGGCCCACTTCTGGTGATTGGGAACATGCCCAAATATCACTTTGTTTAAAGTGATATTCACCATAGGAGATCAACAACGAAACTCATCTAGGATCTCTCTTCAACACATTTTGATTAGAAGCACGTGCAAGCATGACTAGTGTCTATAAAAAGGAATTGGATTGATCATGTAAATAATGTTAACCCATACTTAAAATGTTACCTACATTTAAAATGTTCGTGTGGTTAGGAAGTCCAATTTTAACCTAGAAGTCCTGCCTTCAAATCCCTTTAAGACCTTAACCGATATCAATGATTCTCCGAAGAATGGTCGGCGGATTTCTATTTTATAAAAAAAAAAAAAAGCCGGGCACCAATAAAATGCTCTAACTATTTTTTTTTTAGTTATATATAGGGGCTCCATGTGCTAAGTGTAACTCTCACGGTTAAAAGTCTAAGCCTCTTTAGGACATTTGGAGAAGATAGTGTGATGAAAAGGTCTAATTGTAATATGATTTTGGGCACGAATAATCTCACTTTTAAATTATCACAACCATTAATTAAGGAAGTTTAATATTTTTTTAAGTTAGTTTTTTTTAAGATCTTCGATTTATCAATAAATATGATTGAGACTAATGTCAAATTCAGCGATTGCAAATTCATTTAACATTCATGAGTGTGAGAAGGTTGAATTGGTCATGGGAGGTCAAATGTTGGTAAAAAGTTAGCTCGCAAACAGGATGTGAGAGGTACATCTTTAGCAAAAGCAAATCCCATACATAAATAAAAAACAAGTCGGTTAAAATAGACGATTTTTCCCTGCGCTCTACAGTCCATTTAGATAGGTGCTGGTTATCATGGCGGGTCCTATGAAATTCAGGGGGTCCCACCTTTGGGGATGGTCTGAATGAGGTCTCGCGCGTATTGCTGCGCGGAGTGAATTTTCTGGTTAAAATGCCTCTGCACTTGGAAGAGCCCGTCCTCAAGCCTAATCTCATTATAAAACCCTGAAATCCGACATTATGAAGCAATTCCACAACTGAGCCAGTGGTGCCAATTTTTCAAACCATGGAGCAGACTCGAGACCCAAACCTAGACCCATTCCCATAATTGTAGAACTGGGGCCAGGTCCCCATTACCAATTTGGGTTGAAAGTGGATCCAATTCCACGCCCAGATTTTCAGGTCACGTCCTTCAGCCATTTGGAGTCCACCAAAACCAGCTTGAAAATGTTAATCACCCACTGTTCAGGTGGTGCAATGAATTGCAAGTTGCAACCCTCCACCACATTGTTAACAAGGGATGATTTTCTCCTGCGCACCTATCGCACTAGGCATCAATGCCGTTCATCACACGGGACTGGTGAAATTCAGAGGGGTCCCGCCTTTGGTGATGGTCCGGATGTGCACTCCCACAGGAAGGAGTGCGCCTGATAGAAATATTCTGATGATGCCTGGATGCTACAAAATGGGCATTGAATCTTGTCATATCACATCTGGTTACTTCACTTTTTATATGTAGAGTCCGTTTACTTGCTATATTCATAATATGTACCTGCCGTATCCATACCATATATAGGCATTATAGAAAATATTCCTAATCAATGGTTATTAGGAATTCAGGATTCTTCCACCTAAAAAAAACAAAACACCTCCATTTCTCATATCCTGTCGTTTGCAAACATTTGCCTGCATGGTTGCGTTTTTTGGAAAACCCTAAAATAAAAGGCGGAGAGGGCACAGCTTTCCCCGATTTTAATCATTGCATACATAGGAATTCACGCCAAGAGGTTCAAAATGAAGATGCAATTCATACTTCCCCTTGGATGAAAAGTGAATCAAAATAAGATGGAAAATGAATGCCCATCCATCACTCTAGTAATTTGTATCCTAAAAAAGTCAAAGGTCCCATCTACATTCCTAACGCGTATACTTCACCCATCATCTCATATCATTCACACTATATCTCTTTAGACCATGAATTCCTATGTCATACAAAACATGAATTGGAAGGCGGGGTTCCTCCAACTCCAGGTTAGGTCTATTTAGATGCTAACTGGCAAAGCGTGGACAGTTTTCTCCTCATTCAATCAGGCCCTTATTAGAAAACCTGCAACATAGTTGAAACTTGGAAGATGCTCATTGTCCCAACCATATGGGTTGAGAGTTCCCATCGTGTGTACATCCCAAATAAAGAAAAAAAAAATTTACGGCCCTCAGTTTTTCTGCCTACTCGGAGATCTCCACTTTCACTTTCAGACATCCAAATGCCACTAGAGTTGCAAATGAGATCTGCCCAAGATATCCAAGTCCAGCCTGTTTAGTCATTGGACCTAATTTTTAGCAACTGCATCATCATGCAGGCCCATTAAGCAGTCTGGAAAAATGCAATATTGTGCCAATGTGATGTAACCAACTCCACCAGCTAATTCATTAATTTTCATAACTTCATAACAGTTTCTGTTTACAGGTGAAAAGGTAAATAAAATCTTTGCTGAATTCAAATTCACAAGTGTGGGGGGCAATTGAAATATAAGTCATAAATTACCATCTACCTTCCCCTCGCATTCCTAAGATAGTCTATCCGGATTCGCCATAGCTGCTCACTTACCTCTTTCATGGTTGGTCGATCAGACCGCACGGGTGCAGCGCACCGGAATGCCAAATCAAACATCTTTGACACTATCTCCCCATCTACCACTTCCTCCAACAAGGGATCCAAGGCATCACTTGCCTCACCATCATTGTACTTCTTAAAAGCCTGCAGCACCCAAATAACAGAATATTGAGCATTAATGAACTAAATCACCTGCATAAGGACCTTTTCCCCAACAAAAAACATATAAAAAGTCTTGAGAACTTTTATCTTAATATATCCCGACGATGGCAGAGAACTCACATAAAATCCCTTCACAGTGCAAATGGCATAAACGAGTATTATTAAGTCCATTGATATATAGACTCGCTGTGGGTAGGGTATTCTAACAAATTCTCTCACATGATGATCCCAACCATCTCATATTGCTTGTTATAATTGGACGAAGGCAAATTTTCCTTTCAAACGTCTATTTGATAGCTAATCAGTTAGGAGTAGGACCACCCATCAATGTACTTTCCAGTTATGTACTTCCCACTGGGATCCAAAATTGATATACATGCATACCGCACGTTCTAAGCACAGAGCATGAATATGATTCCCAAACTTAGCTAGACTAGAGCCCACAGCACAGTGGAAGGTACTGTGGCAACTTTGAGGTTGTAGATTCAAGGCATGTTACCAAAAAAAAAAAAAGAAGGGGCCAAAAGTATCACTGAATTCCTCATCTCCTATTTCTTAGTCAATTTTACTCAAAAGTTGTACAAGCATGAACATAAAAAAGTGGGAACGACTATTGTTTAAGCTAAACCAAAAGGTCAAATCCATGTGACGACTAGGGGCCCTGTGAACAGAAACAGAGTCACATTGGGGAATCCATTTTACCAAGTTACCCAATAAATAAATAAAAAAGGGCCAAAGTATCACTGAATTCCTCATCTCCTATTTCTTAGTCAATTTTACTCGAAAGTTGCACAAGCATGAACATAAAAAAGTGGGAATAACTGTTGTTTAAGCTAAACCAAAAGGTCAAATCCATGTGACAACTAGGGGCCCAATACAAAATAGTATCAGAAAGATGCTCCTCTTATAACTTCTCTCTGTTAGTCCAAAGTGCCAATGTGTGTTTGTGTGTGTGTGTGGAAGGGTATGAACTATGAAAACAGAAACAGTCACACTGGGGAATCCATTTTACCGAACAGATGAAGAACAATTTAAAGCACCATCCACAATTGCAACGTGTGCAATCATAAGCATTCTGAGAAAAGGGATCAACATGGTTACTTACCCATCTGACAGTAACCCTTTCATCAGCACTTCTTTTCAATTCCACTGGGCGTCGTGCAGTTAGAATTTCCACAAGCAGAATGCCAAAGGAATACACATCACTTTTTGGTGTGAGTTGATAGGTCTTAAGGTATTCAGGGTCAAGGTACCCAGCAGTTCCTTTCACTTTAGTTGAGATATGAGTTTGATCTGCTTCCATCGGACCAAGTCTAGCAAACCCAAAATCAGCCACCTTTGCTCTCAAGCTCTCAGTCAGAAGAATGTTCGAAGACTTCACATCTCGGTGGATTATTGCCTTTCTGTGGGAAGATTACAATGAAGGAACAGTTAAGCTCAAATACCTGAAGCTTAAGACAGCAATCAAGTGATGGTAAAATAATGCAAGCACAATCAGATTAACCAACTACCTTGGTAAGAAATATATTCCATGCAATCAATTGCAGCATTAGGAACAGTTTTCATTTAGATGGCAACACTTTTCAGACTATTGAAGGCCAGAAAAGAATTAGAAATTGAAGTAGTCACAGGTACCAAAAGAACCTACGAAGCACGGACACGGATACGATACGATACGGATTTGCAGATACGCCATTTCTCAAAAAAGTATGATACAATACGGCGGGGATACGTTGAGTTTTTTTTTATATAAAAATTTTTTTTGTGACTATGTAATAAAAATCTAACATTATTTTAATCAAAATAGCCATAAACTTGGCTGGAGAAGACACTACCACCAGTAGAATCTATTGAAGACAAGTCCTAGGGATCCAAAACTGATCCAATCCAAGTCATCACTAGTTCTGCTCAAGCAAACTCAGTCAAGTCTGTTGCACTATCCAAGGACAGTTTCAGCAACAATTCAAAAATGCAAGAGAATAGCGTGTAGTGATCTTATCTCCTTATTTTATGTCATCATTGTAACCTCTTCAAAATATTATAAATACATGAACTTATCTCTTTAGAAGATAAAGAAGAGAAAAGTCATTCAAATACAAATCTATTTTTAACATTCGTAGAATCCATATGACCTAGGCTAATATAAACAGAAAATATAATGTGTAAAAAAAAATCTGAATCTGTGTAAAAAAAAATCTGATGTGTAAAAAATATAATGTGTAAAAAAAAATTAGGATGTTTTCCAGTTTCCACTCACTGTTTATTCGTAGGGTCCACCACACGTCGCTGCCCATAGGACTCCACGTCAAAAGATCCACCATTCGAGGCCATTCTCGCTTTCGCCACCCGTCTCTTTTGGACGGCTCAGATCTCCCCTCCCTCTACTTTCGCCCTACGCAGACAGACACTCCCCCAGTCTCCTCTCTCTCGTGCCCTTCATCCCCTCACCTTCTCTGATTCCCACGACAAAAATCCCTGTGAGAAGATTTCTTCGTTTGAGCAGATTGAAATCCCCAAACGCCTCTACTTTCCCTGTAATTCCTCACCTCTTCAGATCTCGTCTTCGATGTCGTCAGCTTCTTCTAGAAGGTTCTCCATCAGCTATGCCCAAGCTCCCAAGAACAGAAGAGCTTCATCCAACTGTCTTTCTTCTCTGATGCAAACGGACAAATGTGCAAGGTTACTCTCTCTCTCTCTCTCTCTCCTCTCTCTCTCTCTCTCTCTCTCTCTCTCTCTCTCTCTCTCTCTCTCTCTCTCTCTCTCTGCGCGACTGATGTTGGTGTTGGAGAAGAAATAGTGTTTCCCACTTAAAAACGTGCGCAACACTTGTTTTCCACTTAAACGTATCCGCACGTGTCCGGCGCGTGTCCGGAACGTGTCTGAAATACAAAAAAATAAATAAATTCCGGATACGTTTTTTTACATATCCCGGACGTACCCCGCGTATCGGATACGGATTGGTCGCCCATTTCCACGTATCCGTGCTTCGTAGAAAGGAACCCAACGACAGTATGCAATCTGTCGTAATACTGCTTTAACAGCAGGATATAGAGATTGCCATGCCTTGGACTTGAGATAAAACAAGGAAAACAGTGTATGATCTACTCAAACAATCACCAAACATAGTAGACCATGCATACCCACCAGTCAGACTACAATAGTGTATATAATGCCAAAAATTAACTCAAAAACCCTAATAGTCCTTACTAAATCAGTCTCCTACTACAATGAGAAGTCTTTAATAAAGTTTTCAAAGCAAAATCAATCACAGTTCTAAAGTTTCAAACAAAAGTAGCAATCTTTTCTTGTTCAGGTTGTCCCAGACAACCTGCAGTAGAACACATGTGGGCTCCACATGGCCCTAGTTTGGTATTTCTACTTGTAAAGTCAAGTAGAGTAATGTCAAAAGGTCACTTATATTTTATTCATACTCTCTCCAACTTTTCCAATAAAAAGTCAAAAAGCAACAACAATTACTCACTAAAAGACAAAAAAACTCCATTTCCCATACCAAAAGTCAACAATATTCTATCCCCAACAACTAAAAATAAAATACCATAATAACTCACTACATTTTTTATTCATACTTTTTATTTCACTTCACTCCACTTGATTTTAAAAGTAAAGTGCCAAACTGGTTATGAAAGCACCTATATGATCTGGAGGTGCACTCATAGGCGACACAGACCCTAGTGCTGCCTTTCTTTCTTGGATTGGGCAAGAATTGACCCATTAATCCTGGGCCCCAAAATCAGTCACATCCGGCTTCTTGTAACAGCCCAGCACAGACAAAATTTGCATGTAAGCCCCTGTTATTCTGTCCTTTCCCAAAATAGTCCCTATAATTCAAATTTAAGCATAATTATGGGCCTTTTTTCCTCCCAATTCAAGGAAACTCCTCACTCATGGGTTAGGACCCCAAGTACTCAATCATACGCCTCCATGAATGCCCATGCCCGTTTAATCACTTATCTTCACAGCAATCCACATCAGAAATGATTATGAGAGAGAGAGAGAGACGCTTATGAAAAGAACTGACTTCAAGTGAGAAAAGAGCCAAGACGCTTAAGGTCCAATCAAAAGTCCACAATAAATGGGTGCAATTCAGACTGGTATTAAGTAGAATGTTGTGGCCCATGCATGGTAGGACCCGGAGGTAACATTGCATGGTTCTTGTGCATGTGCCACTAAGGAAAAAAAAAACTCGGACTTGGGACTCGACTCTGTGAGGGTTGAGTCACATGGGACACGGCCAAATCGCATGGCCGAGTCGCACCCTAATTCAAGTCCGAGTCCCATAGGACCCGACTCATTACTCGGACTCGGCCGATTTTTTAATCCATGTGTGCTGGGGGAAAGAAAAGTAGGTTACTAACTTGAAAATATTGGTGAAACACAAACAGATATACACATACATATTGGTAAACCGTACCGGAAACATGCATCGCCTTGTTAATAAGTTCTATGGTAGTCATGTTGCATGAGTTTTGTGACTACCACCAGTGGGAACAATAACAAATTGGGCTCTTTGAATGCAGCAGGAAGTGGCACATGAGGTAGCCAATGATTGATGATTAGAAAGAAACTTGGATTATCTCAAGAAAAGCAGAGCCTGGATCAAAAGGCATTAATCCGTGAAAGAGCTAGAAACTCCTAAGAACAAAAGGGATGAGACTACTCGACACTCAGATAACTTTTTGCTAAGGTCAGTAGCCCATAATATTTCTTAACTTAAAAGGACCATGATATATTTTCTAACTGCCAACTGAAGAATTACCAGAAAGGTCTACAATTTCTCTCTCTATTGTAATGCCAAGAATATTTGGAAGGTGACTAGAAGAGTATACAAGTGTGTGAACCATCCAATTATCAGTTGTGGCCACTGTCAACATGACCCAACCCATAATCAGGCAGGTCCAAGCATCACGTTGTAACAAATTTTGAAGGACAGGTTGCAAAAGCTTCCTTCAAAAGAAAACAACCAAGCATGACTCAGACAAATATCAGCTTGTCCAACATGAATTTTAAAGACTGCTAATTGTTGTAATTACAAGGCTGCAGATTCAAGTCATGTTTCCAATACAAGAACGAAAAAAAAAAAGACTTGTAAAAACCGGTGTCAAATGCTTCTAGAATGAAAGCTTATATCTAAAGGCACCCTCTTGTAAGAACTGAAGAAGTGCAAAAGAAACTAAGTTAGTTCAGACACAAGGAAGCTTGCTTAGAATCACTAAATAAGTTTACTGAATCCAACAAAGACTGGCAGAGAGAGCAACAATGTTTCCAACATTTCCTAATCATAATTCACAGCTAAGAAGAGTTTATGTCCATTGGCTATTAGAGATATCTCATAATACACACAAATAAGAGTTTTAGTTTGCGTAGTCTTAGCAATTGTGCATAAACAAATATGCCACAAAGCAACAAAACAATAAATATAGAGCACCCTAACCTGCGTATAAGTGGAGATAAGTAAGTGCATGGGTGACATCAATGGAGATTTCTAGTCTTTGATTAAAGTCCAAGACCCTCCCATGTTGACCTGCCAAAGAAAGCAATGCATTTAGGCAAATCTATGCGGCAGAATGGTACATTAACCTAATATTATATACCAAATGTGCCTACCATCTAGATGCTCCCTGAGAGTACCATTTGGAATATATTCAGTTATGATAATGCGCTCATTTCCTTTATCAAGATAGCCTAGTAGCTTCACCAAATTGCGATGGTCAATTTTGGCCAGCAATTCAACTTCACTGCTAAATTCTGTCCGTAGAGAGTCAAAGTGTTCCTGCTCAAAATCCAACATGGCACAACCATAAAATATTTGCCGAGAATAATGCTCAATTATCAAAACAGAAACCAATCTTACTATCATCAAGTAATGATAATATAAGAACAAATGAAAATCTTACTATCAGCAAGTAACGCACTGCACCCAATTGCATTTTCAAAACCATAAGGAATTTGGCTATTAAGCGACTAGGTTTCTAAAGAAAAGTGGTGGCATGGGGTTCTTAAGGTTCTTAAATTTGCAGAAGACTTCATTAATCTGTTTCACTTTTTCATTGTTAATAAATTACATAAAAAGCACCATAATCACAACAAAAGCATATATCTTAGTAGGACACCCGTAGAGAAAAAGTGCGTTCATAAACGCCTCATGTGGAGAAGTGTGAATGACAAATAGACCTCCATACATGGTCAATCAACTGCTTTTGTCCATGCCTGGATCTAGTTAGCCCCTCTCCATTCTGCAATGAGCTTGTTCACATTGCCTTCAATTCTCATTACGGGTACCTTGGTGTCAGACAACTGGGGGTTACAAAATAACCTGGGCATAGGGTCTTGAGTCATGACAAACCCTTGAGGGGAGAGTAAGTATGAATGATTTAGATTTAGATTTTCCTATATCAAGCACATTCGGTACAGCAATGAATCCACTTTTCCAAAAGTGAAATGATGGTCTTAGACCGTCATCTTTTGTTCATCTAAGTTCCTCTAGTAAATGGTTGAATATCTAGATTTGCCTCATTCAATAATAAAAGCTACATTTATGTCAAAAAGTGCTAAAGCACAAAGAGATAACAATAACTAATGGCATTGTTATATCATCATCAAACAACAACAATAACAATAAGTGAGTGGATTTCAACGAGAGCCCCGACAAAACTAGTCATCTGT
Source organism: Litsea cubeba (assembly GCA_012931725.1). Lineage (NCBI taxonomy): Eukaryota > Viridiplantae > Streptophyta > Magnoliopsida > Laurales > Lauraceae > Litsea > Litsea cubeba. Next base: position 6,526,551 of record CM022945.1, on the reverse strand, counting down.
TTATCCACGGCTAAAATATTTCAAGGAATGACAATTACGACCAAAATACAATAATCCACTAGCCATTAACCTTGTGCCTCCTTTCATTATTGTGGCATCCAACAATTGCATCCATGGCTACATTCTGATAAGATGCATGCTTCCTAACCCAATTATTTTTCTTCCCTCCAAAAGTGATATGATACGACCCATGGTCCATGGAAAAACTATTCTTCTCCATTCTCCTAGCTTTTCACTTAGGATTTTGAAGGATACTGAACAGAGTTTTTTTCCCTTTTGTGAATGGTTAGGGTGATGTGGAGCGGGGTACCAAGTGTGGGGCTGGTGGAGAAGGAGAGACAAGGATGGAGGGTGGAAGGGTTATGTCAAGCTTTCACCTGAAAATTGGCCTCACGCCAAACTCCCCATCGCGGGCGAGGAAGAAAAGACAACTTGGGAAGACCCAAAATCACTCGTGAGAAATTTCATTAATCAATAAATAATGCCAAATGAGGCATTACAATGCTTAAATAGATAAAAGACTAACCCTAAAACTAATCTGGACCATTCAAATGCAATGATGGTCAGGATTAAAACATCCACCTAAATACAACTTAAGACATAAATAAATAAATAAAACTCTGAGTAGGCTAAGATAGGTGGGCTAGGCCCAAAGAACTGGTCGAGACGGATGGGCTGGGCCGATTGGCGGGTCGACCCATGGTGACCATGGGTCTGTCCTGCATCAACTCTCCCCTTCTTGGAAAAAAACTCGACCTCGAGTTTTATAGATGTCCTCCAAGATCGAAAATCCATCGCATGAATCATCGATTTGCTGGTTGATCTTCGTTTTCTTCACAAAGCTTGGAGGCTTGACATGACCTTTTCTTCCAACTCAAATGAGGCTTGACACACTGCTTATTTTGGTGACTAGATTTTGCATTAATGCGAGCTCGAATGAAGTGCTGCTTTAATTGTTGAGTATCGGCCATTTGCACACATTCTCCAAGTAGAATTGGCCAATCTCCGAGGACAAAGTCAATCTGAGGAACTTTGATGATGCGAACTTCTTTGGCAATCTCCTGATCAATCGTCTTTTCATCTGATAGTTTAATTTGATTTTCTGGAGGCGGGCTTGCCATAGAATTCATTAGATGATTAGACTCCTTAATGTTTTCTTCATTGTCTGTTTCTTCTTGTTCCACCTGCAAATGATGAGACTCAGGTTCCTTTTCTTCAGATTTACCTGAGGCATTCTCCATGAGTGGTTCCACTACTGGGACTTCTGTGGTTTACAGAGACTTCTCTTCTTGCATCTTAGCTTTTCTGAGGCGATAACGCTTTATCAAGCGCTCAACACGGATTGCTTCCCAAAATGCTTCATACATATCGTTGCATTCCTTCTCCATATTCTTCAATATACTTGGTCTCAAACCTTTGAGAAAGTGATTGAAATCAAGTGTATCTACCAATTCACATAAATGATGTAGCCCTTCAAAATTCAAATTCATCGGCATATTCCTCGACAGACAATTTTCCCTGTGTCAAATTAATATAATGCTCAAAGTAATCTTTATTTGCATAATATCTTTTCCCATATCTGATTGCACATGTCATCCTTTTAGCCCTTTTGCTGGTTTCTTTAAGCTCTTTGTTGGTTTCTTTAAGCCTTCTGTTCATTTCAAGAAGTTGCAATGCCATCTTGGTTGACAATTCCATATTAACTTGATGCAAAGATTGAAAATTTTAATGCTCTTCAAAATTAAAATCAGACTGACCAGATGTGTAGATCTCACTAATTGGAGTCACAAGTGAAAACGGATCGACGATCAGAGTCCGGATGGAGAAGATATCATTGATTGAAGATCAACGGTTGAAACTTGCTTGAATCTGAGGCCCACACATTCACTTTGTTGCTACTGTTCTACTCTGTGAAGAGTTCTGACCCGATGCAGGCTGATATGGGTTGGGCCTGACCTGAGCTCGAGCCCACTGGCTGGGTCAGACTTGACTAGGTGATGCTGTCAGACCGGGCCTACTGTGGATCAAGTTTGATATGCTGATTTGGTCTCTTTGAAACAAATCTGGCCCGAACTAGAACTCGGCCCAAAATCAGAAATTGGCCCAGCACTTATTACTAGAAGGGGACCACATGCAAAAGAGAACCCTGCTCTTGGGTCTTGGACACAGCAAACGAATGGAGAAAAGGGTCGAAACCCCTCTTGCAATGGTTGCTCTGTCGAACAAAGATCCTCTCGCTTTTGTTGCTGTTGGAAGATGGGAAGAAGATGATGCGGCAAGTAGCCTGCGGTTAGGTGATACTCGTTGTGGTGTAGCGCTGCTGATGGCAAAATGGGTGCCGCTACTTGTTGCTACCTTTGAAGAGAGAGAGAGTGGATTGCCGAAGAAGATGGGGGTGGTGGCGCTCACATCAGTGATGCGACTGTGATTTGGTGGTATTCAGTGAACCAGGTGTGCTATCCGTGCCTCTTTCTTCTCTCTTTTTTGCTTTATTACTTCTTTTTTTATATTTCTGATTCTTCTTTGTTTCCCTCTGCTGCTCTTTCTTTTTTTTTTTTTTTTTTTTTTTTTTCTGGGATCAGGAGGATGGCAGGGATGGTGGGAGATGAAGGTACGGCTGGTACGGTTTTCTGCATCGGCAGTGGATATGTTGGGAAGGATTAGGCTGATGGATTTGAGGGTTTAAATGTTTCAGGCCATGTGGTTTTAAGGGTTTTGGTTTAAATCAGGGGTGGGTTTTGGGTAATGTGAGTTGGCAGGTTCGGTTTTTTTCTTTTTTTTAGACCCAATGGGGTTTATGATAGGATTTGGATTTAGGTGGGTCCGTTTGGGATTTTGGGAAGGGTTGTTGGGAAGGATTAGGCTGATGGATTTGAGGGTTTAGATGTTTCAGGCCATGTGGTTTTAAGGGTTTTGGTTACGATCAGGGGTGGGTTTCGGGTAATGTGAGTTGGCAGGTTCGGTTTTTTTCTTTTTTTTAGACCCAATGGGGTTTATGATAGGATTTGGATTTAGGTGGGTCCGTTTAGGATTTTGGGAAGGGTTGGTGGTGGGATTTGCAGAGGGTTTTGGGTAGTCGGCAGTGGGATCTATGAGATGGTCAACAATGGTGATGGATGATGAAGGAATGAAAACAATGGTGATGATGGATTACCTGAATGGAGATGATAAATTGCCGAATCTCGAATCCGGGTGGATCGATCTTCGGCTCCAATACCAATTGATGCGGAGCGGGGTACCAAGTGCGGGGCGGGTGGAGATGGAGAGACGAGAGATGGAGGGTGGGAGGGATATGTCAAGCTTTCACCTAAAAATTGGACTCACGCCAAACTCCCCATCGCGGGCGAGGAAGAAGAGACAACTTGGGAAGACCCAAAATCACTCGCGAGAAATTTCATTAATCAATAACTAATGCCAAATGAGGCATTACAATGCTTAAATAGATAAAACACTAACCCAAAAACTAATCCGAACCATTCAAAAGCAATGATGGTCACGATTAAAACATCCACCTAAAAACAACTTAAGACATAAATAAATAAATAAAACTCTGAGTAGGCTAAAGATAGGTGGGCTAGGCCCAAAGAACTGGTCGAGACGGATAGGCTGGGCCGATTGGTGGGTCGACCCATGGGGACCATGGGTCTGTCCTGCATCATAGGGGATGTTACACTGCATGTTATTCTACTAATAATATCTTTTTTGATCAATAATATAACCTTTATTAATTAGGAAGAAACAAAGCAAACAACACAGGAGAAAAACTAAAAATACAAGGGTATTATAAGACTTTGGATCCCCAAATTTAAGTTATTCTAGTAATATTCATCAAGTGCACTGATAACATGCATGCAAACTAAAGTTCATCCCCCAGATTATTTGAGAATTTCTTTTGCTCTTTGAACTTATCTTTATAAAAGAAAAGTATCAGATTCCCAACATTGTTATCAAAGATGGGCTTAATGAAGCTATGTGCCCAGAATTTCAGCATGACAAGAAGCCAACTTAGCTTCCAAATGTTGATGCATGCATCAAACTACATACATGTCTAAGTCCGTTCAATATTGCTAATTTGATCATCATATTTATTCTAAATTTATGTTTCTTCCAATCTTCACAAATAATTCCATGCAGTTGAGCAAAGCAAATCATTTCATTTATTAAGAACAGTTTCTCATTGTTTAAAAATATTAACAACAAAACAACACCACCAATATCAACTAATATCCAGATTAATGAGATAAGGCAAAGATGATGATGATCATAAATAATTAATAACTCGGGTGATCAAGTGTGGATTGATTTGCTCTGCATGGCTATGAATACCATTTGGAAACCTCACAGCATAGGAGCAGGACAAGAACACCATTTATGGGAATCTTTAACTATGTACCTACCATATGGTATCACAGGCAAAATGACACACTGAAAAAACTAAAACAAAAGAAATGAAGGAACCAAGAAATCTGAAGAGATGCCCAATACTCTTCAATACAAAGACGTTAATAACTTTTGGATATAGAACATTCACTTCTGATTAATATGATAAATTATAGTACATGCTAGTAGATAGCAAACTATTTTACACTTTCTACTCAGATATCAACATATATGTCTAGATTACACTGATCAGCATTAGAAAACAAAATTCCTAACGACCAAACTCATGGACGCAAATCCTACAGGTATCCAAAAGAAAGGCTAATCATCATCATCATCAAAGCCTTGTCCCAACTACGTTGGAGATTGGCTCGGCTATATGAATTTTGTTCTTCCATTCCGATCTATCTTGAGTAAAATCCTCAGAAAATTACACTTCTACATTTCTCCATTCCAATCTCGTCTTGTTCCAACTATGTTGGGGTCGGCTACACGAATTTTATTTCTCCATTCCGGTCTATCTTAAGTCAAATCCTCAGACAATTACACTTCTTCATATCCATTTTTACTACCTCCATCCACGTCCTCTTTGGCCTACTCCTTCCCCTTGGTGGCCATCAACCTTCATAGCCAAACTTTTCCTTACCTGCGCCATTGTCGGCCTATGTTGGACATGCCCAAACCATCTCAAATGGGTTTTTCTAATTTTATCCCCTATTGTTGCTACCCTGAAATGCTCTCGAAAGAGCTTATTTCTAATTTTATCCTTCCTAGTTTTACCACACATCCACGTCAACATTCTCATCTCCGCTACATTCATTTTGTGCATATGTTGCTTCTTGGTTGTCCAACAATATGCTCCATAGGTGCTAGTCTAATTCATGTCCTGTAAGATTTTCCATTCATTGCTTCTTGGTTGGCCAACATTATGCTCCATAGGTGCTAGTCTAATTCCTGTCCTATAATATTTTCCATTCAATCTTGTTGGCATTCATCGGTCACAAAGCACTCCAGAAGCAAGTCTCCACTTCAACCATCCTGCTTTTATCCTATGTTTGACATTTTCATCAATCTCCATATCCTTACTAATTATAGAGCTAAGGTAACGGAAAGAATCACTTTGTGATATCACATGGTCTTCAATTCTCATAGTAGTTTCGCTCTTTCTATATGCCAACTTAAGTTACAATCCATATATTTCATCCTTGTACGGCTTATTTTAAAGCCTTTGGATTCTAAAGCCTCTCGCCATCTCTCGAGTTTTGAATTCACACCCATCTCCATTCCAGTTTAACATGGGCCAAATCCTCGGATAGGCTGCACTACTTCATATCTAACCTTCCTACTTCCATCCATGATCTCTTCAGCCTACCAATTTTCCTTGGCAGGCCATCAACTTGCATAGAAAGATTTTTCCTCATTGGCGTTGTAGCTGGCCTATGTTGGACATGCCCAAACCATCTCAAACGAATCTCTCTTATCACCTACTGAGGCTATCCCTAAATGCTCGCAAATGCGCTCGTTTCTAATTCTATATATCCTAGGTTTATCCCACATTCATCTCAACATTATCATCTCTACTACGCTCATTTTGTGCATGTGTTGCTTCTTGACTAATCAACATTCAGCTTAATAGGTTATAGCTAGTCTAACCATTGTCCTGTAAAAATTCCCTTCAATCTTGCCGGTACGCGCCAACCACAAGACACTCCAGAAGCACTCTCCACTTCAACCATCCCCACTCTTATCCTATGTTCGACATCTTCCTTAATCTCTCCATCATAACTAATTATCGAGACAAGGTATCGGAATGAATCTTTTTATGTAATCTCTTGACCTTCAATTCTCACATGCGTTTTAGTTATATGCACATCCCTATTGAAGTTGCAATTCATACGCTCTGTCTTTATATTACTTATTTTAAAACAATTGGATTCTAAAGTCTCCCACCATTTCTCAACTTTCGCATTCACTCCATCTCTTGATTCATCCACCAATATTATATGTTTCGCAAACAACATGCAGCAAGATACTTCCTCTTACATATGAGCCATTACTCCATCCATAATCAGTGCAAAGAGCTAAGGGTATAAAGCTGAACCCTGATGAAAACCTATGGCCATTGGAAACTCATGTCTCACCACATCTAATTCTTACATTCATTACCGCTCCCTCATATATGTCTTCAATGATGTCTATATAGCCTTTTGGAATACTTCTCTTATCTAAAACCCACCAAATCAAATCTCTAGGTATCTTGCTGTAGGCTTTCTCTAGACCATATGAAAGTTTTTCTCTTCTCTCGGTATATTTCGATTAATTGCCTAAGTGAGATGCTCGCTTCTATAGTTGATAGGGATGCATGTGGGTTGCTTCCAAGATGGAACCATGTTGGGCCCAGAACAAAAATCATTTTGTAATGACGGTTCCAGTTCTAGCTTGGAACCTATTCTCCTTGTTCCGAACCCGGTTCCAATAAGAGGACCGTGTCCGGTTCCGGTTTTTTTTTATTATTTTATTTTTTGCTTAAAATAACGATATCGTTCAACCCAAAAATCCAAAAAGGGATATCATTCAACCCAATAACAGTCTACCTTCTACAATTGACAAATCTCAACATCTTCAGAACTAATATATAGGTTGTTACATGAAATTTTTGACATAGCAATACAAAGTCAAGAACCATGTCATAAAAACGCACATCCACAGGCCGGATCCTAGGTCTATGGGTCGGAAACCATATGGATCCGGAATTGGAGTTGTTTAGCAATCGGACCTAAATTAGGTTTTGGACCCAAACTCGTTTATGAATCAGAAACTAAAACAGGTTCCAAACCCAGTTTTTTACGGGTCGAAACCTCTAGATAATCGGAGAATCGGATATCCATTTGCATCCCTATTAGTTGACCTGCATGGAATGAAACCAAATTGATTTTCAGATATTTTGGTCACTTGTGTAAGTCTCTCGTCTATTGCTCTCCCCCTCAATTTCATAGTGTGGCTATCAAGTTTAATCTCACAATAATTGGTGTGACTTTATATATCCCCTTCATTTTTGTATATAGGTACTACAACACTTTTTTCCATTCATCCATCATTTTTTTTATTCTTAATATCTTATTGAAGAGCTTGTTAACTAAACACATTCGTTTTCTCCAAGGCATTTTCAAGCCTTTATCACAATGCCATCTGGCCCCATAGCCTTTCCTCTCTTCATTTTTCCCAATGCTTTCTTCACTTCTACGACCCTAATTCTATGGTAAAAAGTATATTCTGCTAACAAAGTATCATCTCTCATTCCTAAGCCTCCTATAGAACCTTCATTTGGAAGTTTGTTAAAATATTCTCTTCACCTTTCTTTATTATCATTGTCCTCTAAAACTTTTTGTTTGTCACTCTTCACTGCTTTCTTTTCCCTCTTTTTTGAGAGCTTAAAATATCTATCTCCTACTCTTATTCCCAGCTTATTATATAGGTCATCATATGTTTTGGATTTTGCATCTCTTACTACTTTCTTAACTTATTTATTGACTTCTTTTAGATTTCATAATTCTCCATATTTCTAGTTTCCTACCAAACTTTGTAGCAATGTCCGTTCTCTTGCATGGCGTCTTGAACCTTTACACTCCACCAACAAATTTCTTTATTAAAGTCTTTCCCCTTCGGACTCTTGAAGCACCTCCTTAACAATCCTTCTCATATAATCGACTATTTGGTCCCATATCATTGTAGTTTCTCCCTCCAAATTCCATTGCCCCTTACTATCGCTCTCTTTCTTCTACTAGTGCCAGTTTAAACTTCACTAGTTTTTACTGCTACGCCCAAGTCTGGGTAAAGGAGGAGAGTTGTGTAAGGTAGGTAACAACCAGCATAAAACTTTTGTCACATAAGTCCATTGATAACGTATTTTAATCAAAAAAGTTTTTTTTTTCATTTTGCCACAAGGACTACTCTGGATCAGAGTGTTGGGCAGTAAAGCATAATCATGTCAAGAAGATGGAAGTTGCGGAGATGAGAATGCTAAGATGGATGTGTGGGATCACAAGGAGAGATAGGATTAGGAATGAGGAGATTAGGGGCAAAGTAGGAATAGCACCGATTGGAGATAAAATGAGAGAAAATCAACTGAGATGGTTCGGCCATGTTAGAAGGCGTCCAATAGAGGCACCTGTTAAAAGATGTGAAAGCATGGAGATTGCCAGGAGTAGGAGAGGGAGAGGGAGACCCAAGAGAAGTTGGAAAGAAACTATTAAACATGACCTTGCCTACATGGATCTAACGGAGGACATGGCCCTAAACAGATTTGATTGGCGGCGTCAAATCCATATAGCCGACCCCACCTAGTGGGAAAAGGCTTGGTTTGGTTTGGTTTGCTACAAGGACTACTCGAACTCATGCACTCACAAATTCACACCCATATTCTAACCAACTGAGCTGCAGCCTAGGACATGGGTATACAATGCATTTTCCTAACCTTTATTGTGGCTTTTTTTAATTAAAAAAGATGATATATGAGCATTGGAGGATATATAAGAGAGGTATGTTTCACCAAGGTTACAAGAGAGGCGAAGACGAGGACTACTTGGGGTGAAACTTTATATTTGTATAGCTTTACTCCATTAGGGTTTTGTAACTACCTTGCTGTACATACTAGCTACTAGTAAATAAAATTTCATCAATTCCATCAAAATAAAATAATTTTAAGCACCAGAAATATGCCAGAATAATGACAAGAAGAAACTGATAATTACCTTCTTTGCTCGTTTAATAGCAACGACCTGCCCATCTGACAAATGAGCCTTGTAAACAGTTCCAAAACCCCCTTCACCTATCTTCATTGATGGTGCAAAACTTCGCGTAGCTTTGTTAATCTGACTCATATTGAGATGTACTGATCCAACTCTACTCAATTGTGGAGACATTGAAAATCGAGAAGGACTGGGGGGCACTCGAAGAGGACTTGCTGGGACTTTTTCAGAAGTAGAACGAACTTCCAAAGATGAAACTGAATCCACTGAAAAACAGAATTTCTAAACATGAATTCTTCAGTTTGATGTTGTGGTGAACAAAAACGTACACGTCATTTATAAACAAACATGCTGGAAAACTTGGCAAAGGAAAAAAAATCTAAGGAATTTCAATAAGCCATGTTTTTTTAAAATCAAGCAAATTACAATCTAGCACAGGAAGCTGAAAAAGCTGGTTCACATTTTGTTAATCATAGACATTCATCTTTTACACCATTGTGGAATAGGCCATGCCCAAATTTCTCCCCCATTAAAGAATCCTACATGCCAAATAGGTTGGCTTATATGAATTTAATTAATGCAAAATTGGGTGTTCAATAGACCCATATATGAACAAGAAGTATACGTCATATATGAACAAACATGCCAGAACAGACCAAAAAAAAAAAACTAAGGTGTTTCAACAAGCCATGTTTTTTGACATCAAGCAAGTTACAATTCAGCACAGGAAGCTATTTAAGCTGGTTCACATTTTGTAATAGCATTTACACCATCATGGAATAGGCTAAGCCCCAAATTTCTCCCCCATTAAAGAATCCTAGCCACCAAAAAGGTGACTAATCTGAATTTAATTAGTGCAAAATTTGTTATACTCAGTAGGAAGACTCTCTGGAAGACTTTTAGTATTAGGGTATCCCCAATGTGAGCGATCTGATCACCAAAAGGGTGGACCCACATCTACAGTTCGTGGGGCCAAGCAAATGCTTCAAACAAACATTGCATAATTCCTACATTTTTTAAAGTATCTTATATTCTTATTATTGACTTCATATGCGTACTTCAGTGTAAATGTCAGGAATTGTAGCCATCTTCCGTGTACCGGTTTCATAGTTTCTAAACTCATTGTCAGACCCATATGAGCCAGGCTCGTTGCCGTTAGGTATTGCCTTTTATAACCATTTGTATGGGTATATGTTATATAGCAACATCTAGCCCCCTCCCTGAGAATCTCTCTTTCGACATTTTAGAGTTCTAATAGAGTTAAGGGTTTTGGACAAATAAACAGCATCAGTCAACAGTTTAATCTGCCGCACCAGGTCAACCACTATCCATAGCATGAGTTCCGATAGATGAGTAAGGGCACCGATCTGATCTGCTATTGTTACTCAGTGCCCCTCAATCCACTGGTGTTGCTTCTAGTGGCTCCCATATCAGAGTTCAAATAAGTCTAAATGAAGGAAAACATAGTCAGGCCAGATTTGACATGCATGGAACCACAAGCTTGCGCAAGGCGTATAGTGGGTGCATATCTGACCTTAAGCCATTGGAAAAGGTCAGACCGAAAATAAAGTGGCCATTCGCTAGAACAGGCATTAGCCGATTGGCCTTTTCTTGTTGTTGCTTTAGACACAATAGTACCATATAGTGGAAGCCGAGTGCCATTGATGGGAGAAGTAATGGATGGGTTAGAAAAAATTGTCAGATGGCTTTGGTGGTATAAGCAGCCTGCCCATGATGTTCATGTAAACTGGGACATAACAAGGACATCAAACTACATAATACTCAGGGTTTTGGTGGTGAAATTGATGCAGACTCATGCAATGAAGACCAGGAAGATCACATTGTAGCCCAATCCTTGGCCTTTTAGGAGGTGTTTAATTGCACACATTAGACCCATACCCATGTTTTAGAGGGTTCAGATGCTTGTGGGGCCCAACAAAGTCCCTTTTGATACAACGTTTCCGGGCTGTTGTGCAAAATGGTCCTTTTCTTTGGACTGTCAAAAATCAAGATAAACCAGTGAGCTGTGGGCCCACTGCAGGTTCGTGTTTGGGCATGTATGGTCAAAAGCAAGGGCACCAGGCCCCATATGTGACAAACTCACGAAAGAATATTCACTGAGATTGTATTAATTTTGTGTCTTTCTTTGGAGAATCCCTCCTCAATATATACCCATTTACATGCCTTAATCAAGGCTCTAATCTAGGAAAGAGTATCAATTACAAATTTACAATTCTAAGTTTATAGAAACAATAACTAAAAAGGAAGATACACAACTATGTACAGCGTGTCATTGACCCAAGCAATCCATGTGAATATAAGGGCCGTGGGCCTGATTAACTTGGGCCTGATTAACACCCCCCCTCGAATTGATGCGGGAGAATCAACGAGCATCAATTTGCCAACCAAGAACTGATGGCGTAGTCGTGGAAGACCTTTGTCCTATGGTGAGAATATCAGCAATCTGAAGCTCAGCGGAGACATGCGGAAGGCTAATGACATCACGCTTGAACTCATCACGTATGAAGTGACAATCAACTTCGATATGTTTAGTGCGTTCATGAAAAATCGGATTTTCAGTAATCCGAATTACATTTGTATTATTTGCGTAGATGGGGGTAGCTCCTTCTGATGGAAATCCAATGTCAGAGAGCAGACCTCGGAGCCAAAGAATTTCGGAGCATGCAGCAGCTCAGTACTCAACCTTAGTAGAAGATTTGGAAACTTTTTCATGTTTCTTGCATTTCCAGGAAATCAGACTATCACCCAAAAACATGCACCAGCCTGTTGTCGATCTGCGAGTATCCGGACAACCAGCCCAATCATCATCTGAATAAGCTTTGAGAGATAGAGGATTGTCAGATGGAAAAAATAACCCGCAAGTTGGAGTGCGAATAAGGTACCGAATGATGCGGCGTACAACAGCCATATGAAGATGACAAGGAGCAGTCATGAACTGACTCATTAAATTGACTGGATAGGAGATATCAGGAAGGGTGATCATGAGGAAGATCAAGCTACCAACTAACTAGCGATATGTGGTAGGATCGGGAAGAATGTCACCCTCCTCTTTACTGAGTTTGACATTTAATTCGACTGACGTATCTACTGGAGCTGAAGCAGTAAGGCCGGCCAAGTCAATGAGATCAACCGTATATTTGTGCTGATTGAGAACTATACCTTTAGTCGATTGATGAACTTCAAGACCGAGGAAATAGTTTAAAAGGTCGAGATCCTTCAAGTGAAATGTATGATGAAGAGAAGCTTGGAGTCCCTGAATCATTTGTGCATTTGGACCAGTAATGACGATGTCATAAACGTAGACAAGTAGCACAGTAATCCCGGACAGAGCATGATGTAAAAACATAGAAGGAACATACTGGCTCGGATGAAAATCCAAGCGGACAAGAGCATCTTGAAATTTCTCAAACCATGCGTGAGGAGCTTGCCTCAGACCATAGAGAGAGCGACGAAGTTTGGCACCCATACCCTTCCCGGATGAGTACCCCTGAGGCAAACGCATATAAACGTCTTCTTTGAGATCGCCATGAAGAAACGCATTTTTGACATCCATTTGATATAAAGGCCAAATCTGAGATGCAACAACAGCAATAATTATGCGTACGGTGGTCATTTTGGCAACAGGAGCAAAAGTTTCATCATAATCGATGCCATATTCCTGCCAATTTCCAAAAGCGACAAGGCGTGCCTTATATCGATCCAATATGCCATCGGATTTTAATTTGAAAGAAAAAATCCACTTACAGCAAATAGGTTTGACACCCACAGGAGACTGGACAATATCCCACGTATGATTTTGCTCTAAAGCCTCCAGTTCATCTTGCATAACCTGGTTCCAACATTGGTACTGCACAGCCTAAGAGTAGGATTGTGGGATGGAAGAGGAAGACAAGGTGGCCATCAAGGAAGTATGTGGGAAGTATGTGAGAACCCATAGCAGTCTGGTGGAACCGAAATGCGAGTGGAGCGTCGCAATGAAGGATGGTCAGATGGACCAAGTGCCGGAGGTGGACCAGATGCTGGAGGAAGATCAAGAGGGGGAGGCACGGTAGGCGCTTCCTTATTTCGTCTGTGATACACAAAATTAGGATTAAATCGAACAACCAACGTGTTGTCAGAAAAACCAGGTAAAGACGCCAAGGAACAGTCAGGAGGATCAAGGTGTTTGTGAAAAAAATATTGTTGTTAAAAAAAAAAAAAACGACATTCCTAGAGGTACGAATGCGACGAATGTGAAGATAATAGCAAAGAAACCCTTTCTGGAAGGGTGCATAACCTAAAAAAACACACTGAGCGGATTGAGCGGTTAGTTTGGTTCTCTCAGAAGGAGGCAAATGCACAAAACAAATCGAGCCAAAAACATGAAGATCAACATAGGATGGAAATGTTTTATACAACCGGTAATATGGGCTCTGATTTTCAATAGAAGTTGACAGCATATGATTGATAAGATGAGCTGCGGTAGCCAGTGCCTCAACCCAAAAACGAGTAGGAACCGATGATTCAAGAAGGAGGGAACGAGTGACATCAAGGAGATGCCTATTTCTCCTTTCGGCTATTCCATTCTGCCGTGGAGTATAAGGACAAGTTCTTTGAGAAATAATGCCTTTGTTTTGTAAAAACTATTGAAAACCAGAGGACATATACTCCCCACCCGAATCAAATCGCAAGATTTTAATACAGGTGGAAAATTGATTTTCAACATAAGCTAAATTTTTTTAAAAAAACATCAAATTTGGAATGCAGAAAATAGACCCATGTAAACTCACAAAGTATTTATAGTGAGCGTGACAAAGTGCTGGAACAATTCCCCATACATCGCTATGAACTAAATCAAAACAGCGAGTGTTGTGTAAAGTGGAATTAGGAAACGGAAGAGTTTTACTCTTTCCCATTTTACAAGTAGCACAATCAAAAGGCACACAAGAAGAAAGGCCAAAATATTTATTTAATAAACCAGAGTTTAACATAATGGGACAAAACTTTGGAACTAGGATGTCCAAGTCTATTACGCCACAATTGGCACTTATCTCTAATAGAAAAACAAAACACATTATTGTCAAATATATTCCTAGAAAATTTAGAAAAATCCAGCGGAAACAAGCGTCCACACTTAGGCCCCCTCGCGGTCTCCTTTCCGGACATCTGGTCCTGCACAACACAACCAGAAGAAGAAAAAGAGATGTTACACTTATTTTCAACAAGTTGCCCAACGGACAACATTTTTCAATGGGATGGGACCAGGGATATCTCCAAGAGCAGTAATGGGAACATTGCCTCCGTCAGCAGTTTGTATTTGAAGATTGCCATTGTATTTGTCGCATTGGAGAGGGGTTACGGAAATACATCATATGATTAGACGCCCCCGGAATCAAGAAACCAAGTAGAAGATGAAGGTGAGTTACCTGAGAGACCAAAGGTAGAGAGGGCATTGACAATCATTTGTTGAACCAATTCAAGAGTTAGAGATGATGAAGGCCCAGGCTGTGAGGGTGCAGATGTAGGAGCATGCATAACAAAAGAAGTAACATAGCATGCGGAGTCTGATACTACGGTGATGGACGTTGTGGGCGTCGGCGACATTCAAAGATGATATGTCCCGACTTTTTACAGCATACTTTCTATATGCATTGAGATGCAAGATGCCCAAATTTTGACACACTGTAGCATTGTGTTTTGCTCAAGTTTCGAGGAGGAGGCTGATAAGTCTTATTTGCCGAGAACGCGACTGAATAATTCTCAGTCTTTTGTTAAGCCATATGAGCCGAGGTCGTAATGCGTTGTTCTTTGTGTAAGAGTTCATTCAAGCAGACATCCAATGACGGTAAGGGCATCCGATTCATCAAGGCAGATCGGACACTTTCATATTCATTCCACGGTTTCATCAAAAATTGATCTCTTTGACTAGAGGCCTGAAGATCTTGGATCACTATCAAAACATTGTCAGCCACATCCGCATACTTAATACTATCGTATTCCGACCACAGTGTACGGAATCCTGAATAGTAGTCTTGCACCGACAAGGTCCCTTGTGCATATTCAGCAATCGAACATTCCAAGGTTAAATTGACACGCAAAGTTGTCTTGATGGTATTATTTCTTCAAATACCCCCCACATGGCTTTAGAGGTTGAGTAAGGCTTGAGATTCATTATCAAATGTGGCTCGACGGATCCCATAATCCAAGATTTGGTTTTGGCATCTTTAGTATACCAAGATGATATCTTCTTTTCATCCTCAGTGGGTTTAGGGTCAATACCAGAAACAAAACCCCACAATTCCTTTAGCTTCTAGGTAGATTTGGAATTGGAAAGGCCAGACAGGGTAATTTTTTCCAGTGAACTTGATCAAAGTAAGTAACCTCAGATTTTTCCATCTCAATGTTAGATTGGAAAAAATTTGATTGACACAGTGACAAATAGTAAGCAAATCAAGCAACAGTTGTATGAAAACTGTTTGTGAGTGCAGGAGCCAAAATCCAACCAGGGCAGAGAAGGAAAAAAACTCACATCAGACCCAGAATAGGGAAAAAAAACACTCTGACGACCTTGATTGGTGCTTCAGATCTGCTACGTGGGCCCCACAGATGGATCTGAACAGTGATCAGATGTTTGATCTGAGAAGCCACAGTATATTCGCACCTACTGGAACAGGTTTGAACCTATTCCGCTGAATATCCAAGATTCTGGACAGTCTTGATTGAAACTTGTGTAATATTTTGAAACAACTCGAGAATGATCAGAAAGACTACCTGGAGGTGCTAAAAAATCCTGAAAAAATCGCCAATAATCCTAGAAATATCAGGCGACCATGACTGTGTGGTTTTTTTAGATTGATCTGATGATCAGGGGTGGGCCACCTTCAAGATGGAACTGTCGCAGATAGTATGTGACACTGGAATATCTTGAACAGATGCCTGGATCTGTTTTCTGCACGAGAGAGAGATTTATTCCTCTCTTATCCTATTGCCTTGATGCTTTGGAAGATAAGAACTAGATTTTCTTGAGCCTAAGCCTGATACCATGACAAACTCACGATTCACTGAGATTGTATTAACTTTGTGTGTCTTTCTTTGGAGAATCCCACCTCAATATATAACCATTTACATGCCTTAATCAAGGCTCTAATCTAGGAAAGAGTATCAATTACAATTCTAAGTTTATAGAAACAATAACTAAAAAGGAAGATACACAACTATGTACAGCGTGTCATTGACCCAAGCAATCCACGTGAACATAATAACTGGGCTGGATCCCTTTGATGGGTCGTGGGCCTGATTAACAATATGGACTTGCACCCATTCAGAACAGGCCATAGGCCCAGACATCCAGCCCATTTGGGCCACACAACCAGTACACAGGCTCTGCACAAGTTGCACATGCACGAGCTCCCACAAACTCTTCCTTTTCCTTGATAAACATTTCCAGACATGCCAATGGTTCAGACAAATTTCTTGTTGCTCTTATGTTATGCGAATGGTTAGGCTAGGTCTGGAAACCTTTGTCAATAATAAAGGAACTTCCAGGAGCCATTATTTTTGCTGTCATGAAGTTTGCAGAGGAGGTTACTTTGAATTTAGAACGGGCAGGTTTTTCTAGGGTGTGAGTTTCAATATTCTTCTTCGCCGTAAGAGAGGCTAATACAATGGCGGGCGGTCTTGCCAGGGAAAGAATTTTTTGCACTTCTATATTTTTTTTATTTTATGTATAAGTTCTTTTAGGTGTTTTCCGTCGCTTTTAGTAGTTTTCGTTGTGTCTTGTTTCTGTATGTTTGTTTGGTGAAATACATTTTTTTTTTATCTTTTATCAAAAAGAATCTTCATCATATTGAGTGGTTTTAAGTGGGTTTTCCGTAGTTTTCTCCTCATATTTTTTGTTTACAAACAGATCCATCTATCTAGTTGCTGTCAGTCTGTCACCACAATTTTCTTGGAGCAGCGGACTGCACTATCAATGATGACATATGGATGGTGATCAGGTCTCAGATTAAAAATGGAACAACAGACATATGGATGGTGATCAGATCTCAGTAAATGACAAATGCAACCAGATTACCAAAATTACATGGTGGAAATGCAGGATATTGTCATATTGTAAAGATGGCTTTGGTGATTGAACTATGCACAATGAGCGGACAGGTGGCTTTTTTCATTGCAAGACTAGTGGCTATGACAAAAGACATGACAGTCAGCCATCATTCACACTAGAGAATCAGTGGATCAAGAACATTGTCTGACTAATCTGTAATGCAACTGACAGATCTGTTATGGTGGTGCACTAGCAGCAACATGAACAGAGAAACTAGCTTCAACACTGATAGAATTGGCAATGACAATGATTGTATAGAGAATATGCAACAGAACTAACAGATTAGTGATGGGTGAACAAACAGAAACAATGACAGGGAAATCAGCTATAACACTTGCTGAATTGGTAATGACAATAATTGGCGACTGGCTAAAGGATGATGAATGAGGGTGACCTTGCAGTGGAAGAAATAGCAACAGCAGCCAATGAGTCATCAGCCAAGAACATAACAATCACTATGAAAAATAATTGATGATATACTAGCACGAGCAATGATAATCACAAGATCAGGTAGTGATTCAAAATACTAGGGATATGTAGTCACCCAAATTAAAAATGAAAAGAACCGTGCAGATGCAGCTGTTTGATCATTAAAAAGAAGTAAGATGTTTCAGAATGTGGATATTCTTTTCATTTTATCATTATGATTATTCTGAACCCATTATATAGCAAGAGGTGAAGTCAATATAATATAGCAGGGCAAACACGCAAAAACACACACACACAGTGAGTTTGGATCTTTCTATATCCAAATGAAATAGATTCAATAGGTAAAACACACACACAGAGAGAAAGTAAACACAATTCTTCATATTTGTACGGTTTGTACCTCATAAATGGATTAAATTATAATTAACTGCAGTGATCTTGCAATATTGAAATTTTACCTTAATCAATGATATCAATGTAGACGATATTAGCTGTTTTCAGTGATTGCATTTGATAATAAACTAGCAAGAATTTATATAGCAAGGCCCTGAACCAGAGAATAAATTTTAACTCACTTGAATTAGGCTCTTTGGTGAGAGCAGCATGATCAGTTTCTTTCCTTTTTGCTTGAAAGCATGGGCAAAGCAGACCACAACATAAAAGGAACAGTCCCGGTATCGCCATTGCAATCTTCTTTGGAGCCAAAGGAAAAGAATGAGTGTGCTTTTCTTCTTTTGATTGACTTGTCTGTACAGGTTTATGTTCAGCAGTAGGATTTGTTGTTGATGACAGTAAAAGCTTTCTTCCCAGTCTTCGTGGAAAGTCTACTGAAAAACAACAGGACAAAAGAGTAGTTATGGAGAAGTAATAGAAGACTTTACAGTTCCCCACTTTCTCATGATAATATGACTAAAAGAAACCAAAACAGAACTTGAAACCAACAGCAACAACAACAATATTATATGTGTGTGTGTGTGTTTGTGTGTGTCTCTGTGTGTGTGGTGATATATACTTAGAAATCAGGTACTTTTTTTCTTCCATTTTGGCCGATCCAAGAGGGAATGGGAAAGGCTCAATGAAAACACAAATCACCAGATCGGGAGAGCACCGCATTACTGTTAAACAGGCCCAAGGCCTAAAGCCCATCAGTAGTCAAATGCTATATCTCACGTGGAGTTGATTTGCGTGGAGTTGATTTGGGTCAATATTGAGACAGCTGTAGCCTTCCTACTTAGAATAGCAATTGTTGTGATTAGTTGTTTTCCTAACTTAGGTTAATGATTGATATAATTAGATTGTTTTCCTTTCTTAGAGCCTTGATTAAAGGCATGCATGTAAATACCTATATATTGATGGACAATCTCCATAGAAAGACACACAAATTTAATACATTCTCAAGAGTATTCAAACTCTTTTCTGTGATCGTGAGTTTGTCATGGTATCAGAGCGAGGTTGCAGTCTTGATCTTAGACATCTTCCAAAAGCTTTAAGGGAATAGGGATAGAGAGAATAAGTCTCTCTCGTGCAACAAATAGATCCAGGATCTATTTTCAAGAAATTTCCAGCGACACAATGCCAGCGACACCTTCTTCCTGTGTCAACGACATCCTGTTGGTGGCCCACCCTTGATCGACCAGATCAACTTCAGAAATCACCCTTTCATGGTCGCCTCATATTTCTAAGAATATTAGTGATTTTTCCAGAATTTTTCAGAGACTCCGGGTTGGCGTTTTACTCATTCTCAAGATTTTTTAAGAAATTTATATTGTTTTCATCAAGACTGTCCAGAATCTTGGATATTCAGTAGAATCAGTTCAAACTTGGTTCAGTAGAAGCCAGAATAGAGGGATATCATAGATCTGTTGTCTGATCTGGGGCAAGATCCTTAAGTGGGGCCCACGTAGTGGAAATACAGCCACTGTCCAGTTCGTCCGGGCTGTTTTTGAACATATTATTGCTGTTTTTTGTGTTGTCTCTCTCTGCCTGGTTGGATTGTGGTTCCTACACACAGGGAAGACATCCTACATAGTTTCTCTTGTTTTGTGGCTAGTTCTTTTCCGTTCCAAATCGATTTGTTTCCAATTTCAGTTGCAATGGAAATATCTGAGGTCACATTGATTAAATTTACCGAAAAGAATTATCCTGCCTGGTCCTTCCAATTTCAAATCTACCTAGAAGCTAATGAATTATGGGGATTTGTTTCTGGCACGGACCCTAAACCCACTGAGGATGAGAAGAAGATCTCCTCCTTGGCATACTAAAGATGCCAAAATCAAATCCTGGATTCTGGGATCCGTTGAGCCTCATCTAATAATGAATCTCAAGCCTTACTCCATTTCTAAGGCCATGTGGGGGTATTTGAAAGTTTACCATCAAGATAACTCTGCGCGACAATTCCATCTTGAATGTGCAATTGCTGAATATGCACAAGGGACCTTGTCTGTACAAGACTACTATTCAGGATTCCGTACACTGTGGTCGGAATACGATACTATTAAGTATGCGGATGTGACTGACAATGTGTTGACAGTAATCCAAGACCTTCAGGCCTGTAGTCAGCGAGATCAATTTTTGAAGAATAGACTGACTGCGGAATGAATATGAAAGTGTCCTGATCTGCCCTACTGAAATCGGACACCCTTACCTTCATTGGATGTCTGCTTGAATGAACTCTTACGCGAAGAACAGCGCCTTACGACCTCGGCTCATATTCTCAACAAACGACTGAAAACCTATTCAGTCGCGTTCTCGACTAATAAAACTTCTCCGCCTCCGCCTCGAGACTTGAGCAAACCCAATGCTATAGTTGTCAGAAATTTAGGCATCTTGCATCTCAATGCAAACAGAAAGTCTGCAGTTACTGTAAAAAGTCGGGACATATCATCTCTGAATGTCGCCGCCGTCCACCACGTCCGTTGACACAGTATCCGGCTCCGCAGTATCAGGATCCACAGTCTCAGACTCCGCATGCTTATGTGGCTTCCTCGGTTATGCTTGTTCCTATATCAGCACCCCCACAGCCTGGGCCCTCATCATCTCTCACTCTGAATTGGTTCAACAAATGATTATCAATGCCCTCTCTGCCTTGGTCTCTCAGGTAAGTCACCTTCATCTTCTACTTGGTTCCTTGATTCCGGGGCATCTAATCATATGACGTATTCCCACACCCCTCTCTCCAATATGACAAGTTACAATGGCCATCTTCAAATACAAACTGCTGACGGCGCACATGTTCCCATTGCTGCTATCAGAGATATCCCTGGTCCCATCCCATTGAGAAATGTTTACCTTTGTCCTAATTTAACTTCCAACCTATTGTCCGTCAGGCAACTTGTTGAAAATAATTGTAACATCTCTTTTTCTTCTTCTGGTTGTGTTGTGCAGGACCAGATGTCCGGGAAGGAGATCGCAAGGGGGCCTAAGTGTGGACGCTTGTTTCTGCTGGATTTTTCTAACTTTTCTAGGAATCAATTTGACAATAATGTGTTTTGTTTTTCTCTTAGAGATAATTGCCGGTTTGTGGCATAATAGACTCGGACATCATAATTCCAAGGCTTTGTCCCTTATGTTAATTCTGGTTGATTGAATAAATCTATTGGTTTATCTTCTTGTGTGCCTTTTGATTGTGCTACTTGTAAAATGGGAAAGAGCAAAAACTCTTCAGTTTCCTCATTCCACTTCACACACCTCTCAGTGTTTTGATTTAGTTCATAGTGATGTATGGGGAATTGCTCCAGCTCTTTCCCACGCTCACTACAAATATTTTGTGACTTTTATTGATGATTTCAGTCGCTTCACATGGGTCTACTTTCTGCATTCAAAATCTGATGTTTTTAATGTTTTTAAAATCTTTTTAGCTTATGTTGAGAATCAATTTTCCACCTGCATTAAAATCTTGCGATCTGATTCAGGCGGAGAATATGTATCCTCGGATTTTCAACGGTTTTTGCAAAACAAAGGTATTATTTCTCAAAGAACTTGTCCTTATACACCCCAGCAGAATGGAATCGCTGAAAGGAAAAATAGACATCTCCTTGATGTCACTCGTTCCCTTCTTCTTGAATCATCGGTTCCTACCCGTTTTTGGGTTAAGGCATTGGCTACGGTAGCTCATCTTATCAATCGTATGCCATCAACCTCCATTGAGAATCAAAGCCCATATTACCGATTGTACAAGACCTCTCCATCCTATGATGATCTTCATGTATTTGGCTCCATTTGTTTCGTGCACTTGCCTCCTTCTGAGAGGACAAAACTAACGGCACAATCAGCTCAGTGTGTGTTTTTAGGTTATGCACCCTTCCAGAGGAGTTTCTTTGTTATGATCCTCACATTCGTCGTTTACGTACCTCTAGGAATGTCGTTTTCTTTGAACAACAGTATTTTTTTTTCAAAAACACATTGATCCTCCTGACTCCTCTTTCGTGTCTTTACCTGATTTTTCTGACGACCCATAAGTTGTTCGATTTAATCCTAAATTTGTGTATCACAGACGGAACAGCGCAGCGCCTACCAGGGATCCCCCTCCTGATCCTCCTCCGACATCCGGTCCAACTCCGGCACACTTGATCCCTCTTAACATCCTTCACTGCGTCGCTCCACTAGTATTTCGGTACCACCAGCCCGTTATGGGTTCTCACATACTTCCTTAATGGCCACTTTGTCTTCCCCTTCCATTCCTCAATCATATTCTCAGGCTGTGCAGGACCTATGTTGGAACAAGGCTATGCAAGATGAATTGGATGCGTTAGAGCAAAATCATACGTGGGATATTGTCCCATCTCCTCTGAATGTCAAACCCATTGGCTGTAAGTGGGTTTTTTCTCTCAAGTTAAAATCTGATGGCACTTTAGATCAGTATAAGGCGCATCTTGTCGCTCTTGGAAATCGGCAGGAATATGGCATTGATTATGATGAAACTTTTACTCCGGTCGCCAAGATGACCACCGTACGCACTATTCTTGCTGTTGCTGCATCTCAGTCTTGGCCTCTCTATCAAATGGATGTCAAAAATGCGTTTCTACATGGTGATCTCAAAGAAGATGTTTATATGCGACTACCTCAGGGATGCTCATCTGGGAAGGGTATGGTTGCCAAACTTCGTCGCTCCCTCTATGGTCTGAAACAAGCTCATCGCGCATGGTTTGAGAAATTTCAAGCTACTCTTCTCCGCTTGGATTTTCATCCAAGCCCGTATGATCCTTTTATGTTTTTACATCATGCTTCATCCGGGATCACTATACTACTTGTCTATGTTGATGACATCGTCATTACTGATCCTAATGCCAAAATGATTCAGGAGCTCCAAGCGTCTCTTCGTGAGACATTTCACATGAAGGATCTCGGCCCACTACACTATTTTCTCGGTCTTGAAGTTCATCAATCGACTCAGGGTATAGTTCTCAATCAACACAAATACACTGTTGATCTCATTGCCTTGGCTGGTCTTACTGCTTCAACTCATGTAGATACGCCGGTCGAACTGAATGTCAAACTCAGTCGCGAGGAGGGCGATCTTCTTTCCGATCCTACTGCCTATCGCCAATTAGTTGGCAGCTTGATCTACCTCACGATCACTCGTCCTGATATCTCTTATGCGGTCAACCTGATGAGTCAGTTCATGACTGCTCCTCGTCACCTTCATCTGGCTGCTATTCGCCGCATCATTCGGTACCTTATTCGCACACCGACTCGTGGGTTGTTTTTTTCCATCCAATAATCCTCTATCTCTCAAAGCTTATTCAGATGCTGATTGGGCTGGTTGTCCGGATACTCGCAGATCGACGACAGGATGGTGCATTTTTGGGTGATAGTCTCATTTCTTGAAAATGCAAGAAACATGAAAAAGTTTCCAAGTCCTCTAGCGAGGCCGAGTACCGAGCCATGTCTGCTGCATGCTCCGAAATTCTTTGGCTCCGTGGTCTGCTCTCTGACATTGGTTTTCCAACAGAAGGAGCTACCGCCCTCTATACTGATAACACAAGTGCAATTCGGATTACTGAAAATCCGATTTTTCATGAACGCACTAAACACATCGAGGTTGATTGTCACTTCATACGTGATGAGTTTAAACGTGACGTCATCAGTTTTTCGCATGTCTCCACTGAACTTCAAATTGCTGATATTCTCACCAAAGGTCTTCCACGACCACGCCATCAGTTCTTGGTTGACAAATTGAAGCTTGTTGATTCTCCC
Source organism: Litsea cubeba (assembly GCA_012931725.1). Taxonomy (NCBI): domain Eukaryota; kingdom Viridiplantae; phylum Streptophyta; class Magnoliopsida; order Laurales; family Lauraceae; genus Litsea; species Litsea cubeba. Next base: position 6,502,692 of record CM022945.1, on the reverse strand, counting down.
GCATCAATTTGAGGGGGGGGGGGGGTGTGTTAAACAGGCCCAAGGCCCAAAGCCGGTCAATATTGAGACAACTGTAGCCTTCCTAACTTAGAATAGCAATTGTTGTGATTAGTTGTTTTTCTAACTTAGGTTAATGGTTGATATAATTAGATTGTTTTCCTTTCTTAGAGCCTTGATTAAAGGCATGTAAATACCTATATATTGATGGACAATCTCCATAGAAAGACACACAAATTTAATACATTCTCAAGAGTATTCAAACTCTTTTCTGTGATCGTGAGTTTGTCAATTGCGGCTGGTGATCTCCAGCTAACAGAGGATTTACATGGATTTTCTTCTCTCCTCTTCATCTGCTAACTTGAGAGCTAGATGCATTTTGCATTCTCCATCTCTCAGCTGTGAAATGGCTCCATATCGACAGATAGTTTTGTAAAGGCTCTTTAGCCAAACACAAAGGACTCAAATGAGCCCACATGCCAACATCTCCCACTTAATCATAAGAGCTGAAAACACAAAATCCAGAAGGTTTGCTCCCGCTATCATTAGCTCTACCCATTATGGTCATATCTTAATCAGGACCAGATATGAGATGAATGTCTCACAATGCTTACTCTCAACTACCAAGGATATATCCTTTATGATCATGCCCTTTACCATGCAATATTTTTAAGCCTTCATACATATGATTGGCACGCATGTCATGAGAGCTGATTCTATCTCTCATTATAAGGATTTTTCTCACTTCCACAAATATTTCCCATGACTATCATAAGCCACTTGGAATTCACCAACTTCAGCCAACCTAAGTCCATCAGGTCTAAATGCTTGGAAGATAATCCCACTAACTTCTTGTCATGAGACCAGTAGTGCAAGTAGGGTGAAGAAGAATCTAATCAAGATGAATTAATTCAATACACTGCAGTCCAGAACAGTACCGATCAGAACCTGTCTAATAAAGACCCAGGAGATGTGGGGCTACTGTCGAACAGATTAATGGGTTTTCATGAATGCAGTTTTAATAACAAATCAAGTACATGATTCCCATTCGGTTAACTGACAGTTTGGAAAAGAAAAAACCTCAGTCTTGTTGTAAACAGTAAATGATCTTCTTCTCAATGCCGTAATGTTTTACTCCCATTCATAATACCTATCATGGAAATTAAATTCTCAATGTAGATATGTCTATGTCTCACTAAACACACAAGCTTAAATAACATATCAACCAAGAGATTCTTATTCAAAGAAAAGCCTAATCATATAACTACTGTAGATAACTGATATTCATTATTTAGTTACAGCCGACCATTACTCTTAGTCATGGGCAGACCTACATTTTAGCTTTTGGGGGCAGTCGGACCGCAAAACACCGTAGAGGCTCTTTTTAAATCGAATCAATAATTGGGTCCCAAACAGCCCGTGGCCCGTCAGAAATAAGCCCTTGCTCCCTCAAACGGCAAAATAATGAAGAAAGTAACCTTATGGCCATTGTTTGCCCCCCTCAAACGAAAATCCTGGGTCTGCCACTACTCCTAGTGCCTAATCTTAATGAGTCTGTGGCTCACGGTCCCATGCCACCCGCTTGGTAATAAAGGTTCGATGTGCGACCCGTCATAAGCTTGCCATCATAATAGGATTTGCATTAATGATTAATTTTTTAGTGAGCTTTTGCACCACTCCAAATCTCTATAGGTTCCGTAGTTTGATGATGAAGATCACACCTGTCCTTGTGGAAGCCAAACCAAGTGTTTAATATAACAACATCCACCGAGAACATGTGCTCAGAAGGTGCTCAACAAAAGGTCATACTAGACCTCATGCTCCGACGCCAATGAAAGAAAACGAGCATTCATTAGATGAAGGGAGGAGCAATTGTCAGAGGCAGGTGATCTCCAATTGAGAGAGGTTTACACAAACTTTATTTGCAGCCTTCAGTTGTTACAGTTGCTTCAAAATTCAATGACATTTTCCTTCTTTCTTTTGGGACAAAAAAAGAGCTCTGGTTGAGATAGAGTTTTAAAATAAAATCACTAATATGGTTAGAGTGTTATTACAGTTCCAAATAGTTATAGGATTTGATTTGACACATTCCACTAATCCTAGGGCTTTTGGCATACTGGTTAGGTCCATAACATTTGGTGGGGAGAGGGAGAGGGAGAGGGAGAGAGAGGGGCTACCTACCGCCGGAGTGAGAGCCACCGCAAAAAAGGCTTACCTGGAGTAGAGCGGGAGCGGTCCCAATAGGGGAAAAGGGACTACCTTGCCACCGAGGACATCAGCTGCAGAAGCATGGTGGTTTGCTACCGTCCTAACAGTTATAGGATTTGATTTGATGTGTTTCATCAGTCCTGGGCCTTTGGTGTATTGGTTAGGTACATAACATAGTCTTTCATGCCAAAAGTCATGGTCGAGAGCTCCTCTTGGCGTAAATCGACATTCATATACTAACCTCAGCCATATATGATACATTCTCCATCTCTCAGCCGTTAAAGCATCTCTCCATAATTGGAGCCAAGTTTTTTATTAGGGTTATCCATGTAAAATGGAGATAATCTGTATTAAACTTTCTGGCAACATGTGAAGGGCCCACATAGGTCCACATTCCAGAAGGGGCAATTGCCAATCTGGATCTTTCGTGTGAAAATTCATCGGAAAAGGTAACCAATCCCACACGACCTTCACTTTTCATGTCAGCCAGAAACACAGTGGCACTGTTCAGGTACATCTGAATGGCACCATAGGTCCATGAGTCTGAGTTTCTTGAACATTAGTGTTTCACCTGTCTCTGGCAGCTAAGTTAAACCTAGATGGAAAATTGGCTACTAGAAACTGACTTTTATCCCATAATCAAAAGATAACCAAAATTTTACATGCAGCGCTTTGACACCTAGATTCTTGAATATAGGTAATTTAACTGTATCGTGTCCGATACTTCATTTTCTGTGTAAAATCCATGTCCATGCTATATATATGTTATATGTCCCTGTTGTATTCATTTTGTATGCGGGCATCATTGATCAGCTTCTACAAACAAACATTCAATAGTCTTATTCTTTTATCATCGCTACCAAAGTCGTCTATCATTAACAAAATGTAACCTTACTTCATTATCAGCATCAAACTTATTGCAGGCAATTTTTTAGAACCAGAAATTCTACCTTTAGGCGCATCAAATTGTAATATTTAAATCAATACATCACAATTCAGCAAGCATTCACCAGTACTGTCTAATCACACCGAATAAATACTAAATTTATTGACTAATGCTAATTACAGTGGAGTTTTATCCTTGTTGGGATCATGAAACCAAAGACTTCTAAAATGTACAAGTGAAGTGTGTTACCTGAAGAGCGGATGTATTTTACACTCTGAGCATGAGGGGCTACAAGCTCCAAACCACAGTACTTCTTTCCAACTTTTTTCCATTCCTCTAATTCAGAACCACAGAAACAGCCATGTGCATCATAAATTTTCAGATTTTTGCAGGAATGAACAGTATCCACTGTGTCCCCATTCACATGAAGCAATTCAAAGTCTGAAGAGGACCTTAAATAAGGGAACTGAAGGGTGCCACAATCTGTTAATTGAGACCCAGACCCAATAACAGAAACGCTGTGAACAACACTAGCACCAATAGAACCAACCAAAGAGACCCATCCTTAGGGCATCCACATATAGAAAGAAACCTACAAGAATCTAACCAACCAAGAAATCAGAATCCCCGAAACATGAAATCAACTATCACTGGTGACCACAGCGAAATTCAACTGATATCAGTTGTACCCAATACTAAAAATTCAAGGAAAATTGCCCATGCCCACCGCACGAAATCGGCTATTGCCCACTACACGAAATCGGCTACTGCCTCACCAAACCAAAAGTTTCACCCAAATCATCAAATACCCAATACAAAAAATTGACAACCTTGGACTATCAACTTGCACTTTGACTAAAACAATCGAGACCCAGTACCTATAATCGAGATATGAGAGACACCCAAATCATAAAAAGATCTACTCTTCAGACCCAGGAAAAGAACAAGGAACAAACTCAAAACGGCCTCACCAATACAGAGAGAAAAGACAGGAGATGACAAACACCACCATGACAGAAATCCGCCCAAAAAGAAGAGCACCCAATACCCAAAATTCAATAAAAAGCACCTTCACCCATCATCCAAAATAGACCCATCACCTCATCCACTCAAAATTCCACCCAAATCAGCGATACCCACTTCACAAAATCGACAACTGCAGATTATCAATTCACAATTTGACCAAAATAATCGATACCCAGCACTCATATTCGAGATATGAGACAAACCCAGATTGAAAAAACCAATACTTTGAGACCCTCAAAGGTGAAAAGGGGAAAGAATTCGAAACGGCGTTTGCCGATAACAAAGAGATAAGAAAAAAAAAAAAAAAAAACGATTGTGGGGGATAGAAAGAGACAGAGAAGAATAGGGTTTTGGGAGGTCAAAGAAATGAAAGTGGGTTAGATGGTTTTGGAGAGAAGAATCGAAGAAGGGGGAGAAAAAATGGCAACTTGAACTAAAGTGCGTCAGCAGATGGTTTTGGTCTTTGCACGAGCCGAGTTGAAGTGTTTGAGGCAAATTTGACCGTTTGGTTGATTGTGAATATATTCTCTACAATCATGACCGCAGGGATTTGAACATTGGACAAACCTAGGGTTTCTTGTAGAATTATTTTTTCCAAAATCCATTTTTTTTTTTACTCATATCAAAACATCAAGTCAGGCCAGGCTGTCATCAATCATTCTAAATCCAATTTATTATTTTCCAGAAACACTACTGTAGAGATGGGTAGGAGATTTGTAGGTTTGTCCAATTTTGGTAGGCAATGTTCATTGTCATTTGTGAGAGTGTAAATTTATCTGACACAGATGTTATAATGACAGTTTTTTTTTTAGGGGAGCTATTCACTGTGTGACATGACAGCCTCTCTTCCAACATATTAGATGGGATATCAGAAACTCATTACTGCTTTTCGTCAGGTTCAGGCCCCAGTTCCATTTACATTTCTTCACTTTAGTTGAGAATGTTGGGTCGCAATCTCTGGGACAAAATTTCATGGCCTAAGTGCAGGGGCGGACCAGGATTTGATGATATTGGGCGGTTGATTTTAAATTTTTTATTAATTTAAATGGGTCATTCATAAATATTTATTTAAATATTATATAATTATTTCATATTCGAAGCACATATGTCTAAATGGTAAATAATCGTCCCACCTAAATAAAAATTCTGGGTCCGGCCCTGCCTAAGTGGAAGGAGAACCTAATGCCTGGACCTATCTGTGTAATTTGCTTGGAGAGTGAATTGAAGTAGAGCCTTCGAGGGAATTGTAGTAGCTACTCGTTTGATAATTTTATTTTTTAAATAATGTGAAGTGAAATAAAAATAGAAAATAAAATATAAGAGGATTATAATATTATTTTATTTTTAATTATTTGGAATGAAATATTTTTTACTTTTTGTATAGGAAAATAGAGTTTTTTTTTTCTTTTAGTGAATAAAGGTAGTTGCTTTTTTTATTTTTTTGAAAAAAGATGGAGGGAGTTTTAAAGTAAAGTGTTTTTTATTTTATGTTTAACTTTACTTGATTTGAGTTTACTTGACAAATAAAATTACCAAACGGGCCGAAAAAAAAAAAAAAGGATGAGGAGTCATATAAAATGGTGCCAAATTTGAAAAATCATCCCTTTAGCTAAAAGTATCTATAAAGAAAAAACTTTAAAATATATTGATAATACTTCAACACAGTTTGATCTCCTTCACAATCAAAGAAAGGTAGTTGGTATGGGGAAAAAATCAAAATTCTATCAAACAAATGAATTCTAAGCTGGATGACATTGGCTGAAATCCCATCAGAAGTTCAACTAGAATCAATGTCACCACCAGTTTTATTCGTGTTGGATTTTATTATGGAAGAAAATGGAATTCAAGGATGGAACTAGGATCTTTTAAATCAAATATGGGAGAATGATATAGTTTCAAAATCCATATCCATTCCCATTGGGGCCGAATATTAGATGTTGGGATCCGAACTAGCAGGCTCTTGTATAAATTTTTATGGGATCCCATTTTCCACGGAAGATACTATGGAAACTGGATCTCACATCCAAACTTTTTTCTTTTTTTTTTACTTGGAGAGCTCTGAGGAATAGATTAGCAACAGGAGACCAGATTTCCAGATTTGGCCCTTTGGTTGACCTTGATTGCCTTCCTTGTTGGCCTTGAATCAGTTGACCATTTGTTTTCTAATTAGGTGGCGTCCAAACATATCTGAGCCATTTTCCGACCAATGCTAAAAACCCAACCCAATTCGCAGGGTTTAGTAAATGGTTCTGGTCTGGAATTTCCACCAATGTGAAGATAGTAATTACAATTAGTTGCTATATATAGATGATGAACAATGATCGAGCTGTCTACAGTGTTCCCATTCACCCTGTGATCAACCGAACTTTAAAGCACTACAAAATTTGTTTCAATGGAATATTATTACTAAACTCATCTCTGTGACTTCAGTTGCAGTATGTATGCCTCCAAATATTTGGTTACCTCCATCCCATGATCATGTAAAGATCAATTTTGATGATTCCAATTATTAAATTTCTTTTGTTAACAATTCCTACCAAAACCTCAAGGCGTTAGTAGAGGCAGCGGAAATACTTTTCAACTCCTCAATGCCAATAACCCTTTCACTCATGATGCAGTAAAATGAGCATCTAGCATATCATCTTTGAAGGAGGTTGCTTTATATCAGTAGAATCATTGCAAAAGCATAGTGCCTTGGTGCTACTATAGGAGGTCTCTCTTGGTTTTGTATATGTTTTATGTTTGGTGCTGCTTGTTTTATTTTTTTTATAGACCTTAACTCCCTTTTAAGCAATAAAAAATAAGGAAGTGTTTGTACAGCATGAGATTTTTGTTTTTGAAAGATTTTTTTCCTTTAATAGGAACATGTAATCCAACCCTCCACTATCAAATCTTGGGGCATGTTTGGATAGCATCCTTAGCGAACAAATTTTTTCTTTTTTTCACAGAGAAAATTAAAAGGTTTGGTAACATATGACAGCAAGGAAGGAGGAAAGCCAAATGCATTGACAACCATTGACCGACATCCTTGAGGGTAGTCTTGTTGGCTATAAGGCTAAAACTTTGGATAATTTGTGCAAAAATATGTTTCGCCGATAAGCCTTCTTCCACTTATATGCTCATTTTTAAGATCAAAGCAGGGGGTGTGGTTTGGAACACAAATTATTCTGAGATATTTGCACTCTTTTCCTTCTATTTCTTATCATGCCATTCAATTAAACAATAAATTTAAAAACTTGCATAATCTTTCATTTAAGAGTATTTCTGTATAACACTGATTGCAACTCCATGGGGAGATTCAATATGATAATTCTTTTCATAAAGTTGGCAATTCTTTTTCTCTCCAAATAATATATATTTTCTCAATATATAATAATGCTTCCTTTGTTTAGTGAAGCTAGAGATCATTGAGGAAAATGATGGATCTTGTGCTAATTTTTCTATTGACCAAGGAAACACGCAAAAAACAGAATAACAATAATAAAACCATTTCCATATAAGAGAAAGTAAGTGTATTACTACATTACACAAACATGCCTAAATCTCTCTTTTTCTTTCTTTTGTTTTGCCTCAACTTGTTTTAAAAGAAATCAACTCGAAAGATCATAAAAATTTATATATCAGAACAAAGAAATTCATATTTTTTCACTAAGGATGTCGCCTCATAAACATTAAGAATTGACTGTGTAACAAGAGGATTCCACGCTCTACATATTTCTTTTTTCATGGTAGAAAGGAATATTGCATTCCTACCCCCTTCCAAAGCAAGATTAAAGAAATCAATTCATTTCTATTCTTTTCCACAAGGAAAATGTGCAGTGCCAAATGACAAATATGTGGGCTTTATGGAAAATTAAAAGAGTTTTTTTTCCTCTACATACTACAGAATGCACTAATTGCACAAACACGCATTTAAGTCTTTAGATTTTTCACTAGGAGGTTATATGGTATTAAAGCTTGGTGGATTGTCTTAGTTAAGTAGACCTAACTATTATATAGAGGTGTGTGTGTCAAATCTTCAGCCTTAAATTTCTCCATGTCATGCAATTGCGCTCAGAGAAGTTCTCATAATTCATTGTAGGGCTTTTTATTTTGGGAAAGAGACTTACTAAACTTCCAAATTAAATTGGCAAAGGATCAGAGTTATTGGGATCTTAAACAATTTATAACAACTTGATTTTGAGTCTCCCAACTTTTCTTTTTACCATTATAACTTTTCTCCTCTTCAAGACAACTTTTCCTTCTAACTTTTCTCTCTCGTCCTAAACTCTAAGGGCATGCTTGGTAAACATCATCAGAGAAGAATCCTCTCTGGTTTTTCCTCGAAAGCGAGGAAAACCTAGGTTTGGTGATTTTCCTCGCCCCACTTTTTCCTGCTTGAAGACTTAGAAAATCTGTAAAGGAGAGGATTCCTCCGGTCTGACCTCCCCCATCGGAATGGATAAATCATCCATTTTAAACGAGGGGTATTTAAACCACTTTCTCTAATGAAGAAAATCAATCGATCCGAGCCTTAGTTGTGAGAGACGATCTCCTTCTCAAGAGAAGTTGCTCCATCGCCGCCTTCATCTTCCTCTTCCTCCTGTAACGTCACCTACTCTGCCTTGGATGCAAGTTCGTCTCTACTCCCTCTCTCTAGCCCAAATACAACCTACCAGACACCCCCCTCTATCACTTGCCTAAATCTAGAGCCACCGGAGGTCTCTCTCCCAAATCCAAGATGCCAGATCTCTCTCCCAAACCCAGCCTCTCTCTTTCTCTCCATACCCAACCCTAGCTACTAGATTTGCCAAATCTCTCTCCCCAAACCCCCCCCCCCCCTCTCTCTCTCTCTCCAAATCCACCCCAATATGAAACCCATTTTCTATCTCACCCAAACCCAACATAGAAACCTAGCCTTCTCTCTTGCAGCCTGATTTCCATCTCTCTGTCTCCTAACCCCATTTGCAACGGTCATCAGAATCTGATGCCTTTTGTTCATCAAAGATTTTGGGTTGAATTCTTGGTTCTTTACCTAATTTGGATGATTGTTTGAGAGAATTATAACATTTGGATATGAATGAGTTCGTGCTTTGGGTTATTGCATGCTCATTACCGGAAGCCATCTAGTAATGTGACCCATTTATCATGGATAGTAATGCTACAGACTAATTAATTGTCTTCTTAGTTATCATCTTATGCATTGTATCGAGCATTACATGAATCCATATAGATACGATTGCATTTACTTATATTATATCAGTTTTTTAGAAATCAATTATCTTTGACAGAAACTGTTTAGTTATGCCCTTCCGGGCTTGGGAATGAATGTTTGTTTTTTTTTTTGTAGAAGACCTAGGTATGGTGTTGTATATGATTTGTTATGTTAGTCATGCTTGTTGGTGTCATGAGTTATATTGATTTGGTGTCATTAAGATCTTATAATTCTTGTTTGCTTTGTATAATTGAATCCTCCTAAAGTTTTCTAAAAATAAATAAGTAATTTTTGCCATTAGTTTTGTTTCTATGGCATATGATATGTTTAACAAACATGGATTGAAGAAATCATCACAAATTCCTCTGTGCCAACCAAACATGGAATGCAATGAATCCTCTCACTCAAAATTCCTCATGGAGGAAAGCCTAATTTCATGGCACCAAGGAATCATCTGAAAAGAGGATTCCTCTCCCGTTACCAAACGTGCCCTAAGAAGATTTTCACTTTAAACTCAAGTCTTTTCATTTTTTATCTCACAAGTGTTAAAGAGTGGGCTCCTCGTAAAGGTGAATATTGAAAAATATTTTCGCTACCTCTACTAACATCTCAAGATGTTGGGACTAATGGTTAGCTAAATAAATTTAAGATAATATCAGCCAAAAGTGTGCTGACCCAGTTCCACCGGAGGGGGAGTATTGAAGAGTGGGCTCCACCTAAGGAAAAATATTGAAAAGTAACTCTACTAACACCTCCGAGTATTTCTGATGCAATATTAGCTTGGATTTCTAGTATTATCTATTCTCGAAATAGCCCTTGATTCTCAATCATATGATCTATATCTTTCTCTTATGAGAAATATGAATTAATATAAGGACCTACCATCTACCATAAAACCCAATTAATCTATCGAGAACTTGAAATATTTGAATTATTTGATGAATTGATTTTGCATGAAAAGCGATATATATATATATATATCATTATGTTTCTCTTCTTATAAAATAGGTATTGATAGAAGCACCTACCATTTGCCATGGAACCCAATTAACCTAATTAGAACTTGAGACATTTGAATTAATTTGATGATTTTGAATTTGCATGAACATACATGCACAAGTTGAGCTATCTATTTACATTGGGGTTATAGGAACTTAGGAGCAATATGGCATTTTGTTCATGCAAATATGATTGCACATACTTCTATTCAAGTGCTATAATTTCTCTATTTTTCTATCAAACAAAGTTCCTTCTTATATGACTTACACACATTCTACTTTTTCCTTTTTAATTCTTTTCTATAATGTGAGCACACAAATCATTGCATATGCTTCAATTTTTTGGGTTGAGAACTAAGCCAAAAATCAAACCAAGTTGACTGAGTGCCCGTTTGGAAACTCTATTTTCAACCTCTTAATATCTTAAAGAGGATTCAAAACGTATTAAGAACGTTTGGAAGTGATTTTTGAAAATCTACTTCAATCCACATAAAGTGGAAATTCCTCTGATTCGGCCAGCAAGGAAAATGACCTTAATTGGAACAGACCTGCCTGTATGAAGCGAAAAAATAGGTGAATAGTGTTTGGACGGTAGTTTTAGATTATTGTTCTTTCTTTTTTTGCTTTTTAATATGGGGTAGTAAACAATGATCCAAACCGTTAGGAGTGTTAAGAAGGCTAGAAACGGCTCACAAGTCAAATTCCATTTGTTGATCTATCACGGATCTCGAGTTTTTATATATAAAAAGGGATAGAACTATAGATCTTAATTTTGGGGATTTTGTGGGGCCCGTGATCACGATCCGAGCCGTTAACCCCTCTTTGGAATGACAAAATTAACTATGAGGTCAAAAAGCAGTCTTTGATTCCAGGTGGATCTCTAGAAGTTTACTGAAAACTGATCAACCGTTGATTTACTTGGCCAAAGAGGCCAGGTTCTGGGCGTCTCTGCACACAGTCCGTTCTGCCTCATTTTTTTTTTTTTTCCAATTGTAGTCCCACAAACTATAATTTGGACCGTACAGACTCTTGAAAATACTAAGAGCGGCCACCATACCAAAATTCAACTGTTGATCCTTCACAGATTTCAAGATAATTTGCAAAAAATGAATCATTTGATCTAAATCTTTGGACTTTGTGGGCCCCTATACCAAGATCTGAACCGTTGATCCTCTTTGGAATACTAATAAACACAATGTCATAAAAATCAACCTCTAATTCATTTTGGATATTGAGAAACTTACAAAAAATCATGCACAGTCAGATTTAAAATCTCCATTTCAATTAGTTTTTCTCTCTAACCAAACAGTCTATTTCAAAAGCATATATTTCAAACAGGGCAATTTGAAATAGATCTATTTGATGCACATCTGTTTCATATGGATAAGATTCTGCCACATCTGATTTCAATTTTTTATGAGTTCATATATTCACACCTTATTATTAATGACCTTGTATTAGAGGCAAGGGCCATGCTTTACGAGAGACCAAGAGCTGTGTCTACCAAATAAAACAAGTTGATTTTCTAAACCTCAACAAATCAAGCAACAAAAGCACGTTGACTGAAGCCATGAGGCTAGGACGATGAAAATGATGATGAAATAATGCTGATTGAACGGTTTGGATTGTTTGTAATAAAAATTGAGTCCTGGTACTTGGATTAACTCATAGACAGAACCATGGACTAATCCCATGGTTCTCATCCAAATATTGGATGAGAACATCCAATATTTGGATGAGAACCATGGGGTTAGTCCATGGACTAACTCCATGAGTTAGTCCATGTAGACTTTTTGATAAAAATTAGCCTTGACTACATCCTTAATTGTTGATTGAATGATTAAATTTAATGGTTTATCTTGCTTTAATTTGATTACAATGAAATTTGGATCGGTGTCTGTGTGTAAGTAATAAAGATGTGTTTCATTTGATCAACTTAGTTAAAAAATTGTAGGTCCCATAGAGATTAAATTAGATGCTAACTATAACCAGCACTATATGAAGATTAAATTTGATTCTAACTATAACCAACACTATATTACCAGTAGTGTGGGTCAATTCTTGTAATCATATACCAATGAGTTAGGCTTAACTTCCAGGCTTGATACCAATCAGAACCAAATGCATATTATCGATGGGCTCAAACATCATACAACGAAGATATATTACTATTTTTTTTAAGTCTTTCTATTATTTTCTTCCTATATTCTCTGTCTTTCGTGATTGAATTCAATGGGTTAATTCAATGTTAAATTTATATTTAATAAGAGGTTGCTCGGTTATTAACCCCACATCTCACCTAACTGTTATTTATAAAATCGACCCAACTTTTTTTTTTCTACTTGTGCATGCCTTCCTTCCTATAGTGTGAGCTTTGTAATAAATGTTACTCCTTATAATAAATAATAGAAATGGCCACAGTTTCCCAGTTTTATGTATTTGCATTGGCTATTTGCAGTGCAAAAAGTTTACGCAGCCCGGGCACAGCCTCGGGCACAACTTTGGGCTGTGTAGTTCTTTGCAGTGGCTCCACAACAAGGCAGACATTTGTTCCCTGTTCCATCTACCTAATCCAGACTTAACATTTAGATGTAAATTCATGTATATCAATCTACTTGATCTAGACAAAACCCCAGACCACCACAAAAAAAAACCTGATGCAATTCAAATAAGCAGCAGGCATGTTTTGCAACTCTATTTGTAGAGTTAAAGTTAAGTAGAGCATCATTTTTAAAAAAATAAATTTCACTAAAAGCACTTTATCTCAAACTTCTCGCCATATTTATAAAAAAAAAAGTAAAAAAGTAATCACTAAAAGACAAAAAAACTCTTCCAATAAAAAAAATCAAAAAAATTTCATCACAAATAACTAAAAATAAATATCATCATTACCCACTTATATTTATTATTACTCTAAATTTCAAAATAACCTTCACTCCACTCAACTCTACAAGTAAAGCCCCAAACCGCCAAAAGACGATTGCAACCATAGTAGGGCCAAAACTAAATACAGATTCTACAATTCTACACTGTAATTATATTCTGCCCGGTGGATCTTAGAATAAAAAATCTACATGGACTAATTCCATAGACCGATCTATGGACAGAACCCTGTCCATGGACCAGTCCATAGAGTTAGTCGATGCAGCAGGATTTTATTTAGAGCCCGAGCTGTGCTACACCGCCCGATGCAATGGCCCGGACCGACCGTCCGATATATTACATCGGGCGGTGTAGACTTTTTCTTTAGAGCCCTACTTAGGGGTGTGCATCGGTCGGTCGGTTCGGTTATTGACTTATTTTTAACCTAACCAAAATTTTTCGGTTAATTTCAACATTTAATCAAATCAAAATTTTTTAGAGGATTAACCATCGGTTCGGTTAACCTAAAATATCGGTTTGGATTTCGGTCGGTTCGGTTAACCTAAAATTATTAAGTTTATAAATGACTATAGTTATCTAGTTAATAGAGTTTAGGGTTTATATTCATAGGTTTTATATGGTTTATGGTTCCCAATTCAAAAAAAAAAAATATTTAAGGTTTAAATTGTTGGGACCTTTAACCATAGGATTTAGAGTTTAATGTCAATGGTTTATATTTTTTTTTTGTCATATTTAATTTCATTATCATATTTAATCTTGATAAATATAAATATATAATTTATTGAATGTGCTACATTACATGGTAACTTGGTAAGTTACTAAGTTGGTACTTGGTAACATGAATTAATACTTATTAATTGATGTATGATATTTATTTTGGGTTTTTTTATAAGTATTAATAGATTTTCATATTATATACATGTACACATTTTATTATTATATTATATATTTATAGTTTGCTATAATTTCGGTTCGGTTCGGTTAATTTGGTTAATTTTTTCTGTTAACTGAACCGTTAACCGAAAACCGAAATATTCAAGCATCTTTAATCGAACCGCCCGATCGGTTAAGAATAACTAGTAAATTCGGTTAACGGTCGGTCGGTCCGGTTCGGTTAATCGGTTTTTAACCAAACTATGCACACCCCTAGCCCTACTACATGCATGGATGGGGAGACCGGGCTGTGGCCGGCTCCAGACATTGTGTTTTTAAAAAGTCCACAGGGACCGAAAATCTGGCCTGTAGCAGGGCTATTGTGTTTTATAACGAAGGATTGTACTGTTTGAATTCGTACCAAATACGAGTCAAAAGGTCCCCCACGGGCCCCACCCATCCCACCACACTTACCAACGTGGCACTGACAGAAGAACTAGGTCGTACATCAGGAGGAACCCACTCTAATATGATTATGATTATCCTATTTGTCAGACTCGGATGGCCCACTAACTGGAAGCCCATGTGCATTTTGGTATGAACCAGCATTACGTTGTTGGTTCCAGTTTCAGGTCCCTGCATGTTAACCATGCACGCCATGGCCATTTATTAGAGTCAGTGGTACACAGCAGAGGAATGAAGGGGACTGGTACAAGTAGGCCCATTTTTTACAAAGCCAAGGAACTTTTTCTGGGTGGGCCCCACATAGATGTGCAATGGATCAAAATTCTCTAGTTCAATAAATAGGCTAATTTGAATCAATTATTTTATATGTGCTTTGATTCTTATGCTCTTAATTTAATCTACATTTCTATATTGGTTTATTGTTTTTACCTGATTAATATTTTATATCTTCCATCGACCAATCTAACATGCATACATACATGTGTGTCACTCCATTATTTGCTTATTGCATTGCACTACTAACCTAAATTTGGATAAAGGAGAAAGGTTGATGTCTGTTATTGTCCGACGGCAGCGTAAAAAAATTTAAAAGACCGATTATCTTCTTCTTAGGTTCTAGGCCGAGCCGTGACTCCAAATTGATAGCATGAAGACCTTGATAGTGCAGGTACTCTAACGGGTTTGGCGCGCTGTAGGCGTGGCCAGCATATGTCAAGTGTAGGGTAAGGAGAGCCCCTATCATAACCTTAAAAGGGCATGTTTGGCAACAATCCGCGCTGGGGAATCCTCGGATCTTTTTCGTGCATGCGTGGATTTCCGATGTTAATTCATAGTAGATTTTGAGAGGAAAGAAACTGGAAATGCATGCTTCTGATTTTTTTCACATTAGACCTCCCTAGGTCGGACGCTGGAATCCTTAATTGCACAGAAATGCGGAGCTACCGTGCATGCTATAGTGAACAAAACGGGATGAAGAAGGTAAGAGGATTTGCTTTAAAAACCCACATTTTGGGTCCCACAATCAAGATCCAAATCATTAATCATGTTGAAACCCTTCTAACAGTTATATAACGAAATATCAACCGTTGATTCATAATAGATCATGAGAAATAGGCCAAAAACCAATGGCCGTTTATTTCACATATAGTGTATAAAAACGGGAATGAAAACAGTCCGTTTTTTCTAAATTTTCAGTTTATGTCGGGTCCACAATCTAGATCGGAACTAGTCATTAGTTCTAGAAGATCGAGCACGGTAAGGTGACCAAATTTAATCTGTTGATTCCTCTTATATCTCGAGATATGTGCCAAAACGTTTGACCATTTACACTATTATTAAAATGGGAATGAAAACAGTCCATTTTTAAAAAAAATTTGGTTTATGTGGAGTCCACAATCAAGATCGAAACCGGTCATTAGTTATGGAAGGTCGAATATGGCAAGGTGACCAAATTTCATCCGTTGATTCCTCTTATATCTTGAGATATGTGCAAGAATGAATGACCGTTTATACTATTATTGAAAATGGGAATAAAACAATCCCTTTTTCCAATTTTTTTGATTTTTTTTGGTGGTCCAAAATCATGATCAGGACCAGTCATTTTTTCGAGAAGGTCAAACATAGTAAGGTGACCAATTTCAACCGTTGATCCTTGCTATATCTTGAAATATTTGTAAAAACGTCCATTATATCATGCATTCTACAAATTGTAGGAATCCTTACTCCATCCAAACCTGGAGCTCTCATCAAGAAACCTACCTGGGGAGGTGTTGATTCTTTGGAGATGGAGAGAATCCTCTAAATAAAGGATTCCTCCCCCTAGCATGGACCATTGCCAAACAGTTAGATGATTGGGATTCTAAGAAGAGCATTTTCATTCACCGGTCCAATAGATGATCCCTGTCGTAGTGCATTGAAGATATTGATACCATACATGTGGTAAATCTGAGTCGTATAAAACTTAATCTAAAAAGGCAAAATTAGCGAAAAGGTCCCTATAAGTGAATGTGTCCAGCCTCCAGTCCAAGGAAAAACTCTTTAAGGCTTATGGTCCACTTAGCTAGACTGTTTGCAGCCATAGGTCCCTAAGCCCACACGTTTTCATTTTCATGACTAAATTGCCCTTCCAACAATTTTAGGCATAATTTTGAAATTTCAAATTTCAAATTTTATATTATCCCTCTTCTTCTGCAATGAGCCTAGGTTCAGATCGGAATAGATCTAAGGCTTTCATCAGAGGGCTCCTTCGTTGTTTTCTGCAACCAGTGGGAAGAAGAAATGAAGTTGCAATTGTGTTGCCTCGAGATTCATGCTCATAAGTCAATAAACCCAAGCAAGGAGACTCACATGTTCTTTCTTTCCAGAAGCACTTGTCTTGTCTTCTCATTCACATTGGGTTTCGTGCGCACACTTCTCATTCTTTTTCTTTCTTTCCAGTGAAAGAGAAACACATGGTGGATGTGTTGTTTCTTCTTCTCCCCGTACGCATGCGAGAAGAGGAAGAAACTCTTTACAGGTTGGGCGAGTCCGACCCGGTCATAACCCGACCCGACCCATATTTTATTTTCGTCCATCTGCCAGCAGGCGCTAGTACAAGCAGTGATGGAATAAGAGGAATTTGGCTTCTGTAACCGGAGGTGAAGATTGCAGCCCGGTTGCCTTCCTTTTTCCTTGAGTTAGGTGGCGGTGCAACAGCAACAGGGCTGTCATTTTTTGACAGCCGCAGATCGCGATCCTTTGGCGGTGGCGATTGGAGACGGAGGCGGCGCTGGAGAAAAGAGGCGATGTGAGGGCGTGTAAGACCCCCACCCGAGAGACCTCGATTAGTATTAATTAAGTTGTGTCTTAGCTATAAGTGTGTTTAGTGGATTTTGATTTAGTTTTGGGTTAGATTAGCTTTTATAATAGCTTTGGGGAATTTTGAGAGCCTTCTTGATTTGTGAGGACCCTTTGGGGGTTCTTGTTCTGGATTTGCGTGAGCTTGGGGGTTTAATCATGATTTCTTAAATTATATTTTTAATCCCGTTTGACTTATCTTATTATTCTCTACAACTTTCGTGTTGACCTCGTTCTCATTCGAGGGCCCAAAGCCAGACTTTTCTCAATTTGAGGGCAAACAATCATTTTACCCAAATCTGGACACGATTTTCATTGTCACCAAAACTTGCAAAGCATATACTTTTTAGAAACTAGATATTTCGTCGAACAACTTGTCTCCTTCGTCGAAGTCATTTGAGATACTGAAATCGATGTTTTGAGCCCGAGAAGTGTTTTACGTTGTGGGACCCACTTCACTCTTTGTATATAAGGAAAACCCTTTCTTTCTTCCTCTTCTCATTTCTTGACCTAATCACGTGCTAAGAGAGCTCCAGCAGCCACCGTCCCCTTCCATTTCTCCTTATTTTTCTTCCTCACAAATCACCACAAGCCTTGTTAAATTAAGAATGGACTTTGCAATCTTCTTCCTCATCCAAGGGCTTTATCTTGACGCCATTGTGTGAAGAAACCGCCCACTCCAAGATCTCCTTTGAGTAACCCCTTGCTTTTTGAAGAACTTCCATGTAGGTGATCTTCCTAAAAATCTTAGAATCGTGTTTTGTCAGCCCTAGGGAAGCCCATTCCTATTATTGGAAGCTTCCTCTTTGTATTTCTTGATTTTGATATTTTAGGACTTGTATTTGGGGGTTTTTGTGTAGATTTGGTGTTTATAGCTTGGAGAGGTGATTAGTGGCTTAATTTGCATTAGCTCGGACCTACAAGTGGATGAAATGATTTACTTGATGCTAATCACATTTGTGCATATTCTTGATTTTCATTAATGATTCAAATTGCTTAAACCTTGTTTATATCATGTCTTTTATTGGCTTTAAAATGCACTCACTAATGTGTTTTTCTTGTTTATTAATTCTTGGAAATGTTACTTTGATTTGTGTTAAACTTAAAGGATCTTATGTGAATTTCTATGATTCTTCTTCTTATGGTTGAGATGAATGGATGAAGGGTTTTGATCCATTTTATGGATGATTTGATGGAAGAATGGAAGTTTGATTGATGGAATGGAGGAGTTTTTAGCTCAAATTAGGGGAGTTGATATAGAAATGAGGGAAGTTTGGAGGAAGGAAGGACTGAAAATCTACTTTAGAAATACTGTGTTCGCAGCTGTCGGTCAGTTGTCGGTCAGCTTGTCGGCTGACCGACATTCAACCGACAGCGAGCCGACAGCTCTCGGTCCCAATTCTAGAGTGCTGCAAACTTCTGAAACTTTTTGATGCAGAGGTGTCGGCTAACCGACAGGTGACCGACACCAGTTCGGTCTCAATTCCAGAAAGCTGCAATCAGCCAGAATTTCTGTGGGTCAGCTGCCAGCTGACCGACATCCCCATATCGGTTGACCGACAGCCAACCGACAGACTCTCGGCTCCATTTCCAGAGAGCTGCATTTTCCATAAATTCTGATACTGTAGCGTCGGCTGACCGACAGAACCTTACCGGCTGACCGACATAGCCCTGTCGGCTGACCGAAATCAACCGAGAGCTAACCGACGGTCATTTCTTTCTAGTTTTCTTTTGGAGAAATATATGGACTATACTGTAGATAAACCCTCATCACCCTAATCTTGTTAAATGTCTTATAGACTTATCAATGTGCGTAAGGTCCCGGGTTATTTCTAATTCCTATGGAGTACCAAATAAATATTAAATTAACAAACGAGACCCTATCTACATTGATTTAAATCTTGGATCTTCAACACTTAGCTAGAGAATATTGGAAATCCATTCATGTTTATCTTGACCTGATTTTTAATTGTGCTCTTCAAACATATCTTATGATTTTGACTTGTCCCGAAAGTATTGGAAAGTGTGTTTAGCTTTTGCTAACCTGTATATGTCCGACCCGATATGAATGTGTATTTATGCCTATGGGCACCCTATTTCGTTTTATGCATATGATTTGACTTCCCGCATTTGACATATGAGTCGGCGCCACTAAGCTTGAACAACCTTGTCGGTTTGATCCACCGACTTAGAGATCCCTCCCCTCCTATTTAGTCAGCTGCAGTCTAGAATCCGTAGAGTATTTACCCATTCGCTATCGTGTCCCGCAGATATATATATGCATATTATATTTTATCGTTGTCCCTCCTCACCTTCTGTGACCGAGGTCAATGATCCTGTAGGGTATGTGCTCTCATCACTTTTGTGAGAGGGGATTTAGCTTTGTGTGGTTGCCATCTTAACAGTTCCTTATTCTTGGTACCTTTATTGCTTTATATCTACTTGGAAAGTTGGACTCCTCTTTGGATTAGTATTCCTATGAGTTAGTTTTTTTTTGGATTAGGAACTTAAAATTAGTAAGTGTTTCTACAACTAGTATTACTAATTTATGGAAAGTTCCTTTTGGTTTCCTTTTCTAATTAGAGTGTTTCTTAAAGGAAAATCTTTCCTTTTTGGACATAAATTAGAATAAGGAGAGATAACTAAATAGGAAAGGCTTCCCATAGTTTCTATAAAAGGAGAACCATCCCCTTTGGACGTCCATAATAAGGAGAGTCATAAGAGAGGCACACGTCCAACACTTTGTGAGAGAAAAGGAGCTCCCACACGTCCAGCCTTGGTTGCTTCTCTTCTTGATTGAAGAAGGCTTAAGGTCTGAGATTTTCCATTAGAGAAATAGTTCTTAATTCCTAGATTAAGATCCCACCATCTTAGCCAATCAGATTTGGAGTGAGATAGAGGAGAAGATCAAAGGCAATACTAGTGTAAGAAAATTCCAGCAACTTGTTTGCAAATTGCAAGTCTGAGTTCGCGCCTTTGGATCTATTTTTTCAGAGATTTGAAGTCTACAAATCTTCGAGGTAATAGTCTTCTATCATCTCTATTAATTAGACACACTGTTGGTCATGATTTAATGGAGTTTCTATGCGATTCTTTATGGCTGATTTCCGCTGCATAGTGCAGAAATCAGATTTTTTAAATCTGTCATGCTTTGCATCAACCATAGTAGTCTCTTATGAGAAGTTTCAGATCTGAATCGCGGTTTCCTTCAGTGGTATCAGAGCCACTCCATGTGAAATCATGATCCCATGTTGTGTATAATTAATCCTAGATTGATTATGGGTATGGTGGCACCCTATTAAAGTTATGTTTGATGCATGTTGTGTGCAAGTTTCATTAACATTGCTGGAATTTATTTTCCAGATTGTTTAATGATGCACATATGAGTTTGCATGCACTAACCTCTTTGTTTGCAGCCATGTATTGCATCCTTGATGGTTCGCATGATTGTTATGTGGATTTGGATGTTTTTTAATTAGTTGGAAAGTGTACGATTGCGCGGTTAGCAATCATAGGAAGTTGTAAAGTTTCCTTAATTTTATTCCAACTAGTCTTGATGTAAGCTTTCTTGGAAAGCATAGGAATCTCCAATGTAATTTTTGTTTTGTTTCAAGACAAGAAGGTTGCAAGAAATTGGAGTCCTTGGAGATCAGGAGTCAAGACTTCTAGATGCATGAGGAGTCCTAATCGATTAGGATTTGAAATCCTAAGAGCAAGGAGCCATCAAGGATTGCATACTTTTATTTGCTTTATATATGGAATGCATGGATGAATGCTTTAATATATTGCTATAATTGTCACCTAAAACATGGCCACCATTAGGTTCTAAATTGCATCCTTATTGTATTAGATTGTTTGGCAAATGTTTTAAACGGAACTTAGACAGCACCTTCTATTTGTCTAAGGTTTAAAATTGGATAGGGTTTAGTTTATCTTGGTACCCTTGGTTTCCAAAGAAGGCTAACTAAATCTAATTAGATGCTACCTATGGGTTTTCATAACCCAAGATAGGTTTTTGACTCTTTGAAGGGATTTGCTCAATGTTTTAAAGCAAAGGTGATTTGATTTTAAGATGACTTAAGTCATAAATTTAATAACCAAGTTTTGCTAGATTTAAAAGAGCTTTGAGTAAAACACATGTAAAGGTCAAAAGTATAACCCTAGCGATAATAATCAAGTGGGAGAGGGGTTTTAGGAAAGACCCCACGGCCTTCCATTTTCGGTTCATGTTACCACCTCATTAAAGTGTTAGTGGGAACGGCCATCCCTTCGGTGGAGTTCTTTAAACTAAAGAACGCTTTGATGGGTTTTGGGTGAACTAATGTGAATATTCATAATGAGGTGTTAGTAGGAGCGGCCATCCCTTCGGTGGAGTTCGTACTAAAGATCACTTCTATAGAATGTCAATGAAGTGTTGGTGGGAGCGGCCATCCCTTCGGTGGAGCTCTTTTCTAAAGTTCACTTCTAGGAAGGATAAAAGTCTCTTCCCTTCGGAAGACTTAATCATAGACA